>JAWWEE010000010.1:4393945-4467044 GCA_035221455.1 Xenops minutus | reverse complement strand
ACACACACACACACCCCGCACACACACACACACACACACCCCGCACACCCCGCACACACACACCCCGCACACCCCGCACACACACACCCCGCACACACACACACACACACACACACCCCGCACACGCCCTTGGTGCCGCCGGGCCCCGCCAGCGCCGGCCGCTCCCGCACCGACCCCTCGGGGAGCCGCACGGGCGGGGCGGGGCGGGCGGCGGTGACAGCGCCGGGACGGCAGCGACAGGGCTCGGCTCGGCACGGCACGGCACGGCTCGGCCCAGTATGGCCCAGTATGGCCCAGTACAGCCCGGCCCGGCACGGCACAGCCCGGCCCGGCACAGCCCGGCCCCGGGCGGGTTCGCTCCCCGCGGGCCGGGCCGGGCACACAAACTTTGCCGGAGCGCGGCCGAACAAAAGAGCCGGGACCGGCGGGGCGGCGCTGGAGCTCTGCCTGCCCCGCACCCCGGGGGCTCTGCCTGCCCCGCACCCCGGGGGGCTCCGCCTGCCCCGCACCCCGGGGGGCTCCGCCTGCCCCGCACCCCGGGGGGCTCCGCCTGCCCCGCACCCGGGGCTCTGCCCCGCACCCGCTCGCCCTGCCCGCTGTCCCCGCCGCGCCCTTACCTGCGGGGCGGTGCGGGGCGGTCAGCCGGAGCGGGTGCGGGGAGGGCTCGGCGGGGACTCCGCCATGTCAGTGATGTCGGCACCGCATGGGGCCCGCCCGGCCCGCGCTCCGCGCTCTCGGGAGCGCCGGCTCCCGCCCAAAAGGCGGCCGGGGCGGGCGTGGGGCTGCGGACCGCCCGCTCCCGCACCGCACCGCCCCCGGACCGCCCCGCACGGCTCCGCACCGCACACGGACCGCCCCGCACGGCTCCGCACCACCCCGAATCGCCCCGCACTGCCCCGGATCCGTAACCCGCATCGCTCCTCATTCCCCCATCCCGGTCCCGCATTGCCCCACATCGCCCTGCACCGCCCCGGCCCCGCATCCCCCCGGTCCGCATCGCCCCGGTCCGTAGAGCCCCGCATCGCCCCACATTGCCCTGCACCGCCCGGCCCGGTCCCGCATCCCCCCCAGCCTGTCCCAGCTCAGCACTGCCCCGGCTCCGTACTCCCCCATTCCGCATCACCCCGCATTCCCCCGTCCCGATCCCGCATCCCCCCGCCCGGTCCCGCATCGCCCCGCATCACCCCAGTCCATATAGCCCCGCATCCCCCTGCCCGGTCCCGCATCCCCCCGCACTGCCCCGGCTCCGCATCCCTCCGGTCCCACATCACCCCGCATCCCCCGCCCGGTCCCGCATCACCCCGCACCGTCCCGCATCACCCCGCACCGCCCCGGGACTGGCAGACGTGCAGGGCAGACACTGCCCAGTCCCCTCTCGCCCCCACTCGCGTTTTGCCCCGAGTCCCTCCCGATTCGCTCATGGTCTTCTGGAATCGTAGAATAATGGAATCATGGAACCGCAGGAGGGGGTGGAAGAGACCTTCGAGATCACCCGGTCTCAGCACCAACCCCGCACCACCATCGCACCCCAACACCACGTCACCCAGATGCCTCTTGAACACCCCAGGGATGGTGACCTCCCCGGGAAACCTGTGCCCGACCACCCCTAACAGTGGAAAAGTTTCTTCTAATTAGTCTGAGCCACCCTGGTCTCTGCTTAAGGCTCTTCTACTCCTCTCACTGCAGGCACGGTGGAAGAGACCACCTCACTACAGCCTCCTCTCGGATGGTTGTGGGGAGCAATGAGGTCCTCCCTGAGCCTCCTCCAGACCAGACAAACCCGTCTCCCTCAGCCATTCCTCACAGGACATGTTTCCCAGACCCTTCATTCCTCCCAAGTATCACCCCTGGGTGGTACATCACCCACCGAGCCTCCTCCTGCCCTCCCTGCAGCCCCCACCGCCCTGGCAGGGGTGGGTGGCTGTGATGGACATCACACCACTTGTCACCACAATGCCACTTGCAGCAGGGAAGCCCCTCGCCCAAGCAGTTTCAGGGTGGGGTCATCGTGTGTCCCCTCCTTGGCATCTGCTGGGGGTTGCTGTGAAGACAAAAGCCCGTGCTCCCATCGGTGTGGTCACTCCTATGTTCCCATCAGTTGGGATGGAGGAGAAGGAGCTCCAGGGAATGTTTTTGGAGACTAAAGAAATGCCCTGACTTATGAAGTCGTGCAGCTCTAAAGAAGAGGAGTTTATCCCCTGCGTCTGGAGGAGCCACGGTGGTCATTCACCTCTCAGCACTGCATCCGAGCCATGTGGGAATCATGACTGGAGCTTTAATCTGGTTACAGGAAAAGCTTAAAATAGGACTCAGCCTCACCCCCACCACAGATCACAGCCACGCTGTGAAGGGCCTTTTGATTTGGCCTTGGTCCTTTGGGTAGCCAGCCTTCCTCTGCAGGAGCTCATTGCCCACACCTCCTGTGCTCTGCCTTCTCTCCACTGCTATATCCCTCGGTGTTATTTTTCCCAACAGCTTTTATCAGTGATGGATCCACTTTATCTATGAGTGAGAAAGTGGGAAACCCTCTGGAATCTGAGGCAGCCCAGGTGTATTTTCATCAGCTTCCATTACAATATCAATGCAAATATTTTTCCCATAGAACTCCTTGATGTTATACTTCTGGTTGAAACACACACTTTTTGGCATAAAAACTTGGTTAAGCCAAAGGATCTTGGCCAGCTAGGCTGGGTTTGGGGTTTTTTTTCTACATGACCAAAACACAGAAAAATGAAAATAAAGTTATCTGAAATAGATAATTCCTACAAAAATAACAAATAGGCATTTTCTCATGGGAAAGATTTTTCAAAGTGAAATGGTTGGCCAGCACCAAGTATTGTTTGTCGTTAATTGCAAAAACTTTTGTAATGCATAAAATCTAAAAGTAGAAAAATGTTTTGTTTTATTAGTGACCCAAAACACGCAGACTTTTTGATGATCCTGGATGGAGTTACAGAGCAGATGAGATTAATTATTCACTAGGGTGGTAAAGCGTTTACTTAGTCTCATAGACTGTTCGGTGGGAAAAAAAATAAAAAAAGGAAAAAAAAGATAGAGAAAAGGGACAGTGAAGACATTGGTTTAGAATGGAAAAAAATCACTGACCCAAGCTGGAAAATGACAAGAAAAAAAGATAAAATTTAAATTGAAGAGTAAACAAAATCAAACCCAGAGAAAGCAAAATGAAGAGAAATAAAGAAGAGGAAGGAAGTGGAACCACAGAACTGATTTGTATCTTTTCTATCCGATGGGCCAAAGGCTGTGTCCTTATTTGGAGAGTCAAAACAGAGGCCTCAGGCATGAGGACATCTCCAGCCTCACCTGGAACTGCAGAAGTGGGCAGACTCAAAAAAACTAGAGCAAGGCCATCCTGGGCCTGGAGCAATTGCTGCCTTCTCCTCGGAGCTCCTTCTCTTGAGCCCTGCTGCCCGGATGAGCTGGAGGAGCAGATGGTGAGCAGCAACCATAAACTGATTCAAGGGAGACTGGGCATGGCTCAGGAACCCAGGCAGAGGGCAAGGGGCAGTGAAGCAAGGATTGCTTTTCATCAGAAAGTTCCTACTTAAATAGCAGATAAAAGTATTTCTTTAATGGTTTACTCCCTGAGCCAGCTCATCTAGGAAGAGCATTAATCACACCAGGAGGAAATGTCTTTTGCTTCTGAAAAAGGAAAAGGATTAAGTTAAGTGGTGACACAGCAGGGACAGACAAATCACGCTGGAGAAAATGACTGACCTCAACTATCATCCAAAAAAATACAGACCAAAGCCATGAACTAACTTTTCTGTTTTGATGAGTCTGGGTTTTTTTTTTCAATAACACACATATTTATCTTTTATCACAGTGAGATCTCTCTGTTTATTCAGGAAACAAGTGGCGTCAGAAATGCAGTAGAGCGTCTCTTCCGTCTCCCTTCCCACATGTGCCTGTTGCAGAGGAGCAGGACAAAGGGACAGCACTGCATCCTTCTTTGGTCTTTCCCTTGGGTCCAGGTTTTCAGGACAGTCATTTCCAAGCTGCAAATGCAGCAGGACTAGACAGAACCCCCTGACTTCTTTCAAGTAGGAATTGTTTAGCCATCACATAGGAACAATTTTGGCACCGTTGAGTGGGGCTGGATCCAAACCAATTCTAAATCCTGTATTCTGCCATGATGTCCATCAGCCATCCCCTCCTATTCAGTGACAAATGCCAGAGAGGGGCCCTTGGAACCCCTCTGTACAATCGAGATGTGGCCTTGGAGGTCAGACATCATTGGAAAGGCTGTGAAGACTGTCTTTATTCTCTTGGGATACTTCCCTTCACATTTCTGATGGGATTTGAGTTAAACTGTTACTCTTCCCACTAGCTGCATCTTCTGTATTCTGGAGGGCAGGCAGGCAGGCAGAGATCTCGGCACTGGTGCTGCTTGACAGCACACAGAGCATGCTTTGGTTGATTTATTTGCTGAATACTGTGTTGTTTTTTTACCTGGGGTATACTGCCCTCAGTCAGTTTCAATACTACATAGCACCAGCATGTAGGGTGGATGGTTCCACTCGAACACTGGCTGGCCTGTAGCTGCAGGAGTTTTCTGTCCATGTGCATTATTAAACCTCTGAGCAGCTGTGAGGTGAGCTGCCTCCATATATCCACAGCACGAGCTATAACCTGGTAAGGTTCACACTCTTACTTTCAGGGCCAGCAGCAACTTGGATGGAGAAAGACAGAAGTGCTCAGCAAAATTGCCTTAGGTGACCCCTCAGCAGGTTGAGAGTCTGCCCTGAAGCATCCCTTACTACTGCTAGGTGAGAGGGGGGATAGGCAGGATGCTCAAAGCAAACAAGTGGAAGATCTCCTTACAAAAATATCCAGAACAAAATTATGTAGCACCTGCTCTGCCTTCCGCCCATGATGACATAACTTATTCCTTCACAGAATAAAGACAAGATCATATAATCTGTTTGTTATTGTTAATAAGACCTTTTTTGGGGGTCCTTTTCTGTTTGCCTCACAAACTAATAAAGTTAGAGCAATTTGAATAATCGAGGACTCAAAATCACACAGTACTATCTGGTCAGGATAGTCTTCTCTCACTCTTTTATGTCAAAAATATGAAAGCCAAAGCCAAATCAGATTGTACAGATTAAAATGTATTGAGTTCCTTACAATGTTTTATTTTCAAGATAGTGCCTGTGGAGACTGACACAAGGAAGAAAATCTGGGTAAGTGTATGTAGTTCATATTGGTCACTTTTACTGCTGGGAATGCAAACTTCTGCAGGACACTCTTTTTAAATAAGTAGGGCATGTAAACATTAGCACGAACCAGGATTTCTATCTGTACCTCTCTATTTGGAGGAAATGAATGCCAGTTATTCACTCAGCGTATATTCACGGTCTTGCATTCATGAACTGACCGAGTTTGGTAGGGAATTTGTATTCATGGTATTAATTAGCAGATTTTCCCCTTTTTAGGACAATACAGGTCAGTATTTCTCATGCTCAATAATGTGAAAAAATTAAGCCCCAACAAGATTATTCTTGGGATAAGATCAAAGGAATAACCTCTGTATGATTCTGAAATAAAAATTCTCTGCCTCTTGTGTTAGTGCCATTCATGGTATCTGCATTGCACATCACTGTGATAAAACCAGTTACTTATTGGACATTGTTTTACTACGTTTAAGGGGCAAGCCTACTCATTCTACTAATAAATAAATAGAGATACTACTAAGCAACAAATATGTCCAGTTAATTTCTACTAGAACTCACAGAAGACCAGAGAGAGAAATTCACCAGCAGCTAGAAGAGGCCCTCTAAATGACAGTGCCATTATTCTAAAGACACGATTTCTGACACACCAGAAGTTGTTGTTTGTAAGGGATATTATTCTATTAGCTGTTTCTTAATCTTTACAAAGGCATCATGGAAAGAAAATGTTCTTGCTGCCCTCTCTTCCATGAGAAGCACCATTGTCTCCACAGTTTGTCTGTTTGCAAGCTGAGGACTTACACAGGGCATTTTTTACATTTTTTCGTCTACGTTGGTTTTGTAAGTTTAAATAAGTTCCCATCTGCCAAAAAGCATTGGCACTTGACCAGTTCAAGAAGCTCGCCGTGAAGATTATACACCAGTTGTGCTTATTCAAAACAATAACTTCTGACCACTTCACCAGAAGAAAATACTCTCATTTATTGTCTCATAATCATGCATCTCTGCAGTGTTAGTTCCAGTTCTGCCAACGAGAAGGATCTTCCTTTTGATTTTTTACAAATATTTCAGCTAAATCTCCTAAACACTGTGCAGTTCTCTGGCTCGTTAGGTTTGCTTGGGGTTTGTTTTGTTGAAAGCTCTTGTTTCAGTTCAGGCTCTAAAGAAAACAAAGCAGTATTGCTCGCATTGTTAAAGCCAAAAGTAGGGCCATGGAAAAAAAAATGTTCTTCTTGGAAGGGTTTGGAGATTGGTATTCATGAAACAGCTGGAGATGAAACATACAGCACTAATCCTGTCCAGTTGCTCCTGGTCATGTTGCACATTCAGGAAATTCATAATTAGGTGGTTATATCCCCAGTGTTTCCCCTGCAGCACTCTTTACAACCAGCAGTTTATCTTCTTGTCGTTGGAAAAAAAAGAAAAAAGGAAGGAAAAAAAAATTAAAAACCCAACAACAAAACCCACAACTACAAAGAAAGAAGAGGGGGAGAAAAAAATACAAGCAGGAATGACCTAAAATATGCTTAATAGTTTCTTCTCCCTGTAAAAAAGGAATAAATCAGATGTTGTCATTTCTGCACATGCCAGCAAACTTCTGCTGATCCATTGCCCTTTTCTATCACGGTAGTTTTCCTCTGTGCTGTATCTCCTTCCTCTTCACAGTATTTATTTTTCCAGTTAATTTTTTCTTTTCCCTTGCCAGTCATGAACCCGCTTTCCTGTAAAGGGCAGCCACACCTGACAATTCAGAAATAAACGCTTTAGTAAGTAAACATTTATTTTTCTTGCCGAGTGGAAGCACTAGACATGGGGGTTTTATTCCTAGCTCCCTCCAAGGCTTCTAGTGAATTCCCAAGTAGTTTCTGCTCTTTATTTTGATTTCACTAGTGGTGTCGTGAAAGCCTTGCCCCACACACTGGGAATCTTCATACTGCATGTTACAAATGGGGTTTTGTCAAAAATTCATCCTCATTTTAAGTCAGCCAGGGTACAACTTGAGGGATTTTTCTTCCTCTCATAGCCTTTAAATCCAACAACCTTATCTACTGTTAATTACACACATATGTAATGGGGAGATTTTTGTATAGAGGGCAGTCCATGAGAAATGTTGTCAGCTTTGGAATTAAACTCTTACCAGTGACTCAGCAGGTTTGCTCTGCAATATAAGCTTTTTAAACAACCATGATTACTGATTTTTCCCCAAAGTCACTTAAAAGAAGACTACTCAGATAACACTGCTAGTTAAAGTTCAGGGGTTCCTGTGATTAGGAAGCTACGCCGGTGGCTCAGAAGTCTGGCTTTTCTGAGATAAAAAAACCCCACAGCAATTTCATAATGCCAAGAGTGAATGCACAAATAACTTTTAAAACAACAAGAGTCATAAACCCCTACGGTGCTGGAATGGCAGTTCCAGCCCCTCGATCACGAGTTGAGTGTAAATCCCAGCCAGAGCCGAGGCAAGAGCCAGCCCTCATCCCAGCCTTCCTCCCAGTGCTTCTGGTCCAGGGGAGCCTTGGCCACACTCTGTGCACCTGTGGTTTCCTCTCCCCCTCAGAATTTTGCTAAGGGTGGGTTTAGTCACAAAAGCATCGGAAATACACCTAAACAATGCCCTTTTTCTGCCTGCCTCACACCAGTGAGCATCCCCCACTCCTTGGCTGGCAGCGTGGAACCAGAAGGCTCACTGCTTCAGAATGGGCATGCCCACTCGTGCCCACGTACAAGTCCTCTCCAAAAATATCAGGGAAAAGCACGATGATTTTCAAATAAGTGAGAAAGATTCCTCAAAAGCTTAATATATCTGCAATAAAAAAAAATCCTTTATGCTGAGTGGGAGGCCCTTATGAAAATGATATCACCAAGCATTGAACAGTTTGAGTTTCCTGTCAGATTCCTCTCCATCAATGACTTTTCCAAGAGCTTCCTCAAAACTGCATGGAAATACATCAAGAGTTACCTTGAAAAGCAGTCACGATTTAAAAATTATATGCCAAGCTGCTAACTTTTCCAGTCTTCAAATGTGATACCTAAGATTGTTTATCAACATGAAATAGATACATTATTGAGTCTGGAATATAAATGTTTTGGTATGGCCTTGAAAAAAATCTTTGCAGCTAACCCTGCCTCAGGCTAGAATGATTTAAAAAATAATGTGTATTTTACAATTCTATTACTTTTTTATCTACAATAAATAGCCAGGCTTCACCTCTCCATCATGCTCTGTCACACACATTATCACACCCAAATTCTATCCACTTTCAACCTTTTTTTTTTAACAAAGTGAAGATCTAGCAGCATGCCCTAAAAATCAACAAAACTGGAATTATTTTTGACTAAGGGAGGAACAACTGTGACAAACAAGGCAATATAGGCATCATGATGTCTCAGCTTCTGCCTTGTGTGCACCCCAGCAGATCACAGCTGGGATACCCAGCGATGGGAAATGGTGTCCTGAGTCATTCCGTGGCTCCTTGGTCAAAGATGGACTGAAATCTCTCTTGAAAGCTGACCACAGAGCAGATACAGGGCTGGAGGAATAATCGTAGCACATTAAAATGAGAAAGCAGATGGATTCTTCACAGGTTACTGCTGCTGTTTCTCTTTTAAGTCTTGAAGATTCATGTGATTTAAACAAATTTTGAAGGGACAGGAAAGCAATGAGAATTATTTTCATCACCCACACAATGATTATGTCAGGAATAATTGGTGGGTATTTAAAAACATGCTTTGTGATTTCTGTAAAATAGTTGTTACAGAGGAAAGGTGCCATAAAAGGTCTTGTAGTCTGGGGTCCATCACGTTGGTAATTTCCCTGGTCTTTGCTTGCTGGGATGAGGACAGGAAAGGGAAAGATGCCCCAAGAGCCGTGGTCTCCCTGACCAGAACACATCTCTTCCCAGTCCAAGCTGTAAAGTCTTGGTTATGTGAGCAGAAATACTGGATCTATGCACTTGCAGATCTCTTCTCAGCACACTTATCCCAGAGCAGGCACGTCTGTTGAGCTTGTCAGAGTGCACGATGCAGTTCATGTCAACACGACACCTTCATGGTGACCCCACATCTGCTCTGGGATTCAACATGTGCTTGGGATGGAAGTGATGCATAGGGCATAAAGCCTGGCTGTTCAGAGTTAACCCATCAGAATTTTCAAAATAAACCAGAACTGGCAGAGAGTTTAGACCACATAAAGACTTGGTCTCATATGGCAGCACTTTTTAATCCTGTCCTGTTCAAAAAATAAATGTATTCTGTTGTCCGACCACTCCCTTTGTCCTCTGTTGTTTTGCTTCTTCTGGAACTGTAAAATAGGGATCCCAGCATTTCTATAATGGGATTCATATAACTCCCTTGTGGAAATGCACACCTACTTGGAAGCAATACTGAATTGATATCCATCATTTCTTCTAAATGGTACTAAAATCCTCAGAGATTAAACTAAAAATGCATCAATCCTTCCGAGTGCTGGGGGCATGTATTTATCTTTGAATTAATCCTGAGATTAACATATTTAAAAATAAACTTGGCAGTTCATTATGAGAGAGCTATAAAAGTACTCTGAAGTATTCAGAATAATCAAGTAAGCACATGCAGTATCAGTGTCCAAGATGGAGTTATTTGGAAAAAGCACAGTTCTGTCTGGCACAAAGAATATTCAGTGATGAACAGAATGCTAATTTCAACAAATACTCAAGAGATGCCCGTATCTTACTTTGCATTTCTTGTATAATGCTCCATGTGGAAAGAGAGAAAGAAAGCTATTACTCTATTTTTGTTGGGAAAAGATTTGAGCTTCAGAGAATTATTTTTTTAAAAAAAATTTAAGTAATTCATCTGTTTTTACCAGCTTGAACTCGATCCTGAAAACTGCTCAGTTCCATTCATCGACTTTGTAACTCCGTTTTAGTAATAAAAAAATGACACCTGAGTACTTTAAACATAATTCACTGAATTTAAACAAGAGAAAACTCTTGCAATCTGTAAATTATGCAACCAACTTAGGCTTAGCTGTGTTAATCAGGGGATGGGCAAAACACATTTAAAGTGAGCTGATGCAAATGCTACATTTTAAATAGCCAAAAGATATTGCTAAAGAAGGGGGAAACAAGTACTTTTTTATTTTTCTTGTGATAAATCAATTCAATGCTTTTTCATTTGGAACACAGGTTAAGAGAATGAAAACTAAGAAAGTGAGAGCAGAAAAAATTTCAGACAGGTAAAATTTCATCTAAGCCTGTTAACACCTGATTGCTTTCAACAACTAGCAGACAATATTAGTGGGTTTTCTCTACAGGAGCTGTGTTGCTGTGACCTATAGCTAAAAATAAGAGACCATACGATACCCAGATCACACGACATGTGGTAAAGCCTTGATGGGCCACGGAAGAGCAGACAAATGGAGTTTGAAATCTGGGATGAAACAAAGTGTTTTGCCATCTCCTGATTAATTACTTTGGCAGAAACAAGCTGCTTAATAAGGTTTCTTTGGGCGAAAGATGCAAACCTAAATTCATGCTGCTTAATTCAAAGACAGAGGTGAAAACTGGCTAAACCTGTGGTTTAGAACAGAGATTGGATTAGGCTGAGCTTTGTTCCCCCAGCTGTGGCTCCAGCTCCAGGGTCGTGGTGCAAAGTCTTTGGCAGCAATTTGGGCTTGAGCTATTGCTGCTCCTCGTTGCTGGTACCTCTGGGCTCTGCCCTCTGGGCTCTGCTGGACCTCCTGGGTTTTGCATCAATGCTGTCAATCAGGGCAGGCTATTGATCTGGCTGCAAATCAGCGTTCCTAAAAATGTTTGGGTGTACTTTTGCTCTTCCAAGCAGCTATCTCCGTGGCTGGTTTCCAGTGGCACCAAAGGCAGGGGTGGTGGGCTGCAGTGTGGGGGCAGGCATGGATGCAAGAGGAGGACAGATATATACTGAGCCAGCATTGCTGCCAAGCACGTGCAGCAACATGACTTTGAACCACATCTCGTCCAGGCACGTCACATACCGAATTCCAGCAAAGGAAGACAATTGCCCTTCAGTTCATGTGCAGGGGACTTGTGGTTTAGCAGAGGAAAAAGGTGTATTATTTCCTCTCTCACCAAATATTTCTGAGCAGCTCCAGTGTTCGCCCCATGGGCAGGCGTGAAACTCTACCTGGTCACTAATCCCTTCCCTGCTCCCGTGGATAATTAACCACTGAGCAGAAACGTGGCCTGCAGCGTTTTCTGCTGGGAGGTAGCCCAGCTGCTGCAGAACGAGGATCCAAACTTGCTGCAATACTGGGGTTATATTACCAATCTCCACACACCCTGAGTCATGTGCCTGCTGCCTCAGTTCCTTCTTTCTGCTTCCCTGATGAGCACATGCATGCACTCACATGCACTCACATGCACATGTGCATAAACCACATGCTGTGGGGGGTTCAGGAAGGCTTCCTGCATTCGGATTTCTGCAGCCCAAATTCCAACGAAAGGAGTTTTATAAGGTTTAAATTCTTCTGGATGCTGAGATGCAGCTAAAACAAAACACTAAAGTAAGGATGTCAGGGGAGGTCTAAGCAAGAATAATCTTGGTTATGGGCATCTGGCTTGCTGTATGCAGACTGTAAGTATAAATAGTTGCTTTCTTTGCACAGAAAAGAAAAATCCATATTTTGTCTACTTCATGTAATCATAGAATGGTTTGGGTCAGAAGAGATCTTAAAGATTATCTGGTTCCAATCCCCCTGCCACGGGCAGGGACACTTTCCACTAGACCAGGTTGCTGCCACCCCTGTCCAACCTGGCCTTGGACACTTCCAGGGGTAGGGCAGCCACAGATTCTCTGGGCACCCTGTGCCGGGGCTTCACCACATCACAGCCAAGAATTTCTTCTTGATATCTGAATTGGACCCGTCTTTTTTCAGTTTGAAGACATTCCCCATTTTCCTATCACTCTATGCCCTTGTCAAAGGTCCCTCTCCAGGCTCTAGATGAAGGTGCAGTTTAATTATGAATCTCTCCTCTGATGGCATCAGTGGTGCAGCTATGTTATGTTAATTGTCTTATTATATATTTGTGAACCACACTGCACCTGGCAAGCTGGTGGTAGCACCAGCTGGGGACAGAGAGGTGCCACAGCCAGCTGCCCTGGGTACAGAGGTGACTAGGAGGGAAGGATCCCAATCCCATTGCTGTGAACCAGCCAGTTCTCATCTCCTGCTCTGGAGGTTTAGTACTTCTGTCTGTTGGTCTTGGGCTCTTGCTATCATGATCCTTATAACAAGGTCTTTTTGGGGTATGTAAAGAAATATTTACTTTCCATGTCAGTTTTCAGGAACATTCATTTGCATTTGCTTGCTTTTTCTGCACACTGACCTGCAAACATCCAGAACACCTGAACAGATCTCCATTCAGAGTTGCTCGAGTTAGTGTCTAAGAAGCAGCTGAGCATTCTTCACTTTGTGTACAGTTCTCTTTCTTCTACAAATAAAGCTGGAGTTAATTCCTCCTCAGGATAAATCCTCTGCAGGTGAAAGCTTTTCAGAACTCAAAACATCTGGAAAAATTAATACAACACCTTCCCTGAACATCCCAAAATCTTCAAAAAGAGTAAAGATGAAGAAAACCCACGGAGAACAGCCAACAACTTTGAAAGGAAGCCTGTGTGGAACCGTGGAAGTGTTCGGAAGGGAGACTTCCCCAGGGTGAAGAGTGTTGCTTAACTGCAGGACAGTTTGAAATGACCTGTCTGTGCTTAAACTCCAGATTCAGTTCACCCAGTCCTGTTTCTAGCCAACATCAGTCAGAGCCAGCATACTGACTTCTCAGGAACCATTATTCTTTTATTTTCCTTTTATTTTTGGCACTATTTCAGAATCAGCTGTGTACTCAGAGCTTAAATTATAAATGACTACCAGTGATAAGGGACATGCCTTACTTCTCCAATACTCACGCCTGTTGGAGCTATTTCCCTCTGGGGATTGCCCAAATGTAAGTTCTCCTTAATGTCCAGTACCAAGTTTCTTGTTTATGTGTCTCAGAGCAGTTTCAGGAGGGTAGAATTGGGCTAGATTATTTTTCTGTGCTTTGTACATGGAAAGAGAGAGAAAGATTTTTATTTTCCTCAGATGTTATATCAGGTTCTAGTTGCAGGCTAGATCATATTTTGTTTCTTTTTTGGGACCTCTTGTCTTTCTTTGACTCCTTCATTGCATACTTAAACCCCTTACTGGTGCTCAGGGTTTTTCTGAATAGTTAAGTCATCAGGAGGATGAAATATGACAGGTCAGTGTTTTGGAAGGACCTTTCAAGGCATCCCTTGGGGCTGTCAGGACACACCATGAAAGTTCAGCTCTCCATCTCTGCTTGGGTTTGCAGGAGACAGAGTAAGTCTGTGAAGCCAGGACAGTGCCAATGGGATGAAGAGGATGTGGTCTCTTTGTAGAGTTCTCAAATGATGGATGTGTTTATCAACTGGATAAGAAACTACTTGGATGAGCAGGAGGCAGTAGCCCTAGTTACAAAAGTAAAGAGCTGGAGCAAAACTGAGTCCCTCCTTTGGTTTTATATTGTGGAACCAGAGGCAGAAACCTTGCTGGGAACAGGAGTCTCTTCTCCCTTCTCCAGAGGGTGCTTTGACAGAGGAGCTTGTCTACAGAGCAGAGGCATCTTCCATCCTCTCATTTGCAGCTTTTCTGACTCTTGAGGGTTCCCCACAATTCAAGAATGAAAAAGAAGAAAAAACACAAAGCCTGGGGTTTTAACACTTCCTCCCAAACTCTGCTAGCTGTGTTCAGTTTGCTGTTCTTGGGTTTAGTGTGGTGTTTTGTTTTCTTTCAAGTTTCACGGATCCTAGAGGCCCCTTCACCTTCATGAGAGTCTTTCCTCTCAGGATTGTGTGTACCCAGAGCAGGCATCTTTGATCATATTCTACCTACTACAAGGAGCAACACACCGAAATCACTGGTGGTTTAGACTCCCACTGACTTGTTTGGGTGTCCCAAGTCAAGGAAAATGTGCAAAGGCAAAGACAGCATCAGCTTAGTTCCTCTTGACCTTCCCTTATCTGTAGACAGAGACATGGGTCCATAAACTCAGTGTTTAGTTAACACATAACTGCTGGTACTGTGAAGTTGTTAATGAGGAAAATGAAGCAGAGATCAAAAGATTCGCTTTTTTTTGGATTGAATTTTCTTCCTCATCTTTGCACTTTGGTCGTAAACACTGCCATTCCCCCCTCTGCCCTCCTGCTCCATACACTGAAGATTAAGTTGGGAAATATTTTTAGAAAAGACATGAGTATACAAAAAGGAGTATTAGACTGTGACCTTATAGCTGCTTTTGAAGTTTTTGAAAGCTACATGGCAAACGTTCCCAGTATTTCCAAATTCTCAGAAAAAGGAGTTTCGTAGCTTGCTCTTCATTAATTTAACTAATTGGCCACATGTATGTTTATTCCCTTTCTTTCATGCATGCACACACAGAGCAAAGCCAACACATATATTCCAAGATGCCTGAAACAAATAATGGACCCACAGTATTGCCTCAATCGCTACTGGCATGGAACGAAAAGTAAACAGCAAAACAGGAAAAGGAAGGCTAAAACTAGATTAAACAGATTGCTGCATTCAATAGTGTGCAGTCAGCTGGGAACTTAATGAAAAAAAAAAAGTTGAAAGGAAAAGTTAAAACAAATAACATACAGGCCTCTCTTGTATTTGTGAAAATCCCTCACCAGCTGTGTGGTAAAATGCCCTTAAACTAGCATGCAGTATAAATCTTGGATGTACAGAATTAACCTTTCATTCACTAAGGTAAGCAAAATATCAGGTTATTCCTCATCACTGGAATTCAAATTAGGCCCAGATTGTTCGACAGGAGCTGGAAGACGACAGGGATAGAGAAAAGGAGCTTCTTTGTCTCAGTTACAGGAGAAAAAAAAGGTAATTTCTCAGCATAAAGATGTTACCAATGGAAATTCATGCTGCATATGTGTAACACAAGATGGTTTCAATTATCTGTAAGAGGAGGTGTGCAAAAATCAAGGTGATTTGAAAACCTGACCTCTCACCAAAGCCAGAAAGATCCCTCACTGTTTCTATCATTTGAAGCCAAAATCTCCTGCTGAATACTCTGGTCTTTTTTAATCCTGGTTTGGATCTGAACTTGAACCCCAGCTCCTAGAATAAATCTAACCCACATCTTAATATACTTTTTCCAGACCGTTTCTGATGATAACATAACCTCTATCAAAATAACCTGGCTTTGCCTCTGCAATGATTTCCAAGAGCTACAACCAGGAATTTTTCTGCTTTCCTGACTGACTGCACAGATATACCTTCCCAGGTTAGCAGATTGAGCCAAAAAAGAAACCCTAGACTCCTTCACCATCATTTTAGGTTTTGACATTTGGAAACACAAAACTATGTTAGAATAAAGACTCTGTTGGGGCAACCCATCATGTCAGTCAGGGAATACTTTTCCCTCCTGTCTGATCTTCACGAGAGGTTAATCAACTTACCTGCAGTATTTCTGAGTTCTGCTGTAGCCTCACAAATGGAAAGAATTTTTGGAGTGAAATGTGTTGCTGCCCACTGAACAGAAGGCACAGAAAGAGACTTTTCAGCTGAGTTAAGCAGAAATGCATCTGGTGATGGGACGAGAGCCATGGTCAGGATGCCCTGACCTGTAATTTATCCTAGAGACCCTTTTCACCACGAAGTCTAAAAGCAAGATGTTCTCCTATTATGCAACCAAGGGTATTACTTTGGGGCAAGTGCTGTCTTTCTGATGGATTATTTAACACGGGGCACTTCTTCCTTAATCACAAGGCCAGGAAAGATCTTTCCATTTGATTAGCCCAGTCTGGGCTAGTGAATCCCACAGGCTTGCCTGCAAGTAGTTATCACTAAACTTATTCAAGAGACAGATGTCCCTCATGAACTCAATCTTGGGCAGCTAAACCTCCATTTCCAATGATATTTCTCATAGGATATTACTTCTTGTTTATCCTTAACCCATGTCCTGAAGCAACACTTGGCTCACTTTCTAAAATAAGCTGTATTCCAATTTCCAAGTGATGGAGATATAGATAAAACTATGTGGTCTCCAGTGCTCCTAAATTAAAGGTGTTATACCAAACACAAACAGAATCTGAAAGGCAGTGGCAATCATTATTTGTACTGCTAACATCCATGGTCATAAAAACAGATGGGGGTGCTTATAAAAGTCACTGCTTCTCTTAACAAGCCAGTCTTACTCTTCTCATGTAGCAAAACATTTCTTCTGTAGAAGGATCAGTTGTTATATCCATCTGTGTGAGGGGTTCACTGCTGAAAGCCATTTACAGCATAACTCTGGATAGAAGATGCTGAGAAAGCAGGAAACGTGGGGCTCTGGGTTGAGCAGGACCTGCTGCTACAGCAAGAGAACCCAGAGTGCTGGGGACAGCTATACTGACTTATACCAGTCCAGAATCCATTGGACTGGGTCACTGCTGGGAGCACTGGCAAGCTCAGGTCTATCCTAGAGTGGTTTGTGCTGTAAACATCAGGTCTGTACATCTGACCTGTAACAAACAGGGGATTTGAAGTTCTAGGACAGCCAGTAGCTGAACCTTCATCTGTGTAAATATTTGTCCAGAAAAGCAGAATACATATTAAAAAAGGAAACAATAAATGTATGTGTTGTTTTCCCACCTGTACGAGCCATAGTCACCAAAAATCATTTCACTGAACTGGAAACACCCTTATGAGATACAAAGTCATGATAACACAACAGAGGGCTTCTATATATAGAAGTAGGGCAGTGGCTCTGTTGCTATCATTTAACTTTATTTTTATTTTTCTGAAGATTGCAGGTACTGGTGCCATAGAAACAACATTAAGATACTAAAACCCCAAGATGTAATGCTCCTTGCTCTCTCTCTAATATTAGATTTTAGCCTTCATGCTCCACTGGCAATGCAGGGAATGGTGCTTATTTTAGCATCAGAGGGTGAGTTTGCAGCCAGCCTTGCCCCTTTTCCTCAGCTGCTCCCTCCAGTGCCTGAAGGGTTTTCAGCCCCTGATCCATGAAGTCCCCCCATGTTCCCTGTCCCAGGAATGCCTTAAAGGTCTGAAAGTTTCAAAGGAGGTTATTTCTCCTTGTGCTCAGTGCTGAGCCTTCAGCTGCAATCCCTGTGCCTGGTGGAATGCAGGTGGTAGACAGCAGTCTGTGATTACTTCAAGGACTGCAAATAGAGGGGAGAAAAAGTACTCAAAGAGATGAAACCCTCGTCCAAATGAAATCAGAAGGAATTCAGCTGTTTACAGGAACAGAGCCAGGATTACCCTTCCAGCCAAGATGATAAGACCCTGAAGTTTATCTATACATTTACTCTTGTTTTCTGCCAGCAATAAACACAGTAAAGGGTAAGATAAAAGCTGTATCAAAGAAGCTGACTGTGCTACAAGGGATGTTTCTCCAGGCTTCAGGCTGCAGGATTATCTTGCACAAAGCAGCACGTATGAAAGGCGTTGTGCAAACATGACACACCATTGTTTATTTTGTCATATCACAGCTCATCATAACCCTCTCCAAATGCTCAGTGGGTCTGATGGAGAGCACCACGGAAGGTTACTGAGGAAGGTAAATGCTGCTGGGTTGGAGAGTTCACTTAAACCACTTCAGCCATGGGTGCACCACTGTACAGGACACCAACTCATCTGATCTCTGCAGAATGAAAATTGATTATGGACACAAATTGTTCTGAATATGAACCTTGACAAGGTCTTGGCAAGATCTGACTTATTTACTCTTCTGTAAGTAGCACAACAATAGCTTTGAGATGCTGTTCCCCCACACTTTGGCAAGGGAAAAGGGCTCCATCACACAGCTTTTCCCAAGGGCTTGTTTAAACATCATTAACTCTGTGCTATTCCACCAGAGCGTTCTGAAGGAAAAACTGGTGATTTTAAGACATTAGTGGTCACAGCTGTCTGTCCTGCTTAGGACAAACTCTTACACTGTCAGAGTCGATCAGGGGTATCCCAAAGGTATAAAACTCCCTTACAAGATAATGTAAAGATGAAGCATCGGTTTGTTTGAGGTTATTTCACCTGGGATCAGCCCAGCTCTACTTGTCTGTCTCCTATAAATCACCAGGAAAAAAAAACATTGATGGTTTACTGATCCAAGAGAATCATCACACGGAGAAAGAAGACACGGCTGAGGAAACAATGAGATCAAGTGTTACCTTGCTGCTGAGGGCTACTGCCTTCCCAGCAGAGCTGGCAGCTCACCTGCCTGCACTGCCACAACCTCATAAAGGTCTTTTCCAACATAAATGATTCTAAGGTCATCGACTCCACCTCTAAAACTAACAAAGCCAAGCCCAAGAGGCTAAAGGGGCATCAGCTTTCCTGGTTCTGATGGATCTGACAGGTTGCAGGGTCCTTCCTTCCCATCATGTGGCCTGACACAAGGGGAAGAGACAGATTTAGGCAGATTTACCCTCATCCTCCTGGAGACCTCTCCATGACACTGTGCACCAGTCACAGCCCATGTGTCAGCAGGAGCCAGCCCAGTTTCCCTTCTTCTCCTTGCGGTGAATAACCTCCAGCTCATACCAGGCAGCAGTAGCTCAATGGAAAAATTTACCTCTGTTTATCCACCAGTGGTAACGTAAGGTTTAATCATATATCCCCAGTCATTTGTGCCCCGAGGCTGGCACCTGAAACTGCGGTGCGAGCTCAAGACAGTTGTGATCAGCATCATTCCCTGGGTAAGTCCAGGAGCAGGAGGAGCCCAGCTGTGGAAGCAGGGCCATTTTTCAGCTCTCGCACTGTTCTTTGAGTCAGTCACTGCCCTCGCTTTTACAGCTACAAAGCCAGGCATCGGCGTGTAAATCAGTCTGCTCCTGTCTCACAGTCTGCTAGACAAACTCCCAGCAGAGGTGTGAACTTCCCCAATTAATCTTAATGAAGTGTTAACTTCAAAGCTGACTTGCAGCCATTTCTAGGTTAACAGAACCTTGTAGAAAAAAAACCTCCCAGCTTGACTCGTTAAAAACAGCTCCAAGGGGACAGAATTGGTCAGATTTGGGGCTTATTCTGGGAGCTGGAAAAAAAAAATCCCACTTCACTGGCAGTCTTTGCTCATGTACAGCTTCCATTGCCGCTGCATTGTTAGGAGACCAAAGGGTCAGGCAGCCAGACTGGAAAAACTGTACAGTGAATGATGCTAAAAATATCACTGGAGTGGAGCAGATGGAGCAAGACAGGGAGGCCTGGATGATAAAGGCTGCAAGGAACTGTGTAAGCTCTTTGAGCCAAGTGATGACCTTGCTCATACTGTCTTTTACCTTATTCAGGTCAATGAAGTGCAGAGCCACATTCAAGTCCTGAGCCCAGATTTGATCCATGTATTTCCATAATTCTCGGTTACCCAAAGATGCAGACCCTTTATCCCCAAAACAGTGAAGTGGATGCTTCCATCTGATCTTAGATACTTGCAGTATTGCCATTAGCTTTGCTGGCACTTTCAGCAGTTGTGCTATGAGTTCAATTGAAAGTGTGAATCCACATCACAGACCCCAAATACAGGTCTCTTGGAATAAGTCCCTCACTTGAAGAGTCTTGTACTCTTTTTTTTCCCTGATAAAATGCCCCAGAAGTAGAGTATTAGCAAGGAAATCTTCCCTGACATGTCTGGTTTGCAGCCAAGGAGCCCACCTAAGAACGTGGAATGCTGATGTAGTTTCAGGAATAAGGCTATAACCCACCAGAATGTATTCATTTCCTATTCCCAACGTGAACTGGTTGATCTTTGTGCTCATTTATTACTCTTAAACAGGACAAAGGTGTTGAGCTGGTCTACTTGTGGGGACCACATAAACAGACTGGTAGCACCCTCCTTTGGGGGGAAGTGTCAGCAGGTCACATTGAATGACTTACACACTCGAGTACTCCAGCAAGGGAACACTCCAGTAGTTCATTTTTAACTGTCAAAGGCGGTAGGAGAAGCATTTCCTTTGAGACAATGTCATGGATCTGTTTGATACAGCCCCCAAAAGCTAATGCTGCTGTGCTGAGCAATTCATTTTACATTCTGGATACAATAACTTGAATATGGAAGAGGAAGATCCTTCCTGGAGCTTCATTACAAGCTCCCTTGACGATCACCGACTCAGCTGATTAGTAACTTCCAGAACACTCCCACATCTGTATAAGCTTTTCAAATATAAAACAAACAAACCCCCAAAACAAAAAAAATAAACAAAACCCCCCAAAACCAAAAGCAAATAAAAAGGTTAAGTTAATTATTCCTGTTTTGAGAAGTTCAAGAGTGAGTGGCTATGTTGCCATGGATGCTGGTTTGTTTACACTATTGTTTTTTCCTCATTATTAGCTAGTTAACTACCACAAAACAAGAGTTCACCTCCAGCACTGCATCATGGCTCTGACCTCCATGTACAGCCAGGGGCAGCAATGGGGCACATTTACAGAATTTTAGGGTTACTAAGAGGTGGATGTAGAACAGATGAAGCAGAAGCCATAGTTCTTCCAGATCCTCAAGATTTTCTGCCAAACACCTCAAACCCATCTATACTTACCAGGGAGCAGTTATTGCAAAATTATTTCATGCTAGCAGCCACTGTGTGTTCTCCTTTCTCTGAAGTGTCTCATTGGAGAAGACAGCCTAATAGTCTGAGCTTGGCAACAGCAGACACAGTCAACAGTGGAGAGAGGGGAGAGGTCCCACTTGCTTCAGGAGCTGTGGGTCATCACTGACAGGAATAGGAAGCAGTTATTTTAACTTACACAGTTGTAAGGGAACTGGGGAAAACAGGTCTTTCATCAGCCTCAGGCTGTGAGATCTGTTGAGTTGCTGTGACACAGCAACAGTCATGAAACCAATTTACAGCTGCCAATAAGTTCTTTCCTAAGGCAGGGAGGCTTTATCTTTCCATTGGAGTGGGAATATTAGTGGATATTTACTGTGGCAGACAGGCTGCACAGGCTGACAGAGCTCTGCAGTGCTTCTCCTTGTCCCATGCCAGCAGGAAAAGAGCAGTGGTGTTTGTCCCCAGCAGAAACATGCTGCTGATGCTGACCCATGTCCCACCACCTCCTGCCCAAGGTCTGTGTTCACAGGGAACAGCTTGGGCAGCACACATTGCATTGTCTTCCTTAACCCTTTTGAACTCAGCATGCAGCAGTTCCCAACACAGTATTTTTTCCAACCAATTCAGTGTCCAATTTGAAAGTCTGGTCTGTGCTGCATTCGCCAAAACCCGATCTTGATATATATTTCTATATACGGGAACACAATGTAACAGCTGTGCTTGGGCTCGATTTGTCAGATACAGTCCATGCCCCTTTTGGATTTAATTGCACAGCCAGTGTGTTCCTCACTTAGAAGGCTTTGTAGGGCCCAGAAACCAATTGCTAACAAAAATAATGACTCTGCCTTTTACACATCAATTATTAATGTTTAAAAACTTTGTGCCATTCCTTCTCTAAATTGTTTTCTCCTACACAGTAACAGCAGGAAGGAACACGCATCCTGCACGAGAGCAGCCCTCCTGACGGGGAAGGAGCTGGTGCTTCCCCAAACGCTGCTCTCAGGGCTGCCAAGGCAGCTGTAAATAAGTGATGCTGTTGCACTTTTCTCAGCCTGGTTTGCAAAACAGAGCATGCAAGTGTTTAAACACACACCAGTGAATATGTGCTTTTGGATATCAAAACGCTGCAGGCACTGAGGCACAAGTTCTCAGGCATCCCTCATGTCCCAATTAATTTCAGTACTAATAAGCAGAAGAGAGTGTGCACATATGCTCATGCCTACATCCATTTCTGATGTAAATATGGAATAATTATGTAAACTCTGACTCTTTGGCCCCAAAAGAGATGACTAGGGAGTACAGTAGAGGTTTACAGTGACACACAGAAGGCAAATAACAACTGATTGTTCAAATTACATCACTTTAAGAAGCAATGGGTGTCATACAGAGCTGGAAGATACCAGGTTTATACCAAATAAATGTTCTTCACATCATACCTTATGCCATTGAACTCCTTGCTACAGGACACTGTGAATGCTAAAGGTTTACATGGGTTCAAGGCAAGACTTGAGAAATCCAGATAAGGGAAATCTGTTGAAAATTATTAAATATAAAGGCACCAACTCTAGTTCATTGAGCTGCCCACTGATATGTTTCATGGTGCTTTAGAAAGGCAAGAAAATATTGCTTGATTTTAATATATAGACTCATGCAAAGGATTCTGTTTGAATTGCCTGTTACCATTACAGAGTATGTGTAATATGAATTGTTTTCAGACTTCCATAACATGGCCTAGATTTTAACAGACTGTGGAATGCCAGCCTCAATGTGAATCACGGACAATCACGTGTATCCCTTCCCCTTGCATCTCTGATCACACAACATAGTCTGGCAGGGACAACAGCAACATTGAGGGAAAAATAATGGCAATTACTTCACTAACATATTAAGTTGCTGAAAATAAGATCGCCACCTCCAAACTATCCATCCTCTCTCTGTGGATCACTGATACATTTACTAAGTTTCTGAGCCATGGGAACATGCAGTCCTGTACTTAATAACGTGAATCATTCAAATGGAAATTTTCTATTCTGAAGTTTTATGGCTCTGATTAATAGCATTAACAAAAATCTATACTTGCTGCATGATTTTTTGTAACATCTTTGTTTTCAATATTACCTTTAGGATATTTCCATTTAGAAGAATCATAAAAGAGAACTGTTGCAAGCTCTACTTGCAGAGAAAGGACCGAGTTCACTGGCCTAAATTCATAAGTCAATATCCCACACAGAGATCCAATTAAGAAAACATGTATTTTTCTTTTTTTCCTACTGACGCAGTGGTGAACTCAGCAGAAATGGATGACAGTGATGACACTGGTGTCTGTAAGAAAATGGACTTGGCTCATCAAATCCAGCACTTCATCTCTGTTATGAAAAGTCTCTCAGAGTGGGGAAGGAAAAAATGGGAGTGATGGACTGCAAGTGACACACTGCAGAGGCAGCAGTGACAGCGGGTCTAAAATATGCTACAGAAGACATTGCTGTCTTAGCAACTCTTCGATGGAATGGCAAGACCAACAGCTGGCTAGAAATGGAAGATTCATTCAGACATAAAGAGAAATGACCTGAACTTCTGCCCATAATTTGATCTGCAACCAAAGCAAAAACGCAGTTTGTATTCAGAACAGTCAGTGCTGTCACCACTGTGTTTGCTGTTCTCTGGGCTCTTGGTTCCAGGCTGATGTGCCCTTCCCATAGAAAAATCACTGTGCCTCTACGGACAATAAAACCCCATGAAACTGTAGTTACAAACGAGCATGGCCATGGAACACTTCTCATACAACAGCTTCTTGTCAGCTTGCACTTGATCATTGCTCCTTCCCCCCAGCCTGCCTTGGCTCCTGGAACAATGGAGTAAAATGCAGCTCATATTTTTATCCAAGGCAGTTTTCAGTCTCCATGACGTTACCTCCTGCTCACTCTGGCAGACTTGGAATCATAGAACCACAGAATGGCTTGGGTTGGAAGAGACCTTAAACATCATCTAGAACATCTCAACTTACTTTCCTAATTCTGGACCAAACTGTCTGCACATAAAAAAAAAAGAGTGAATTATTTATTCTGTTATTGTATATTAATAATTTTATTACTATTATTATAGCAATTTTTCTCCATGACACACACTCCACCCAGACAGCTTTGCACAGGACAGCATAACAGAAGGTGGATGAGGTGGGTTAGTGGCTGTGGGTGCTGCAGTGTGTTCTCTGTGCACTTAGTCATGGTAAGACTAAAAGATAATTCCCATACCCATGTGTTACCTTACAACCAAGCTTAATCCTTCTGTCCATCAACAGTTCAGTATTATTCAGTTCAGTCAATATATTTTCTGGCAATAGTTTTATGCACTGTGGTAATGCACCACTTCTACTTCTTTTCCATTTTTCCTCCACTACTTCCAGCCACCAGCCCAGTGTTTTCTTTAATACTCAACAGTTTCATAGACATTCAAAATACTGCAGCCATGCCATGTTCAAACAACATAAACCTGGAGCCTCTCCATTCTGGCTTTCCCAAACTGCCCCTTTTCTGGCTTTCGTAATACACCTTGTCTTAATTGCATGAATCTCTCAGCTAGAGATTTCATCAGGAGGTGACTTCTGATTTCTGTGTGATTTAATCTGTGTCTTGGACAGAGTCTCAGGGGCTCCTCAGGTTTGTGGCTGAGAGAGGGGTTTCTTGAGGATTGATGAGGGTGAATGGGAAGAGATCTGGGGCAAAGTGACAGAGCATTGGAAACTGGGTTTTATCAGTTTTGCAAGCTGAAAATATTAAAAAATAAAATGTAATTGGTTTTACCAATTTTCCCCATATTAGATTTTTTATAAATTAGACATATAATACATGGTATATATAAATATAACATAATGTCATCTTGATTTATCATATAAATATAGACATATCCAATGAATCAAATTCAGAAAGGAGCCTCATTTTCTTGCTGGGAACTGATTCTTTCTTCCAGTTTAATGTGTTTTTATAGGTTAGCTGCTGTGGAAGGCAGTCTCCAGGACTGCTCTTCAGCTCAGCACCGCTGCCCACACAGAGCATCCGACGTGCTCTGTGTTTCCCTGAACACCAGACAATGCAAGAAGTCTTTGCTTTTGCCCGTTGTTATGTGATCTCAGCCTCCCACAGCACCACCCTTGTTTTACCAGACCTCTGGTCAAGTCAGGAATAAAAGATATCCTTTGCAGGAACATTTTTTCAAGGGAAGTGAAAGCTGTATCTTGAAGGCTCACTTAAAGAGATTAAATAAACTGTGAAACTTTGTCACCTGAAGACACAACCCAGATGCTGCTGCTTCTGTATCCTCACTGTTTGACAAAATTATCTTTAGAGATAACCCTTGATTTCAGGAGATGATGGGCTTGGATTAAGTGCCTGAGTCCAGGGTGAGACCACTAGAAACTCCTCAGCCCCAGCCCTGAGATGTGAGCAGCAGGACTCTCTGGAGAGGGAATAACTGGAATTCATATCAGGGTGGTGGTGATGTAATTTGGTACGGCTGGGACATCACATGAAAGCCAGAGCAAAATAAGAAACAACACATCCCCAAACACAGACACACACGGATTGGCGGGAAGTTTCACCTCAGGAAATCCTTGTGGCTCCCTATTCCTGTCAGTAACGTGTCTGCAAATGTCACCCAGCAGCAATGCATCACCCCACGAGCAGCCCCAGAACACAGAGGCAACCAAAAGGGTGACGAGGAAGACATTGCCAAATACTTTTGGAACAAGTCAGGGATTGGACCCGTCGGGAGAAAAATTACACAATAAAATAAACAGCTTTTGCCAAGAAAACCAAGACTCAGGGAGGAAGTTGCCTGTGCCAGTCCTGGCCACAGAGGGGAAAACTGTTTCTTTGGGAAGAACAGTGAAGTTGGATTCAATATTTGCTTCTCCTCCTTGTCGACTTCCTTCTCTGCTTAATGTCCCAGACAGGGAACCTGGTCTCAGACAAAAATTTGGTCCCAGCTGGTCCTCAGAGCATGAATGGTGCGTGTCTCACACAGGCTGCACCTTTGACACCATCAAACTGAATTTTAACAAATATACAAGGCATGGGAGACTAATTACTTTGAAAAAGCCCCACTTTCTTCTTTGACCTCACGTTACAGCAGAGCTCTTTGGTCTGCCATTGGAAGAAAGACCTCTTTTATCCTTGTAATAGACCAACAATTAGAGAAGGAAAAAATCACAGGTCCAGGAAAACCTAATTCCATCCTCTGTTCCCTGTGAGCACACCTTCACTGCTTACTGCAGCAACAGGAGGGTTGGCAGACCAGAGCAAAGGAGGCACTTTTAGACACACATAACAAAACCCACCATGGTGCATGGCTCTCCCATGAGACCCTCCACAGACCCAGCACTGGGAAAAAATCTCTGGAGTTTCATCTGCTGGTGGTGTCCTGATGTGGAGCCCACACTCTGGAGGTCCAGCGTCACTCCTGTGGGTGCTCAGCCTTGGACAATCTGCCACTCACGATGGCAATCACCAGTCTGCGAGGAAATGAAGTCACAACTGTGACTGGAATAACTTCAGCAAAGCCTTCCACAAGGCAGCAGGGACTGAAAACCATTAGTGACAAGGGATGAATGAGAAACAGTGGAAAACTCTATATCTCATTACCAGTTGCCCCAATATAGGGATTAGAAGGATTAATCTGGTTGCTGGTGCCATATGCTGCTCCAGGTGGGCTGAGGAAGGACTTGGCTGCTTCGAGCGCGCAGAGAGTTTTAACAGGTTAATACTGGCAAGTTTATTTAATGCACTGAGCTCAGTTCCTGTTGGCTGATGTTAATGTTGGCACAATTAGGCTGATGAAAACACTGTGCAGATGTCCTCTGGTGATCCAGTCCCTCCCCAACACTTGTAGCTATCAGATAATAAACTCTTTTTCCATGGTGGCTCCAGTGGGTGATTCAGCACAGATTACTTACCCTGGTTCTCCACTTCCTTTTGGAATGTGTCTGGACTCCTTACCTAACTCAGTTCTGCCTTCTTGGCTGCTCTCGTTATTGGCCAGTCACCATTTCTATGGGATTTCTTGCTGCTTGCAGAGAGCAGGGCTGAGCTGGGAGCAGTGGGAAGGCTCCAGGGCAGCACTGGTGATCACTTCTCATCCCACTGATTTATTTTAAACTGCTACAAATTCTTCAGCTGGTTGGAATTTTTTCTTCTTTTTTATTTCCTTTCTTTTTCTTTTCTTTAATCTTCTTTAGGAGCTTTTTCTCCAGATTAAATATCTTCTATAGAGTCAATTCCATGTTAATACTTACTATATTGTTATATATTATTGTATTATAGTAAAACATATTAATTACATCTATATTCATTATATGGTTATATATAATAATTAATTAATATTACTATAGCTGTCATTTATATAACTATTAACACTGAAACACAATGGAAAATTTAAGCTCCTGCCTTATTGGAACCTCCATTTAGAATATTCAGAGCACATACCAGTTTTCCTATGGGAGTTTAATTAATTCTTGTCCATCGTTTTTACTTCTTACACATCAATTTTGCTGTCTTACTCATACTTTGTTTTCATGATGCTCACGTTTCCTATGATTATTGCTAAAGAACAATAGAAAAATGAGAAGAGGATTTTGAAAAGTCAGTGGCTCCATATAGGTGCTTGTTGTTCAGTATTGGAGTGGAGGTATGGAAAAAGCAACCCATAGAGCAATTCCTGGCTGTAGGAGCTTGAAAGCATGAGCAAAGAAGGCAAACTTTTGTTCTCTGAGGAGTGGTGGCATCAACATGAAGTCCAGAACAATTTTGGTTTCTCTGCTTGCCCCCATACGTGCTCATTTCCAGCTCAGGAATAAATTCTGTGATTCTGAAGCATTTCAGCTTTTTAACATTGTTCCACAAATTTTTGTATCTATGGGGTGGAAAGTAGACTGTAAAAGGACATGTTGGAAGCAGGTTTATGGCTGGAAGGAGGAATATGGGTTTCACAGCATCCAGACAGCTCCTCAGCCTGAGTGTGTTGTCTGCTCAGCGCCCAAGTTCTAGGCTTTTCTCTGTATTTTTCTTTTTATGGGAAGAAAATCTTTATATCTGGGCCAGATTAAAGTCACTATATGGTGTAATCAGATTCTAGGGCAGCATAATCAAGGTCCAAGAGTGTGAGACATCCAGTGGTATGTCCCCACAGCTCAGCTGAATTGTCACCTGGGAGCAATTCTTCTTGCCTTGGGGGGACAAAGCCCTTGATGTGATCTGCAGAATCCAGGCTGCTCCTGTGGTGCTGACTTTTCTCTGATTTTCAGCTGCTAGAGCATATTAAACAAGCCTTTTCCCAGTGTTACTCTGCTTTAGTTGCCATAGGGATGGCTTGTGACTGCAACTGGCAGGGATCTCAAGGCCATCTCTCTGGTGATGTGATGTCTGCTGTCAGGGAGTGAAAGCCCTGACTCATTTGCATTTCACAGCTACAGTGATGTTTATTGCCAGCATCGGAGCAGAAGAAAAGAATGATTTGTTTTACTTAATTTATTTTTTTTCTATCAGACCAGTTACAATTCTATTTTATATTCCCTTTCGATAGAAGTCAACATGAATCAAGCCTAGAAACTCATCATCTGAGACAAGGAATGTGGTGGTGACCTTCTCTCCAAACTAAAGATGTCATACAGATTTCCAGGAAACATAAAGCCTAAGGACTGATCCATGCATGGAGGGAATCAGAACTGATCTGTGTGTGGTGGGTGGCAGTGGTCAACTGTGTGCTTCAAAAGGCACCCTCAGAATGAGAACAGCATTAGCCATTTATCTGCAAGGGGAAAGGAGAAGAGCAGCCTTCCTTCCACTGCCTTGTGTCAGTCTGCAAAAGAATGCAGTGACAGCATTGTTCCTTAATTAAAAATATTTTGAGTGTGAGATGTGATAAATATGAACTTCTAAGGAGAGAAATAAAGCAAATATTCTAAGAATCATCCAAAATAAGTGTGATTTGTTTCAGCAAACAGTTCTGGGGAATTTGTCCTTATTTGTGAAACAATACTATCAAAATAGAAATAGAATTAGAATTAGAATTAGAAACAGGAAGAGAAATGAAATACCCCACTTTTGTGTAACACTTTTCACTGTAACAAGTGACCAGTGCTGCACCTGGCACTACAAGAGCCATAGACTTTCCCAGGGACCTCTGCTTGTCTTCCCTTTCAGTAGGGTGGGGAAAGGGAGGGATTATTTCAGCAGTCTTGAGTAAGGGAATGAATTGTCTCTTGATGCTTTTTCCCCAAAAGTTAGCCGTTAAGGGGAATTTTCTTCTGCAGAGCCACTGCACACAGGAAGGGCAGGGACTGAGGACCAGATTAGGTGGCTGAGAAAGAAAACCCAGGCATCAGCAGTTTCAGCATGCAGCACCCCTTCTTCATGGAATGAGGGAAAGGACAGTGGACACATGCCTGTATATCCCATCCCTCTGGTGCTGACTTTATAGGGATCATGACTGTGAATTTAGAAAGTAATGAATCTTAATAATGCCTGGTCCAGGGGAGGCTGAATGAGTTTTGTAGCTGAGTGGTTTTAGCTGAGCTCTTCCTGGAGGAAGAGAAGTGCAAATTGACCTATGCTTTCATCAGGAGTTTGTCTTCCACATGAGTCTCTGAGATGATGGAGAGGACAAAGAGTAATTGGAAGAATGGATATTATTAGTGACCCCTGAAAGCATCTTTAAAACAACCTTCAGATTAATTCTCCAAATTTGCTTGGCAGAGAGTGAGACTGCCTTCCATTCCTTGTCCATCTGAGAGGATTTAAGACAGACCATGTCTAAACTACAGGACTAACAGTGCTTTCTAATTGTGGGTTATATCCAAGCATGCAGTTTTCTACTCTTTTCCCCTGTGCTTGGGTCTCCATGGAAAGGAAATGCAGGCACATATTCTCCATGCAGGTTTCCAGCTGAACAAGACTCCACAAGAAATGTGTAAAGAGTATTTCATACACAGTCTACACATTACCAGAATCAGCACCACCCCATCCCCCTTGTGAAAACAGTTGTCATCATCTCTCTGTCACTCCCTGCTGCTCCTAATCATTGCATTCCCCTTCATTCACTGCTTTCTCACTCCATTGCTATCTCTGCTTTTTCCTTGTCCCCATCTCATTTCACCTCCTGCTCCACCCTGCTCCTTCCCTTGCTTCCCTCAGTCTTTACCCTGCTACTGCTCCCATGGGTGAAAAATCCTAAAGGATGCAGGCAGGGGGAACTGGCAGAGGATAACTGGATGCACAGACAACTTCAGACTCTTAGAGTGCCCCTGTCAGCAAGCAGCAGGGAAACAGGGGCTGCATCACATGGCAGAGTAGAAAAATTATGCTGTACTAATGAATCCAACCCAAGGCTGCCAAGGCTGAAGTGAAGAGCTTCAAAACACCCACGCCATCAAAAGTGAGTCCCACTGACTGATTTAGAAAGGCAAAAAGCTCTCAGGCTTGACAAACAGAAATGTAAAGTGAGAAATGACATGGCTGAGTACAGAGTTTGAAACTTCCCAAGGCTTGTCCTGCTCCTGGTACTCCGTGTGTGTGCTCAATCCTTGGAAACTGGGAGGCCCTTGAGAAGCAGGAGACACAGGGCAGGATAAACATTTGTATAGCGTGTGACTCACATAGAAACAAAACTGTCCTTGCCATTAAAGCCCAGGAAAGCATCCTAAATCCCTTTGACTTAAGTGTCTCAGGATAGCTGGTGTATGCTCAGTGACTGATCCATGGCTGCTGACCGCGGGCTCTGGGCTGTTCTCTGCATCCAGCCTGCTCAGTGCTTGAATAGAAAACATGGTAAAGGCACGACAACTTTCCATTGAGAGACCTCACATCTCGCCGAGAGGCCCATTTACATTTTTAACCCCACTGACTCTGACGTATTCGCTCTAACAGTGTTTGCAGGCAGACCTGGGAAGCTCGGGGGCTGAGAGCACTCCTGGTTTTGTGAGGATTGCTGGCGCTTTGAGTAGACATTTACCAGCAGCTGGGAGCTTGGAGATACAGCATCTATTCTTTCCTTTCACATTTGCCTACAGAGCTATAAATGTCAAAGCCTTTCAAGTGCCCCTCAAACAAAACGAGTTAGTAAATCAGCAAATGTGGCACCGCACACACTCATGTGGTGCATGTTAAGCTACTGTACTTCATTCACTCCTTTATCCCATGGCTCCGTGAGAAACAGAGCTCGCTGAGGCGCCGAGATGCCTTCGTAATTTTGTTTGTTTTTTCACATGGCTACTGTTCTTGTTGTGTTTTTTTTCCAAAAGCTGCGTCAGATGTGCTCAGCATTCAACTCAACTCGATACATTGGATGAAAAGGCCATTTTCTCTTCACTGATGAAATATAATTGAGCCCACTTATAATGAACTCACATACCAAAGAATGAAACTCCATTTGTGTGACGGGGGCTCTTTTCCGAACCCCACAATTCCCAGTGCCCCAAGGGAATGTTTTGTGTGCGTTTCCACCAGATTCACTGAGATCACAACTTGGCACATCGGCTTTTTGCTTTGTTCTTTATTGTCTCTGTACCAGAGAGAAGGAAGTTTGTGAAAAGCAAAGATAAAGAATCGGAGCAGTTTAATTAGCAATTTATTGGAAAACCATCTCTTTAGCACACAGTTTTTCCCAGTCTTCTGTTTTAGCATCCCATTTCATTGCGCCTCATGGTTTCCTGGGTGTCTTCTTCACCTTCAACCTGTTTTAAGCCATCTCCTGCAAATTCTGCAGGGAGCTGCCAGTTTTGGCACAGCCCTGCAATCTGTTCCCTTGAAAGACGTAAGGGCCTTGTTAAGGAGTGGAGCAGCACAAGGCAAACACTGGTATTGTGTCTCCGGGGCTCCCACAGAGATAAAACTCTCCCTTTGGTTCAAATATGGGAAGATGTCCCCAACCTCCTTTACGTGCAAAAGTTGTGGATAAGAAGAGTATTTAGTCAAAAAGTCTCTGCCTGACCTCATGGGTGTATCTGGAGAATGTCAGAGCTGCTGGCTGAAGATAAGGAAGAAGACTCAGCCCCAGACAGGGAAGATGTGGAAGGAAGGGTGGGCTACACTCTCTATACATTCTGGATTTTAGGATAAATAAATTTATCATGCACTTATTCAAATCTGACTGCCTCACACAAGGCACTTCTGTTTCTCTGAGCTCTGCCCCAGGGGAGCTGGTATGTGAGAAAATCAAACCAGCTGAAGGAGGCTCAAGTTTTAAGAGGAGTGATGCGTTTTTTTCTAAGGTGACATTAACCTGGGAAATTTAGGAACTTGTAAAAAAATACCACTGAAGTTTGACCACACTGCCACTGCCTGCTGCCAGCCTGGGGGCCTGACAATCCCAGGTAATCTAGGAGGGGGTTGCTCACCATGAGAGCCCCATAGTAAAGCAGAACCATGGGACTTTATCATGGAATCATTTTGGGAGAGATCCTGGTATGTGACTGTTGTCTGCCTTTGGTCTTGCACAGGAATAAATTTGTTTGGCTTCATGCAATGTGTTTAAAATTGACAACATCATCATCATCAGGTGTATTTGTCAGGGCCTCAGGTGAACATAACCCTGAGCAGCCTCACCTGGGACCTCACCCCACGCTGACCTGAGCCCTACTTAAGTTCAGCCCAGGTTCTTTTCTCCTCTTTGAGCTGTGCTGCTGCTGTTTGTGCTTTTTGGGATGCTGCTGTAAGTACTTCTGGGGAAGGGCATCAAATTTTGGAGCTCTTGAATGAAAACTAATCCATAATGAATTCTGGTTTATAGGGCACCTCATTCCTGCTCTCAGAGGGTCATTCTGGTGCAGGCACAACATCTGAATGTGTTTTTGTAGCTGCCACATTGTTTTCAATGAAAAGCAGTGTTTCTCGTGCACCTAACTGAGGGGGTTTTGTGTTATAAATATTACTGTTAGCAAATGCCTCTCTTGTAGACATGGACTTTAATTTCTGGAGTGGGCAAATTAATTCTAGTTAATGAGAAAATCATAATTTTACCAACTGAAACAGATGTCTATGTGAGCGAACCCTGGCTGCTCATTAAACCTGCACTGTGGGTCTGGTTGGTGACAAACCACATCTGTCACACTGAACAAGTTGCTGTACTTCTGTTAAAGCCCCATGGCTGAGGAGGGCTATTGTTAGTGTATCTATGCCAATCTGAGAATGGAATGGAGACATAGAAAGACTGGGAAGGTGTCTGGGAGCTCTTCACCCTTCCTATAGTCTGGGAAAGGGGATGGCTTGCTGGATGCTGTTTTTCCATCACCTGGAACTACAGGGGTGGCAGTGCTAGGTAGGACCTGCAAGACTCCTGGCTTCTTTTTCTTTGGCTCCTTGGCTTTTCTGAGGTATCAATTTCTGGGTGCTCTATTTGACCCCTCATCACACTGGGTGTCAGGTCAGGTGAGACAGGTCATATCCCTCATTACTCCTATATTCCTTTGGATGCTGGTGAGAGGCTGAATTAGGTGAGCTAATACCCTGTGGAATTTGTTCTGCTAAGTGAATTATTGCTAATATCCATGGAAGGAACCTTTTGGAGGTCCTGCTGAGATGATACTAATGCAAATGGTGTACAAAATAAAAGTGGAAGATAGTGGCAATGCTTAGCACTAGGCTGCTAACTGGGACAATAGTCCAGTGAGGTCTGTGCCCAGGAGCTTCCCGGTTTCAGTGTTTTACTGCAGTGAAATAGAGCTCTAGTGGAAATTCTGACACACCTAGTCTGGCTTCTGGTAAGGCTGGGCTTTCTTAAATCAGCACTGAAGATATCAGCTGCTGATGCAATCAGCCTAGAATTAGAGTGGGAGAGTGAATAAATATTGCTCACCTGTTAAGATGAATTAGTTGGTGTCCTGCAGCCTGGCTCCTGAAGCCATTGGAGCTGCAGACAGGCTTCCCTGCTGATGTGCAGCCCCCTGACACCTCGACAGGAGCTGGGAACTGGAGTGGCAACTCTCACTTGAGTTTCAAAGAAAATTGCACAGCACTTCAAACTGAGTGCTGTGAGTGAGGACAGAGGCTGTTGGTTATTGCTGTGATGAAGCTAATCCAGTCCTAAGGAGGATAAAGGGTTGCTTAGCAATACTTCAGCAGTGACTAACAATGCTATACCAGGCTTTTACTGTTGACTAAGTCTTTAATAGTGGCTCAGTGGGTTTTTTAGTGGAATGTCTTTACTATTTTTGTAATGGTCTCCCCTCTTGAGAAACTGTCAAACTCATCATGTGTAATGAACAGGCAGCAGTCAGCAAGCATTTGATTGCTGATCATGTGTTGATTTTTTGGCCTGACCTCATTAAGATTCCTTATCTCCGTCTTCTCTTTCCCCAAGAGTTCTTAAATTAGCTACAGAGATTAGATTATTTAAGTGCTTTTCATAGAAATTCCTCCTAGTCTGTTGTTTGGTTGGGTTTTTTTCCTATGACACCCCTTGTCCATGTGGAACCTCATTTCTGGCCTTAAAGAAGAGAGGTACTGGGGAAGAGATTGTCTGGAGCAGCCCAGATTTGCATCTTGTAGGAAATTTTACTATGGTGTTCTGTAAAGATTTTTAGCATGGCAAAATATATATTGTTCCTCTTTATATTCCTTAGTAGCATAAATATTAAGACAAGTTGCCTTCCTGATGGCAAGAGGCTGCTGTGTACTGTGAAGCATATTAACATAATTATACTATATATTGAGAGCCAAGTGTTCTATTCATGGTTTTAGGGATTCAGCTGAACAATACAAGCACACACCAAATAAACTCATCTTCCCCTTTTCTGCTGAGGTATCTGAGTCATGGCTGTTGCTGTAGAAAATGTGCAGTAGTATTTTGAGGAAAGGAAAACACATTACAGCTGAGGACAGCATCTGGATTCTTTAAGCATTCCCCTTGGCCATATCTGCACTTCAGAGCTGATGCTATCAGGGGGACCAGTAACAACACAGTAATCCCCAGCAAAGCACAGCTCACATTTTAGCTGTGTCCAGAGACTACTGTGTGAGTGAGTGCTGTTGTGGGACTGCACTGCACAGTGAGCCCACCAGCCAGACCCCTCAGCTCCTGCATGAGAGCCAGAGCCTTTCTGCTCCACAAAATGGGAGACAACAGCCCTACAGAGGATGTAAAATTCTGATTAACTTGTATCTCTGCAACTTTGCATGCATTCCACTGTTAGAATATTGATTACTATGACATGGGATATATCCTTGGTCTTGTGAACACCAGTACCATTTTTGAGATTCTGGAGGGTGCTGTGTCCTTCAGTCCCAGTCTGCACAAATGGGGAATGGAGAGAAACTGAACACATTACTAGAAGCTCCTGGTGCTCACTCTGTGCTGAGGTTCTCCTTTCAATTGTCACATGAATTTGTATCTGTCATTATTCAGCTGGAATCCTGAATTTCTTTTGGCACAAATAATGCCACTAACTTCTTAAATTTTAGCACACTATGGAACTGAATGTTTAGGGACTGAACTGGGAGACTGAAGCAGAGTCACCTTGGTTTGAGGTGTGGGGCACAGCCTGATGTGGTTTTGTGGACCCACACAGAGGGCACCCCAAGTGAGTCCTTGCCCTGTGATGTGGTGAGCTGTGGTGCTGGATCAGCCATGGAAATTATGCCCCTGGTGTACCCAGTGCTGTGCCAGCTGCTCTGTCACCCGTTTGTCACCAGGCTGAATCACCTGGGTGGTTAAACACTGTGGAGCACGAAGTCACCTCTGCCCTTTGATGTTTCTAGAGGGGAAATGAAGAAAGAGCTTTCTCTTCTGTTTTTTTTCCTAAAGTCATAGTGTAGCTGTAACCTCAACAGCACTGGTGTGGAAAGGGAGAATGGGAATGGACTTTGAAGTTAAAATTTATGTTTTAGCTGTTCCCAGCTCTATTATGAAAATTACTCCAAAATCAAAATCCAACCCCCTTTGAATTTATCACAAATAACTTGAAATCTGAATGTTGACTGTAAAACCATGACTAAACCACAAAAGTGACTTGGATAAATGTCATCTTTGATCCTTTATCAATACTGTCAGTTAAAGCCTCAAGCACAGCAAAGAATTAGTGGTGACATTTCTGGTGAGCTGCTGGTATCTGAATCTCCCCAAGAGTCCTTCAGGCTTTTTAAAATTAGAGAGATCTCTTCCAGTTCAGATTTAAACAAGAGAATCACTTGACCACTAACTCATACACTGAGCTCACATAATTAAGTAACAGTGGTATCCACACAGACATTTCACTTGTGTTTTATTGCTGGTATTTTTATAAGGTATTTGTCTGACTATCTGAGGGAATCCTTCAGCACAGAGCTATTTCTGCATGTCTGCTTTTAGATAGTCTCATGAAATCAGTGTTTTGGTGCTTTCTTGGTATGTGTAGACTAATAAAATCCAGTATATTCATCTTTTCTGCTCACTTTTTCCAAGCCTGTCTTTCTCAATGGCCTTCAGTGAGTACAAATGTCTGACACTGGAGGTTTATTTGAAGCTTTTCTAATACTCTGCTGTAGCTGACTGCAATGGTCTATAGTATTTATTACCTGAATGTAAGGCTTAGCAGCTGTGAGAGGAAGGGAAAGCCACACAATAACAATGTGTGAGACTTTGCACATTCCCTGCAAATATAAGCTTCCACTTGGGAAGAAGGATGGTGATTCCTAATAAAAGCAAATTTGGGATAGGTTTCTGGTATGAGTCTCCTGTGATAATTTGGGATGCCTCCATTGGCAGAGCTCAGTAATGAGGGTGTTTGCAGCCATGTGAAGTTCAAACTTGGTTTGGGTTCTGGGGCCTGTTTTTCTCCTGTCTGTGCCCTCCCTAGAAATTGAAAGAGAGAAGCATCATCTGCACCTAGCACAGGTTAACAAAAAGCATTGCTAAACTTTGGGGACTTGTCTGGGTTGGGTAACCAGTGTTGGAGGCTGTCTGAGGTTTAGGTAAGGGTGCCAGGCATTGCCTGACACTTCTCATTGACTCTCACTAGCAAAAGCATTGAGAGGCTGATTTTTAAAATAAAAAGGTATTTTTATACTTCCAAGCATTTAGAAAAAGAAGAAAAACTTGTGTGGGGTTGATCTTTTCAAGAGAAGTGGGTAGGTGAGTGAGGAAGAGACAGGAATTCTCTCACAACAGAGCATTCATTTTTGACGGGGATCTCCTGCCTACACAGAAGAACATGCTTCACAACAGAGCACTAGACATACAGGGAGGGCTTTTAATCCCACAAAGGTAGGAAAATGTGCTTGAGGTATGAATTATTTGTCTAGGTCTCTATATTTCATGTCCTAGCCAAGCTGTGTTTGTTTTGGAGCCAGTCCACTGGCTGTGCATGTCACACACCTCTGCCCTGTGGCTCGGAGTGTGGGCAGGGCAGGAGCCTGCCAAAAGCACGAGGTGGAATAGTTTGGATGGTTTAGTGAGCTGAATCATCTTGCCAAGGGGGTCAGACAAGCAAAGTGCAAGGAAATTGGTAGGAATACTTGGCTGTGACCAACACTACCTGTTTGGGTGACAGGGGGCTGTAATTGTGACTCAGGCACCTCATGACACCCCCAGACACCAGTGCTGGGGTGAGAACAGAGGGGAAAGGCTCAGACATCAAATTGCAGTTTCTGATTCAGACCAAGAGACTGTGTGGTCTGAAAACCAGCAGGTCTGTTGGGAAGTCACTGTGTGGCACCTGTTTATCCTGTCATGTAAGTCTGCCCATCTCTATGCATGCTTTGGCTGTATTTGGTGTTTTCTTAGTCCATCATACAACTGTTTGGGAATTTTTACCAGTCAGTGAGGTAATCCAGGTTAAAACTGTGTCACCTTCTTCCATCCTTGTAGTGAGGATCCCTTTACTGAGGGTTTTCTCAGACTGGGGCAGAAATCATTGAAGTGGCTTTGCACTGGAGAACCCATTCTGTGTAGTTATGTCCCAGTTGTAAAAGGGAGCCAAGACACATCTGCTGAAGTTAACTGTGAGTGCAACCAGGGCAGGCATTCCAGCCTGAGGAATTTTCCTGGAGCTTCACAAGATCAATTCCCCCATGTCCCCAGTCAGCTGGGAGGTGGATCCCTTCAGGGGTCAGCACATCCAAATTGTGGGTGGAAATGGGTTTGCTGAGGGTTTATTCAGGCTGGTGAGTCACTGGGCTGTGTGTAGAACAGATATATTGGTTGAGTTCCACAGGGTAAAACCCCAACCCAGACAGGGAAGAGCAACATTAAGGCAATAGCTGATGTTGGTGTTGTGGAAAAACTGTCTCCATTTTCAAAGCAATCCTGGAAGGATCTATTTAAGCCCTCTGAGCTGGACCTTGAGGTAGTCCTCCCACATAAGAGCTAATTTTACTTCCAGTTTGTGTTCCTGCTTGCCACCAGGCACCTTGTGATGAAAGCAGTGCCTCAGTTGGAGGTGGAAGCTTCTCACCTTGCACCATTCTTGTGCTGGACAAGATTTCAGTAGGATTGATCTAAATCTCCTAACTGCTAACTTGCAGGAAAAATAAATTGTTAAACCAGCTTTGCAATTGGATTGTTTGTGGAGTAGGTGTGTGTTTTTCTCCTCAAAGGTTACTCACACAATAGAGAAGTTACTGTAACTAAGTTTTCAGATGTGCATAATAATGCCAGTGTTTTGAAATTGTTTTCTTTCTGAGGGTGTACATGTACCTTGTTTCAAAGGAACTATGTAAGAATTGGCTTCATCAGATTCTTATTCAACAGCTGTTGCCTTCAAAGGAAGGGCTTCTTGTTATAAGAAAATATGGCCATTAACTAATGTCTTTTCTTTTCTTTGATCCTTGCCAGCAAAATTTTTCTTGAATTCCTTCTGTAGTCATTCTTCCACATGCAGTTTATGGCATGCACCCTTATTTGTTCTTGGATTAGTTTCCAATTAATTATCAGAGACAGTTATAAAAATTTCCATCCAATATGATAAAAAGGCAATTTTTGTAGAGCTGTAAAATCAGCCAGACACTGTCTCCTTTCATGTGGTTTGACTTCAAGCTAAACTGCCCTGAAGGTAAGAGATGAGGAGATGAACTGCTCCCTAGTTCCGAGGGGCACTTGCAGTCAAGTCAGGTGTGAGCACACAAAGCAGGAAGCACTTTGTCAATAATAAATCAGGTGTCCCGAGGAGGAAAAGGTCGATAGAGGCCTCATTGGTGTTTTTTTCTCTGCTCTTAGCAGAGCACAGTAGGATTAATGTCTGAAGTGATGCTTTCTGAGGTGAGTCAAATGGAAAAGCTTGAGGCTGGATGGAAGTGCCAGGGTGTGCTTGGCAGCTGGTGCTGTGGCTGGATGGGCAGCGTGGGATGGTGGTGGAACATCTGCACATCTCCCTGGCACAACCAGATGTGCTCTTAGCCTGGGCTGGGGAATGTGAACTCCTGTGACCTCCCTGTACACAAAGAAACACAATTGCACTTCACATCCTTGAAAATATGTCCCTTAACTGCTGGTTTGTTGAGCCCACATCTCCAAGCCTTCAGTAAAATACCTAAGCACTGCATTTTTGGTGACCACAGATTCTTTAGTGCTTTTTTCTGTGTAAGGGTTATTTGGCTTTCCTTCTTTACATGATGTATTATCAGAATTAAACCCCTCCATCTGTGTGAAGAACAAGTAGTCTCAGGTCAGTGTTCTGCAGTGGACATGTGTCATGGCAATTGGATCCAGCCCTTTCCTTCACAAACCTTCACACTTACCACTCTTCCTGCTCTGCCACTTACAGCCATACAGTGGCTGGAATATTTCAGAAGCCTGTTCCATCTCTCTTGCTCTAAGCAGAGCAAGAGTTGCCAGCACTCCATTTTTCAGTTTCCTGGTTGCTACCAGCAGTGAAGCTGCACAGGGGAATGCAGTGGTGGGGTGTCCACAAAAAGTCTAAAGCAAACACCACTCAGAGACACCAGGGAATCCTGTGAAAAGCTGGGATGCTGGTGCTGACATGATACACAGCATTTTATTGTCTAGAATGACATTTAGTGCTGAAGTTACTTTTTTAAACAATCAAAATTACCTGTGTCAATGCTGTAGCACTAGTGAGATCTTGATTTGCTCTTGATTTGCTCTGCTAAGGAGGCATCAGATTTTTGAAGAGCTAGAAGAGGGTGGCAGAGTAGTAATGTCACCTGGAGCTGCTGTAGCAGAGTCTTACATGGCACCTTCATTAGAGCCCAGGTGGTATTAATTACTCAGAAAACTCATTTGTGGGCAATGACAGTTCAATAAGGAAGAGTGCTGAGCTGAAATAGAAGTTATAACCCTTGCAGAGCAAACAGCTTCTGCATGCTGGCTGCCCACAGGAGCAGAGCTGCTGCTTGGGAAGCCCCGAGGCTGCAGAGATGATGGGGCAGGAGTGTGCTCATTACCTGCCACAAAGCCCTCTGCTCAGCCGAGCACCATCACCTGCTGTAATTTGGCCTGACTAATGATGACAGGGTTAGGCTGTAACTCTGCTCTGTGTGCAGATGGACACCTGCACTGACCACAGTCTGAGGAGGACCCACACTCAGGGGGGATTTTCGTTTTCTGAAATGCCTCACAAATTCTGCCTTTCTATTTTGGTAGAAATGTCTCCCAGCATCTTGAAGATTCATCCAGTGAATATGACATCTCAAGACTGTGGCTAGCCAAGACCACTGAAAGCAGCATTACTGTTTCCAAAATCTAAGCAACATTAATGTTTCTATAAATACCATATAGCATTTCCACCCAGTTTAGAACCTGCATTATGGAAAGTGAAATTGTAACACAGGCTTACGTAGGTCATTAGCTATCAGGGCTTCCAGACTTCCCCCGTCTGGACGAGATAGTATCTTGGCTTGAACCATAGTTATTGTCCCTCTGGGCAAAAAGACCTCAGGAGGTGAGGTTGGCTGAAGCTGCAAGGAACTTTCCTTTCCATTCCTTGTTAGGAGCCAGTGGATGGAAAATGTAAGCAGTGGGATAAAGGACTGAAGGGATGATGCTGACCCTGAGCCATGAGTTGAGGAGTGGAGGGGTAGAGTTGGGGAAAGGACAGTGATGGTTCTGTGGGAGGTGATGAGCTGTTCCACAGAACATGAGTCAGTGAGGAATCACCAACAAGCAGGGAAGATGTCTGGAGCGATGCCGTGAGCTGCAGGAGTCAGGGATACGAGTCCATGATCTCATGCCTGGAAGGGCAGTGATCAAATCTGTAGAAACATCAAATGTGGGTCAGTGAGCTGAGTGCAAGTGTGAGCCTGACACACAGAGATACAGGTTTTATTCCTAAGAGTAATGCAACAACCCAAATCTTTCTACTTTGCTGCTGTGAATTAAGGTGTTCTCTGGTGTATAAATGCAAGCCTCTGTCTGAGCAGGCAATGGAAAGAATACAGCCTCATATTCAGGTGATGTACTGGCATCCCCAGGTTAAAACCATGGTGTTCCACACAGTTGTATTTCAGGCTCCATCCAACTCATAATGAATCCTGATTATCATCATAATTGTTAGAGCAGTGGTGTCAGGCTGAGCTTAACAGCATAGTCTGTGTGTCTGCTGCTAGGTATGTGCTGAAGTGTGTTGTGGAGCCAGGGCCTTTGTATTTATTTTTAGGTCAAACATCTCATTTTAGCTAAGTATCTTACCATTGCCTTCCACTTCTACCCTTGCATATAGGTACAATATAAGTTTGATACTTAGTGAAATGGATACCACCTATAGTCAAACTTAACTGCAGTGAAATCAAGGCAATAACAGAATCAACTTTTCTGGATGTGGGTGATTAGAACCCCTTATATCAGGGTGAGATAAAGACCCTGTGTGCAGCCTCTTACCCCCAAGTGATGGGAGAGGATTAATCTATCCACTTTTGCATCAAATTCAACTGGAAGAACCTGTAGAGAGGCTTTGCTGTGGAAGGCATGCTGGAGGTGGATACCAAAGCCTGTATGTAGAGCCTGTATCAGCCATGACCACTTCAATTTGAAAGTTTTCTCCTTGTCAAGGGCAGATTCTTTAAATTTATCCCTGCAGTCAGTGCTGCCCTGTGCAGGTGTTAATACTGCCATTAGTCTGGGAGGTTTCCTTCATTGCTCAGCAATGCTGTATCTTTCTGACGCAACCATTAAATTAACAGCTTCCTCCAAGAGCTCTGGAGGTTAACAGGATGTCAGCCCATAAAACAAATTTTCTTAATGTCAGTGCAGAGCCTTTGTTGTCCCTATTAGTCACAGTGCCAAAACAGAAAGGTGTTTCTGCTCACGGGGGATCCCATCCCCAAACTGGTGTAACTGGTCAACACCCTTCCACTGATTCCCATGGCTTTGGGGTCAGCCCTTGAGCATGGAACAGCTTGACCTTCCTGATTAATGCAGAAATCATTTTTGGAAAAGATCTGTGTAGAGCTGATTCAGTGTTGGATGGTTTTTCCTTGTGTTTATAGTTATTGAGCCATTTAGTACTGGTAATTATTAAATAGGGTCACCTGGAAAGACATAAGCACTGCAGCTCTTGCCAGCAAACCACTTAAGCACCTGCTTAGAGATAAGCACACATATTAAGGTAAATGGAGTGGCATCTAGGCTTGGTGTTGGGCAGATGTTTACAGTTGCTGGATTAGGAGAAACTCCTTGCTTGCAATCATCATCTTTTACCCTTAGTGAGCAGAAATTAGATTCTAGTAGGAGAAATAATTGTCATTAAACAAAAAATTTAAAACTGTGCCCTTGCTGAACTGGCTGGGAGAAGGCAAAAAGTAAAGTTTAAACTTCCCCATGCAAATCCTTAAGAGCAATGCCATTTATCAGGATGAAATAAGGTGTGTGTAGAGCAATTATTGGAGGTGCACTTCAAAAATCTTTGGCGCTTATAATATCCATGTTTGGGCTTACAGATCTGCTCTGGGTGTTACAAAATAATTTGTGGAGAGATGACATCTCACACTAAAGCGTGGCTGATCATCTCCTACCAGGAATACTGTGGGAGTGTGCAAAAGCTGAGATGAAAAGAGATCTTGGGTTGGTCTGTGTTCTGAAAGAGGAACATAAATGGTAAAAACACCCTGAATTCCTCTTGTCCCTTGAAGTGCCACTGCTGTGCAGGAGAGTATCAGCATCTTAAGAGGAAAAATTTTTTCCAGAGGAGTCCAGCACAGACTGAGAATTCCCAGTAGGAAACTTTATAACCCTGACCCTTTGCTTGGCAATTGTTTGGCTCTTTCATAGAGTGGACTGACTGGGCATGGGCAGTGTGTGCTGGTGTGTACCCCACAATCAAAATTGGTGTGTGAAGAGAAGGGAAATGAATTCTCAATCTTGGATGTGAATTCTTTTTAACATTAAAGATGGAAAAGCTGTCCTTTTGGGAGCAAGGCAGGGAAGGACTGGCCCTGTGGTGGGTTGAGCAGCACTTCGAGGGATGTGCAGCATTGGGCTTTAAACCAACTCATTAAAATCTTGATTAGTGCTGTGCCCACGGTGATGGAGGGAAGGGCCTGCCCTGCTCCCACATGCAGATGAGTATTTTCAGGGCTGGAGCTGAAACATTTGGCAAGTGAGTGCATGAAGCTGAAGGTTACCTGTAGGCAGCTGTTGCTCAGCCTGTGGGTATTTATATGGCTATTTAATTGCATGTTACTCAGTACTAAATGAGTGAGCCTTACATGAATAACCACAGCAATGTAAGTGCTGTTGCCTCTGAGATAAAGGACCTTATTTGAGAAACAAATTCTTAACTAATAATATTACAGGTCTTGTGCACTTTTAAAAGTCTGTACTTATCTCTGATAGGAAAGAAATGGTCTAGCTCTTAAAAATAAACCCAAAAGCATTTGAAGGACATTTCCCCCCCATTTTTCTATTCTTTTCCCAGGTTGCAAAAATAACATCTAATAATGAAATGAAAACAAGCTGAATAGTTACATTCAGTGGAGGAGGGAAGAGGTAGTTGCAGACAGCTGGAGCATGTCTGGGCCAGTGTCTCGGTTCTTTTCTTTCTGCTAGTTCAGTGCCACTCCAAGAATGCAGACAATGCTGGCTGTGACTGTTTCATATTTGATTTCCACACTTAAATCTGTGCTTGTTAAATGAAATCCCACTGCCAGGCTGGCACACATCCATGCTGCCTCCTTGGGTCCTGCATCAGAGCTTGCTGTCTGGGCTCCAGGGTCCTGCTCGTACCCCTTCAGTGAGGATCAGGTATGCAAAGAGCATTTTGCTGCTTTTGTACTGCTTGTGGCATTGCAATGAAAGCTTTTGGACTCTCCTTGCAGCCACATCCATGAATAACCCTCATAAATCTTGGTTTGAGGGCAGACAGAGTGGTGCAGGGAAATGATGGTTTGGAACTGCCTCAGGAGTGGTGGATCAATGGGGCATTTGGCTGGAGTTGGTCTCTGGGCAAGGTACTGGCTGTGCAGGGGAGAAAACACTTGGGCAAGCAAGGCCTGATTCTGCCAAGGACTGGTACCCTGCCCTGCTCAGGGCATGCCTTGGGTCTTGGGATGCTCTGCTGGGACAGGACCAGCAGGTTCAGTGGCTGCAGAGCTTTGCTGACCATGGGCAGGAGAAATGCTTTGTGTTGGGAGCCAAGCAAGGGACTGTGAGTAACAAAGGATCACTTCATCTGTTCTGTAAAGTACCAAGGAGAGCATTAAAATTATTAATCTTAGTAATAAGCTTAGGGGATTATGAAATGCAAGAGCTGTCCAGTCCTTTAGACTGCAGACCCTTCTGGCCTTTTTCTCTCCATAAGATGATTCCAGGGTCCAGTACCTGCCTGTACACCCCTTGTGCAGTGTGACTTCTCAGTCAGTAAATGTCAGTGATGCCACTGCAGCCATTGCAGCACGAGAGGAGGGAGAGGGGATAGGATGTGGCTGTGGTACCACGGGGAGTGATGCTGCAGCAGGAGGAAACACTGGCACTGCTTTGATTCTTCAGGTGTCCCAGAGGAGCCCACTACTAGGCTGTTGTCATGGAAACACCACTATTTTTGGGGATTCAAGACTGGCTCCAAACAAAGGTTAAAGGGAAGAAAAAAAACCCAGAGGCAGCATGCACAGAAGGTGAGAGTTCCCTCAGCACACCAAAATTTGTGAATGTCTGAACCAACAGCAAGTCCTTCCAAGGTGTGTGGGCTGGAGGAATGTTGGAGCTGGAAACTGATGCTCTGCCTCCTGCAGGAGCTGGTTGGGACCATGGTGTTGGGACTCTGACTCTGCTCTGAAAGGCCTCTTTTGGCTCCTGCCCTCACCTCATCCTGCTGCACTGCTGAGGTGCTCCTGCCTGGGGCTCTGCCTAGAGCAGAGATAACACATGCTGAATGGTGGTTATTTTTCACACTTCTCTTGCTGTTGAGGTCTGTGTTGAGATCAGATCTATGTCTATCTCATATCTAGGTCTGTGCAGCTTTTGATGCCTCTATGTTAATGGCAGAGTAACATTCACAGCCCTAATGAAGAGCAGAAAGGCAAATCTTCATGTTCTGCTTTCTGGAATGTCAAAAGCAAACTGTATAATTTCCATAAAACTTTGCCCAGTGTTTCAATTCAGAGCCCAGACTATATATGGAAAAGGTGTGTCCCTTTAGGTCAAACAGCACTGGGGTGTAATGGGTATGAAGGGCCAAATTACTGCTTCATGAAGTGATCTAATGTAATGAACCACATGGCTTCAGGGGCACTGCTGACAAGCCATGGGAGTGCATTCAGGACCTGCCTGTCCTTGCCCAGCTGTGCCACCCTCCTGGCAATCCACCTTCCCAGTTGGGACTGATGCTCATGTTTACATGTCCAAGTTGGAGCAGCTTCATAGAAGTCACCACAAACCCCAAAGCTGCACAGAATACAGCCAGACTCAAACCCAGGTCCAGTATTTTCAGAGTGAGGGGTACCACAATGAGTCTTTTCAGATGTTTGGGAAGTCAGGGGAAGGGGAATGGGACTGTAATGCAGGTAGAGGGTCCCAGTGATCCCAGCCAGGGAGCAGCAGCAGAATGGGCCAAGGAGCAGAGAGGCAACAGCAGCAGAAAATTGCACTGAAGCACCCATAATGCTCAGGATTTTGAAGGCAAAACTGGCCTCCCACTTAAAGGGAGACAAAAGCATTTTATCACTTGTATGACCTGCTGAGTGATTATTATTTAAAGAGCTCAGAATCTTTGTATTTCTTCACTTCTGACTTGGATAGCCCCTCTCCTTTTTTTTTTAAATATATATATTTAATCTCCTTTATTCTGTGTCCAAAAAAGGATGTGATGGTAAGGAAAATTAGTAGCTTGAATGTCATCAACTTATTAGTGAAAAATGCAGATTTTTTTTTTTCCAGGGAAGACAAAGTCTTTGGAACCATATTTTAATAGGAATACTAGAAGAATAAATTAGAACATGCATACCTATACACTTTGCCATATAGTATATAAGTACAATGGGTGGCCTTTAGAATTTCAACTGCCTAGTTGAATGCTAAAAGATTCCTAATTATAAACCAGAAAATGTGATAGAAAGTGGCAGAAGGACAGTGCTGGTGGGACACTGAGTGTGCACCCTCAGTGAGCCTTGCACAGTGTGTCTGACCCACAACATTAACAAGAAAAGTGCTTTTCTTTTTGAATGCATTGTCCAGGTTAACTCTGCTGCTCCCTTGCTGCCACCTGCATGTGACACTGTAGAGACTCCTGGATTTGTCACCCTGACTGATGGTACCACCTACCCCTTCCCTCAGCAAGATTTTGGCCTGGTTGAGCCCAGCCCTGAGGTAGGTGGGGGAAAAGCTTTGCTGGAAACTCAGCTGCCCTGCCTCTTGTGCCTCCTCCTTGTCCTGGCACATCCCTGCCCCAGAGGGGTTTGCTATGGAGCCAGCTCTGTCCTTTGTGCCAGCTTGAGAGGCTTTTCCATGCTGGGGGAAGCCTTAGAAGAGCTTTTAAGAGTAATTTAAATTTTCTTTGATCCAAAAACTCTGCAGGTAAAGAACTAAGGCTATTAGAGCAGGCAATAACTGGCTGCTGTGCTGAAGCCTCTTGGGGAGCAGAACAGGCTCTTCTCTATCAGGCTGGAATAATTGTTCCATGTTACTCCCCTGTCCAGTACACAGAGAGGGGCTTAAAAGGGATTGGATCATGCACAGTAAAGTCAGGACCATGGTCCTGCTGGTATGCACTCAAAGCCAGCTGGGAGGGTCCTGGAGGAAATGCTAAAATTCACCTTTAGTGGAGTCAGGCATGACATCACATCCTTGCTGTGCACAGCATGCTCACCAATGATGTTTAGTGTTGGTTGCCAAAAGGCCACTGAAAAGTGCTCTGTGCATCTCCTGCATTTGCTGTTCCATGTTCCTGAATGTCCTGGCACTGAGGTACCTCAGGGCACTGGTAAAGACATGGCCATCCCCAACAGGACACCATCCATGCCACCACACTGGCACTGACCACCACAGCACACCAGCTCTAACTGGGGCTCTCATGCTGACAAATGGGGAGCAGGGAAGAAATTCAGGACGCCACAAATAGGAGTGCCTGAAGGAAACTCTTGGCTGTGCAGAAGTTTAAGGTTATTTTAATGTCTGCTTCATGCTGCTTTTATCACTCTGGACAAGGACTGAGTTTTGGGTTATTGTTCTGAAGTGCTGCCAAAGGCACAGTAGACTCTTGTGTTATTCTATCAGGTCCTGATCAGGGCAGAGTATGTTTCACCCCTGTCCTTATTTAGGAAGCAGTTTTGACTGGGCAGCATTATCTGTGTCACACAGGCATGTGTTCATTCATTTAAATACCCCAGCACTGATTCTGTATTGTAGGGAAGAATCTTTTCTCCCAGTGCAAACATCTTGGACTCACATGTATCTGTGCTCCTGGCCTCAGGCTGGTGAATGGGAAGAAGAGCTGAACTTGTGCTAAAGGCGAAGTCTGTGTCTGAGAACACAAAATAGCACAATATGAGCTGTGATTTCTGGTGCAACTGAGACTGTATGGACACAGTTCCAGAACCTTGAGCAACAGTGTCCTGTGGTTTGATTTCCATTCTGGCATGCTAAAATGCAGTAAGACCCAGGGGTTTTTTGTGGCACTTTGCATTTTTTTTTTTTTATTTAGGGAATTTGAAAAATACTCGTCCTGAGGCTGAGCCTGAAGTTATGAGCTTGGCATATCCATACCATTAAATTCTCGTGGATAAAAGCAGAAACATCTGGATTCATGAGTGGATGTTGGCTAAATCCACCAGAAAAAAAAAAAAAAGCCTTCAGGGGATCCTAGAGGGTTCTAGCCAGGATAAATAATACAACAAAACTGCTAGTAAGAATAATTGTAATACTGAAGCTGAATTATAAGATGACAGCCAAGCCCTTTTCACAATCTGCCTTTCCAGCGAAGGGCCCTTCAATTTACACTTAACACACATGTGGCTGGTGGAACAAAGGAAAAGTTGAAGGAGGATGAAAGCAGTGCAGAGATTATTCAGTCTTGCTGGTTTAGCTCCAGGCACATCGTTTAAATGAGTAGATGATCAGTTTCCAGTTTGTTTTAAATTTTCTGGCAAGAAATTTTATGCTCTATCCCGAAGTTGGATGTGCTTAAAACTCTTTGTTTTCAGTTTAAGGATCTGCCATTTTGTTTTTATTTCTTAAGGCAAGACTCTGGAAGTGCTTTGTAGGAGACACCTGAGCCTGGTTATGTCACTGAGGGAGCCTTGTCCCTGTTCCCACCTCCCTTGGGACCCTTGGAATGGCCAGCACTTAGAACTGCTGCCCCCATTTCTAGGGGACTGAGCCCTGCCTTGCTAAGCCATACCTGAGCTCCACAGCACCCAAAGCCAAGACAAGTGGCCAAAACTGTTGTCACACATACACTGGCAGCTTCTTTGGCATCATCCTGTTGTACCAGCACTGCTCATCTGGTTTAAAGCTAGTGGAAGGAGAAAGGTTTGTAATGCTTGCCTCTTGCACCTCTTCTAGGTGTTTTCAGGGTTAAAAGCTGCTGAACAGCACATCCTCTGTCACTGAGCCCCCCCTTCAGGGGTCTCCTCCTTGCCCCAGGTCCCCAAAGCTGCCTTGAGCATCAGGTCATGCAGCATGTCTCCTCCTGTAAATTGTATGAATGTTGAGTGTGAAAGTAAGTTGTATGTTGCTGAAAATGCCACTTGTATACCAGCCCTTCCAACCACTGAAGTTGTCATTTCTCATGGCCTGTACTTTGCCCATGCAGATCTGCCTTACCTGCACTGACCTTGCACCTCACCATTCCTGATTCCTGGAAAGCCTTGGATGCTTGCCTGCTCTGTAATCTTCAACCAGTGCATCTTGGGGTAAGTTTTTTCATTGTGGAATAAACCCCCCATCAGTCACTCCTTATCCCATCCTCCTCCTTTGTTGCCCTCTTCTTCCCTGTTGTCCATACCACAGTTGACCTGAGGGAGATGATCTCTTTGCACTGCTCCAGCAGGTCCTTCTCCATGGAGATGCACCCTGTGATGTGCTGTCAATGCTTAATGCTCCCTGGAGACTGGCAATAGACTCTGAATGGTGGAATGCAGGTTTGGGGCAAGGCAGTACTTGAAATATGACTGGAAATACCAGTGATGCACAAATGATGATGTTTAGGCTGCCATATGTTACATAGAAGGAATAATCCTGCTTACACTGTAAGGAGTGGGAGTTTAATTTGCCTTAAAATAGCCTCAACATATCTAGGAAATCCATGAAAAGGATACCCTGGTATTCCTTAGGACATTATTGTCAGCAGATCTGTTTATTTAATTTGTTGCCAACATCTGTCATTTCCTCCACTGTTTCCCAGCACCCACAGTCTGGGCCTGAACTGAAAGCTGACAGGACCTAGCACAAAAAATTGAGTGCTGCTTCCCGTTAGCATCTTGGCCATCAAAGTGAACCAGGGCAATGCATCTGCTCAGAGATGTTGCAAAATATTTGGTTTAGATTAGCTGCTCTCTCTGCCACTGTCCACGTTGGCAGCTGTGTTCCTCCACCCAAGTGGAAGGCAGCAGGAGGGTCTGCTGGAACTGCAGGGCTCTGGGTTAGGAACAAACAGTTTGAGAAACTGAGGAATGAGGAAGGAAGCAGAGCTAAATTTAGAACCTCAGATAAGAAAATACCTGTATCTTCAATGTGCTGTGGCTTTATTTTGCACAGCACAAAGCACACCTTGGTGTTGCATGGCTGTTTGCAGATTGTACTTACCCAAGGAGGACTCGTGGAAAAAAGGCTTTGATGTCTTCAGTAAACAAATAGCAGTGTTAAAAGATCTTAATTTCTTGTTAGCATGCTGGAAACAGCTATGTTTGAAGAAAAATAAACATCCCAAGGCTGATGGAAGGGTAGGGAAGCCATAAAATACTGCAGCCAACTCCTTGGTATAAGGATAGTGGAAATGACAGTGCCACGAAAACCTGTTTCTTTCTCCTTTTGGGTTAAAAAGAAAAACTGTGCCAGGGTTTACCAACTACATGGTGGGAATACATGGGGGATAAAACCCCATGGCTAAATCACTGCATCTCAATCACAATGAAAATACCAAGTCCACAGGAAAACCAAGGACAGGATTCCCCTGGAGATCTTTGTGCCCCCATTGGGGTGAGGGGGAGAAGATGGACCCTTCCTCCCACCCCCACTTTGACTCTGCTTCCTCCGTGCTTCACCTGCTGCCACAGGGCCACCAGCACCTCCCCATTCTTGCAGCTATGGGACCTGATCCCAAAAACCTCCTTAGCTTTTAAGCTGAGCAAACACTCCCTTTCCATGAGGAGGCACCAGGCATGTATCATGCTCTCAGTGAGGAGGATGAGGATTTCATAGCCATGTGCCTACCTGAGCTTTTACTTTGTAAAGCTTGTTGTACTTCCTTATTGCATGACTTAAAACATCCCTTTGGAAATGCAAAAATGTAGGAAATGAACCAAAGAAAAGCGCAGAAAACTGATCACAATTACACCAGCACAACCCTGGGGACCCTAATTTATATTTATACATTTAATTTACACTCTTTTCACAATCCAAATTAGGGTCAGAAAGAGGAAGATAGGGGCTTCTCTGTGAAGGAAAATTAAAAATTAGAAACTTGCAATAATAATACACCAATATTTACCACAAATTTAAATATTATCAAGAGCCTCCAGAGAACTCACTTTAGTTTCATGTTATTGTGAGCATTTATTTGTTTAGAGATAGTTCAGAGGAACTAGGAAATAAATAATTCAGTTATAGTTGACTTTTTCATGTCTCTGTAGAATCACTAACATCTTTCCTTTGATAACACTTTTGTTCTGCCTAACAAAGCTCTGTTCCAACTGGGACTGGTGAGACAAATAACTCCATCCAGAGAACCAGGACTTGTGAGAAAAAAAGGGAGGGGGTGTGGGGAGTGAGGGGGGAAGGCAAAAATTCCAGAGGAAAAAAAGCTTATAATCCCTAAGGTAATAAGTATCCCTCTGGCAACTCCATACAAGCTCTTCCCTTCATTGTGAGCCTCTCCCTGCTGGATTTGCAGGGAGGGTTTGTCACTGAAGCGGAGGCAGAAATGGCTCATAATAAACAGCAGCTCCTTAGAGACTGTAGCCATGGCATGAGAGCTGTTTACCTGGCACCACAAGCACTATTCTGTTTATCCTCAGATGTTCCTACAGAAACAGAAGGTATTACACTGTGGTAAATAAGGCTCTTTCACCCCCAGGAATATGCTTTCTTTTTCCAAAGTCACTGCCCTTCCCTTTCAGCTACAGAAAGCCCATCCTGTGATTTCTGAATTATTCCTTCCCAAGAGGACAGGCTGTTTCCCAGCTCAGAGACAGCCAGGGCTTGCTGACAGCAGCTGGGGTGGTTGTTTCCAACACTGACCTGCCCAATCCAGTCTGTGTGACACAGACACATCCTCCTGCACAGGACCACCTTCTCCCTGTAACAGGGGATTTAGAGGGAAGAGCCTGGAGTTTGAAATCAAGGGAATCGTGCACCTAATTCTGTTGGTGTCTTTGATTGCCTCAAATACGAAAGATAAGGGCTCTGAGAGCTTTGAGAGGCAGTTTGGAGATGGAAAGTCACTCCAAGGATCTGTTCCTGGGCATGGGAAGGCCTTTGATTTTAGAGGGATTAGGGCTGAGTACCTCCCATTGCTGGAGCCTGGTTTCTCCTACCTGCCACAGCAAATATTTTGATTGCAAGAGCCAAAGCAACTGTGTACTTTATCATCTGCAATCCCCCATTACACTGCTGATGATCATCAAACTAATTTCAGACTCATCCTCCCCCAGCTGGGTGCTGGCACTGGATACCACCCCAGGGCATATCCATGTCCTCCTGAAGAAGACTCAAATGGGACAGTTCTTCTTCAGGGTAAGTCAGCTTGAAGGGCGGTGACAACGTCACCTCTACGTGGCAGGGAAAGCAGAGTGGCAAATTTGACAAGTAGTAATTTTGCCATTAAACTCACACCTCTGAAGGTCCTCTAATACTCAATTCACCCTGCAGGGTGGGATCCAGCACTTTGCTGATTTATGGCATAGCCCAGCAGGCTCTGTAGAGCCTGTTTATTGAAAAAACATCAGCACTCTGCACCAAGCACTATTTCTAGTTTAATTAAAACACAATTAGCAAGGCTTGCAATTTTCTTAAATAAGCCTGATCTTCAGTGGAATTAATATTAATCTCCATTCAATGTGCAAGTCAGGAAAGTGACACGTGGAAAATTACACATTCTTCACTGAGGAATGCAGCTTGGAGGATGACTTCATGCTCCTGAATGAGAGGATCAGCGTGCCAGATGTGCCTGGTGCCTGACCCCTTTACAGCTCTGAAAGATCACACGTCACTTCAAAATGTCATTTCATGCATGCAGGAGGAAGAAAGAGAGCCTGGTTGCTTCATGTTACTGAGCTTCCATTTAATTTGGTAAGGGTGGTGTGAATGTCTTAATAACACAAGGCAGAGCTCTGATCTCTGGTCTGGCTGTGTGTTTCTAATAGACACTCTGATGCCTTTCTCATGGCCAGAGTGGTTAACAATCTGTATTTTCTTGCTATTAATTAGAAGCTGTATTTCATTCTGATGTTGAATGAGCCTCGCAGTGTAGCTGACAAGCTTGCAGTCCTCACTTCCAGTCAGGCATTGAATTTTACTGGATTGTTTTGTCTGCAGACAAAAGCAGCAAATGTGAGTATAGAATTAATACCTTTTTAATTTGTGATTGTATTTCTAAGGCACAAAAATCAGGTGGTAATCAGACTTTCCTGCTCTTGGCCCTTTTTTCTGTGATTGACTTGAATGTCCTTTCTTTTTCCTTGCCTCACTGCTCACTCCCAAAATCCTGCTGAAAAGAATCCAGAGAGCAATCCAGGTCTCTGTAATAAGCACGTTCCCATAGCAAATTACATAAAAGCATTTTGTACACTTGTATTTTTCCTCTCCCCCAGTGCATTCCACGCACCTACACAGTCATGCTAATTAGATCATGTAATAAACTTAAATGTGGCAAAAAATCTGTTCACGGGGTATTGCAAGACAGCTGGACTTGGAAAGTAGCCAGACATTAATTTTGTTTTGTTTGAGAAAACCCGAAGGACATCATTTTACTGAAGATGAAGCAAACCCCATGTAATAGGAGCTGTAATCTATGGAGACAAATTATTTTATTTAAATAGTCTGCAGTGAGCCCTGATATGAGGGTTTGCTTATAAGGACAAAAAAATAACCTGTGAGAGTTTAACAAAGCCATTAAAAATAGTTAAACCTAAAATAAAAAAATGAAATTACGTTAAGTTAAACTTGATTAATTTAGTTTGGATTACTTAAATGTAAATAAACTAATGTTAATCTATACCTACAGAGGAGGTAAGTAGCAAGAACTTCACTCTGAGCCTCAGGTATCTTTTAAATGAAAAGAAGTGTCTATGTGGGATATGGTGTGAGATTCACTAAGCAGCTCAGTCAGTGTTTCTATAGATGGTTTATATTACTGTGCATAATTCAGTAATCCCTGCATTTTTGTGGAAATACAGGAGTGTGAAAACAGGGCCTGCTCTGACACACCACTTAGCCTGGCAACCTTACACTTGCACACTCATTTCCAGGCAAAGGAATAACTTTGAGTGCTCCACCTCTTGGACAGCAGTGTTTAACTGGCCCTGGGGTTTGCAATACAGCTGGTAATGGGATCAGCTGGCAGGTGGGAATTGCTTCCTTAACTTCAGTTCAGATGCTTTAAGTTTTGGCCACTGAATCGCATTTAAATCTGTGGATCCATTGACTTGATGCTTAAATAGAACCCCAGTAATTCTCCCAGTGATACAGGCAGACTGGGAGCATTCCCAGATGACTGCCCTTCTAACACAGGCAGTGACATGGAGCATGAAGGACTGACACGTTATGGAATATGGGGGAGAAGGGGCTGTGTTTGTGATGGTCTAGGAAATGCTGTATTCCAGGAAAATGCTTTAATGAAGCATGTGATAACTTCCAGCTATATTCCTGATCAACACTAGATGTTGCTGTGCTGCTGCTCATATAAACTATACGTTAGCAAGGCTTTTAGATGGTATTTACTGCAATTTCCTGTTTCTGTTAGACACTATATCCTGACGCTATATGGTTGGGGGAGCTGCTACTTTAATTTACTTTTCCTTTGAAGCTTCAATTTTATTTGTATAATAGCAAGTTTATAACCCTCTTGAATGTACATGTAAAACTTTACAAGCAAAAGAGACTCTTACAAGTAATGGCATGAAACAACTCCTATATGAATGACAAATATTTACTTAAACCCTGCTTCTGGATTTTTTGCAATCCAAGGGGAATGACATTGTTAAACTGGATGATTCCAGGAACAGACTGACAGCTGCAAGGCCACGGAGGGAAGTTTGTTTATAAGGGGACAAAAAAAAAAAGGTAAAAAAAAAAAATTAAAAAAAAGTTTAGTCCTGCTGGGTTTCAGGCTTTCTACTCCCACGTGTTTGAGTGGGAGAAAGGACAAATCTTAGGACGTTGATTTCCCCATGGCAACAGAAAACGGAAATTACTTTAACCCCATCTAGTGACAGATGACTCATTGCTCAGCCTGCTCTATTTTCCAAGCACTAAAACAATACAGCTGCAAAGAAAAGGCCAGTCTCTATTATCTCATAGGCTGAGCACTGGGCTCGTGGGAGAGGGCAGTTCTCTGGCTGCCTTTGCATCCAAAAAAGACAGAGCTGGAGCCTTTTGGGTATTCTTTTATTGTATAAGGCAAATGTGCCCATGTGCTCTCCATCCCCGCATTGCTGGAATGCAAACCTGGGGTGTCCCCAGGATGGAGGTGATGCAGCACAGGGGGAGCTGCTAGTGGGTGTCCTGTCGCTTGGTCCTGCTCGCTCTGATTATCACAGAATGGTTTGGGTTGGGAGGGATCTTACAGATCATCCCATTCCAACTCCCCCTGCCATGGGCAGGGGCACCTTCCACCAGTCCAGGTTCCTCCAAGCCCCAGCCTTGGACAGGGATGGGGCAGCCACAGCTTCTCTGGTTATCTTGTGCCAGGGCCTCACCATAAAGAATGTCTTTTCAACATCTAACATAAATCTCTCCTCTTTAAGTTTAAAACTGTTTCCCCTTGTCCTGTCTTGCATTCAGGGATCCAATGAGATGTTGCCATCCTTTCAGTTTAAGCATTACTTCCACCTTGAATTCCACGCAATGAATTGTGAGTGCCATACAGGAATGGCTCATTCCCAAATGGAGCCAGATCAGGGGACAGCAGGTATGAGTAGAGTTTCCAGGTGCCTACATATGAAAAATATATCTTATGGCAGAAGTGCAGTGCTGTATTGTTGAGAAAGTCATAACAAATTCCCATAGGAAAAGCTCAAATAGAAAAATTCATTTTTGAAAGCTTACTGTCCTGGGTGAAAGGTTGGAACTAGATTATCTTTGAGGTCCCTTCCAACCCCAAGCACTTTATGATCCTATGAAAGGGTAATTAGGGAGAGTGCTTTCTCAACAAGGATGATGGAACCATTACCACTTGGAGGCCTTAAACCCAGATGAGGTGTTGCTGTGAAAGACAAGCCCCAGTCCAAGCTGTAGGATGAGGAGGTAAGTGGTGTGTCCAGAGGTGAGCCTTAACAGCCCTCCCTGTCTTCTTGCACCTCAGAGCCCCTGCAGCAGAGCTGCACAGAGGCATCAGCTCATCTCAGGAGCATCTCTGTTGGATGATGACTCTTGCTCAGCACCTTCTGGACATGCTGGTGAAGACCTGCTTTGGAGAGGAGGTAATTCAAGCTCATGTATTGGAGGGTGGTTCATCATCAGCCTCTTTCCACCAGCAGCTCAGTGCAGGAGGTACCTCTTCCTCAAATTCTGGTTTTTGCAAATTTAGTAAGGCTAGAAACATGGCCTCAGGTGCATTTTACACATGAAATACTTCACCACTGAATGGGAAAGGCATTAATGCTACTCCTGAGATCATTACTGAATAATTGGTCAGTACCACTTTGTTCACCACAAATTGGGGTCAGACATCACAGTGTTAGGAAATTCAGGATCCCAGGAAACTACATGGTGGGATGGTGTCATGGAATATGTGAATTGTTTTTTTTTTTCCTGGGAAAGACAGGCTGAAGTGCTGGTACAAGAGCTGAGTATTTACTCAATATTGTCTTTTGTATGCTGATATGATTAATTTTCTCTTTCTAGTAGCAGAAAATCAGGTCCATAAGGTTCTGTTTAGACAGTATAATTAATAAAAAGTATAGCTCTGTTACCAGGCTGTTCTGGAAACCACAGGCTGGGCTGCATTAGCGGCACAAGGACCATATTCCTGCAGGAATCAACACATCCTAACATGAACTGATGGCTAAACCCAGACCATGAACAGGATGCTCCAGCAGCACACACTACCTGTGCCTCAGCATGGTTTGTTACCTGGGAACACCTGGAGATTGGCTACAACCATTCCAAAGCCATCATTTCACCAGCAGCTGGACCAGGGTGCTCAGGTCAGCTCTGATTTCTGGAGAAAGAAAAGGGATGGTTCAATCTGGAGGTTCTGCTAGGCTATGAGGTGTTATCTTACCCTGATCCCTTCACTACAATTCTATTCAGTTCTCTCCCACAACAAGAAATGTCCCCCTCCCAAAACTGCAAGAGCCCTGTGAAACTGCCAGATGTGGGGAAGGAGAACCAGAGATGGCTTATTCAAGAAACAGAAAATAGAACTGTTTCTGTCTCAACTTACACTAGCCTAGTAGTAGATCCAGAGAAAGACATGGAAAACCAGATTGAATTTAATCTTTTGAGAATCCATCAATCAGTGTTCTGGTTTGGAAGCCCATGAATTATGGCAGTGAACAAAAAGACTGTTCCTTTCAGAGAAGAAGCTACTGCCCAAATGTCTGTGTAGAAAATAGGAATAACAGTTTTAATTTAAACAGTTTTAATTTAAATTTTTCTGCTTTAGTGTCCTCTCCACTCCTTTAACCAGAAAATGACTCTACTACCTGGAATTAATATTTTTCCATTTTGCTGCTTGAGGGGGAAAGAGATAGTTAAACTTGTAAAAGTGGAAAATAATGTTGAGGTCTTTGTAAGGCTGTGGTTGACTGCTGGTGTCAGCTTTACTGCCAATATGTGCAGATGGTAATGAATGAGCTACCATCAACCATCCTTTATTGTCCTAGGGCCCCACTCAGCTCATAAATGTCTTCACTGGTTATTATTTCCAGTTATTTAGTGTTCGGTTGGCGAGTGCAGTACTGCCATTGATGCTGTTCCCCAAACCAGCAGAGCAGGGTAAGCACTGGCAGTTTCTCATCCCAGCCCTCCAACCCAGCACAGAGGGGCTGGGGAGGATGTGCTGCAGCAGCCACACGTGAGGCAACAGCAGCAATGAAACCAAAAGACGTCGACAGCTCAGTGGCTTGTACACAAATATGATTTTCCAGCAAGAGCCTGGGCTGCTGGGACCTGTATAACACAGAGCCAAGAGCAGGCTTGGCCCCAGGGGTGAGGGTGTGTGGGTTTGGTAGCTGTGCAGGTGGGTTTGAGCAGGAGGGTGATGGAAGGTGGTCGTTCTCCCAGTGGGCTCCAGGATTGTTAGATAATGCATTCAGACTTTCCACAGAACATGCTGTACTAAGTTTTGCATAGCCAGAGGATAGCATTTCTTCTCACAAACAAGAATGTAATAGTCTTTTCCAGAATAAGAATATAAATGAATTTCCCAATAATAGTATTTGAAGCTGTGGGCAACTGTAATGTCCACTCTGATTTAGCAGCCTGACGCCTGTGCTGGGTTGAGTTCTTCACAGGCATCCTTAGAAACACTTCCTCTGCCTCTTTCAGTGTACAAACCCTGTGGTGACTTATGGAAACCACAAACAACCGCTGCACACTTTGTCAGTAACTCTTCGTTCCTACCACCGGGTTCTTTCAGCCATATCTGTAGTTTTTGTTTACTGCTCTGCAGCATGTCTTGCCCTGACCCCTCACCCCCAGGCAAAGGCAGCAGGCTCTCCTCTGCCAGCTTGGTGGAGATTGGGGTCCAAACCTTCCATTTCCTCCACTCTGGCAGAGTATTTTCATGTCCATTAAGCCACGAGGGCTTAGCTGTGCCTGGCTCTCTGGCCAGCCCATTCTCTCTCCTCAAACCTCCTAGGGAACCCCAAGACTAGTTTCCCTTGAACTGCAGACTCCAAGAAATACCACCCTTTTCCAATCCTCATCAAGGCAGAAAGAGTTTCTTCCTTGGTGTCTAATTCTCCTAAACATGTTCAAGTTTTCCTACTGGAGTGTGCTAATTTCCAAACAGAGTTGCCTCTAAAAATTTCCCTCAGTGTCAACACGTTTTCCCTCGCACTGGAGCTACGGAAACATCCACAGGCTGCCAGCTTTCCTGGCTCACCTTTTGAGAAAGGCTGCAAATTCATGTTTCCTGGGACTACAATTCCCAGAAGGCGTCTTATCTTCCCCCAAACCAGGAACGGAGGCTCGCTGGGTCTGTTGTGTGTTTTGAAAGGCTTCCTCTGCCCATGACTGTGGAAGGGACAAGGGCTCCTGGAGCAAACAGTCCAGCACAGATATCTGGGCAGGAGAGGAGCATTTTGGGGGCAAGGCAGGTCCTGCTGCGCCCATTCTGCATCTGCCTCAGCCACAGCTCCATGCAGGGTCAGGGCAAGAGCATCTAAGGTCAGTGCCTGAAGGCACTGCTTCAACTTTCTTATAACTGAAACATCCCAAGGAAAAGGGGTGTTTAAAGGACTGGCTGCTATTAAGTGTTTTAGGGACTGTGTGAGAATGTTAGAAATGCCCTTCCCAGCCCTGTGTCTCCATCAAAGTAATATTTCAGCCTGTCTGCTCTGAAGAGTCCACAAAATCCCCCTCTGTAGCCTCTGATCAGACACGTTTGTGGTTCTGCTTGAACGGTGATGCCAAATGCCCTGCTGGTTTCCTCCTCCCAGGGGAACGGTCTTAGGAAAGATTTTTAAAGGAAGGACTGAACTCAATGGCCTTAAGCAATCTCCGTGCTGTTTCATGTGACGTGACTCAGTACCATACTTGGTCAATTAATGAGTCTTGGTGCTCCTAATTAAATCCAGCTTTTGCCCAGACGATTGCTGTGCAAGTGCTGTCTCAGTCAAGTCATTAATAGTGGTGCTGCCCTCAACAAGCCTATTGGGTGGGGAAGCAGTAATACCCTGAAGGGATCCTTGGTTTTTGCAATCAGAAGGCAAAGGTGTTCCTTTTACAACATCCTTCTAAAGTCTGCTTCTCAAAACATTGCAAGCTCGGGACTTCATCTGGAGTCCCAAGGAGCCTCCCAACAATCAGCAGACTATGTCATTGGCTTAAAGGTGCAAGGCTGGTTTTCGCAGTGCAGGGAGATTAGGCTGGGTTTCCAGCAAGTCAGAGGACTTGGGAAATGAGCGGCATCACGTGTTCAGTGCTTTAAAAATGCAATGGGACTTGAGGTGCACATGGGGGAAAAAGTCAGGCTGGTGTTTCACAAGTAGCACGCTTTTCCCCATGTGCACAAGACAGGGTGACTCAGCTGCTCACTGATAGTAATAGTTTGCTGAAATAAATACTGACCTTCAAACAAGTGCTATCACTAATGTGGATACCAGACTAAATACAGTAAACCTAACCCTTGCCCGCTGGTTTTTTTTTCTGCTACTCTGTTCCCAGAGAGTTTTTCACTCACATCTCTCTCAGGATGTTTCAGCATCCTTTTTCATCCTAAATGGAACTTCGGGAGAGCTTTGCTCTGTGGGTTCAGCCTGAAAAAAGCACTGGTGTCAGGATCTAGAAGATGGAAAACAATAGTGATTCAGAGTAAAAATGAGATGACCTTCCAAAAACCTTGATTGAAGCACTTCTGAAGAGTTTATAAGAAATATTCCCACTTACTACCTATGTGCACAAAACTTTGGATTTGGACACCTAAATATGCCATATTTTAAACACTTAAATATGTCACAACTGTCTTGCTTGATGATTGTGGGGAAGGAGTGTGTTCCCTCCCTAGTTTGTTTTCAGAAAGCCTCCCAGGGCTGGCTGTGTCCCTGTGGGAGTGGGATGCTGCATGCATGTGGCTCCCCTGGGATCAGAAGGAAAGCAGAACCACCCTGTCCAGGTATTTGAGCAAATTTGAAATATCCCTGTGGTTTCATACCGGACGAGCACGTTGTATCTGGGCTGGTTGTTCTGAGCCAGCACTTGCAATCCTGGAGCACCTTTTCCTCTACCTTCACTGTGCACCCTTTCACTTCCCTGCCTCTATTCACCCACTTTTAAAGTAGTGTGGATACCCTCGTAGCACAGATCAGCTAAAACCAACAGAGAGTGGCTGGCCAAAGCCATAATTTTGCCTGGTTTTCTGAAAACTGCAGATTTTTCCTTCCCATGTAATAAGGTTAGATGCAAGAATATTGCATAAATTTTTTTCTCCACTGCTCTGAGATAAGAAGTCACTTCTTCCCACCTTAAATTTGGACTACTTATTGAAAAATAAGAAAGAAAAAAAAAGCCATGAACCACTCGCTCTTCGGTCCTTCCGTTTAACACTGAAGTGTCGTAGGAAAGAGGAAGCGCCTCAGAGCTGGAGCTGTGCTGGGCGATCCTGCACTGCTCCTGGTGAAACTTCACCCACTGGGGAGATATCTGCCTGCCAGAGCAGAGCTGCTGCCCCAGAGTCCTCTCTGAAGGGCTCCAGAAACAGCTGCATCCACGGTGCACTGCTGGGGTTTCACACTGCTGCCTGGGTCCCACCTAGTAAAGCCCAAGGACAGCCTGACACATCATTCCTGGGCACTGTGGAGGGAACACAGTTCAGGTCCAGGTAAGTGCCAGCTGGCTGGAGCAGGAGTTTGCCAGGGCTGCATCAGTGGGGCGCTTGTCGTCGTGAGGTTTAATTTTGGGAATTCCACAAACTGCAGGAGAAAGTGATGTGAAGACATCTTCTGCCTTGTCAGCTTAACTCCATTTCTGCCTCCAAAGCGTGGGTTTGCTTTAAATGCAGGAGGAACAGCAGTGCCAGGAGATAAGGGTGTTTGGATCTGGGATGGGCAGTTTGCTTAGGGCAGTCCTTGGTTACTTAAGTCAATACTAAACACAGAGGAGCAGCTCTGAATCACACCCAGCTGCAGCCTCCACTCCCCTAATCCATCCTGGAGATGTTTGGTTATGGGGAGAACCCAAAGATTTGGAAAGGGATGTCCTCTGAAGCAGCTTTCCAGTTAGGCATTTAAGCAAATTCCAAGTAAATGCTGGTCATTGGTATGAGGACCTGCTTTGAGAAATGCCAGGAATGGTGCACAGAAACCTCCAGTGTCCTCAGCTGGAAACTGAGGCTGTGGAGCAGATGCCAACCAAAGCCCTGACATTCATGTCATCCAGCTCCATGCAGGAGAGCCAGAAAACTCCCAGCAATGACCTTCTTCTGACTTCTCTGAGATAATTGGGTATCCAGGTATTCCTTAGGGACTGGCAGAATGTTAAAAACTGATGACAGTTAAAAAAATAAAGTAAAACCTAAGTGGCCCATCTCTGGGTGTGTGTTACCAGCTGCTGTATGTGATACTTGCAATTAAATTGCTGAAGAACCGGTTCTGGGTCAGGTTTACCCTCCCTCAGTAAGTGTGACAGAGGGTAAAGCGGGAATTTGGCACTTCAGGGCCGTTCTCATTTGAAGGTTTAACACAGACTGACACTTCTGAGGCTGCGTGCTGCTGGCTGCTCTGTCCACTGGTGTTCTTCATGCATTTGTTAATCATTTTCAGAAATTTATAGTGGAACACTGATTGCCACCTAAGGGAGTGCAGAAGCAGGGTGAAATGCAAAAATTTTGAATGTTTTTTTCTTTAATATTTTCCTCTGTTTAAAGAGGATCTGATGTCTTAGCGAGGCAAATGGGCGTTGTGTACACCTTGGTAAATACCGTCCTGCTCCACACGCTGATCCCAGCCTCGGATAAACACTTGTGTCCAGTTACTGCCTTCAAAGGGATTTCCACGTGAAGGCAACTCATCCTGTGCTGTGCCCTTGGATATTTTTATTTGCTGAGCATGCTGAGATTTGTAATACTCTGCTCTTCCCAGACTAATGGCTAGAATTAAAGGATGGTGGGAATATACCCCAAGCCGTGCTCTTCTGAGGACTGTGCAGCTCCTGTGCTGGTGAGTACAAACAGAGACAACGGGCTGGACTCTGCTGGGGTTTAGTTCTTCAGGTTTTGTCTTTCTTTAATTGTTTTATGAATTTTATTTTTGGCTTATTCTTCCTTTTTGAGTTTTCACTTTAAGGCAAAGTCTGGTTTCACATGTTTTACTTGAACTGTGCAGAATTAATGGAAGTTGGGGGGAAAAAAAGAGGAATAGAGAATTATGCTACTGGTTTTAGTGGAAGATTGTGCAAACTGGGAGCAGAGTGCTGGGGAACTGGGACAGCAGCCTTCAGTTTGGTCTAAACTCTGGGAAGGTCATGCAGAGTCTTTCTGCGCTGGATGAAGAGTAAAATGACTTTTCTGAGACTGACTCTATCCTTCCTGATGCATTTTCTGAAGGGCAAATGAAACCTTTCTTGTGTGCCTTCTGTTGGGGGCTGGCATCTGCTCCAGCCTGTGTTCTCCTTTCTGTGTTGTGCAGTGTGCCACAGGTGGTCTGGTGGGTTTTCCCAGCTCGTGGTGTCTCAAAACTTTAATTACTCATGCAACCCCATTTTTTTCCCGTTGAGATCCATCCAGTGTGTCACAGACAAAGATACTCTTTCCTCCAGACTCCTTACCCCTGAGTTCCCAGCGAGATGGTGTGTGCAGCACTGTGGGAGTCAGGGTGGTGGCTGGAGGGGACAGAGCCATCCTGGCTCAGCTCCATGGCCCCTGCTGCTGAGTGTGTGAAGGAGCAGGGTCTGGGAGCTGCCTCCAGCTTTCCAAAGCAATAATCTTCTGATTTACAGGAGTCAGGAGTTGGGTAGACACTAATGCAACATTAAACGTGGTAAAACGCTGGCTCTCCATCACCAGGAGGATCAAGTGAAGTGGCATAAGATGCATTAGGCCAGTTTTCTAACTAAGTTTTGAACAGGAAAGTTTAAAAAGTTATAAGATAGCTCAGATAAAAAGGAAAACAAGTAAAAGCAGCTGCATTACTGACCCCTGGGAAAGAAGTGGGTGTCTCAGCAGGATTGTAGGTGAATTCAAAGCATTCAAGACCAGAAGCAGCAACTCCCTTATCTTGCCTGACATCTCTCTGCCAGTTGCAGTTTGTCCAGATAATTGCAAGGTTTTCAGTTTGAATACCAGAATAAACTATTCTGATCATCTAGTACGACCTGCAGCCTCAGGGAAGCCATGGGATTTATAGTTTCCTTGAACAAGTGTAGCCTTTGGAAGGAACAAAACTCCAGTCTTTAATGAAAATATTATTAATGGTGATGATTGTACTTCACCTGATGAAGGACTGATTCCCTGGCTGGATTTGTGTCAAATCCAACATTGCCTGGTTTAGATTCTGACATTCAAGTGACATCCAAGAAAGCTTTTTCACTTCACAAAAGTAACTTTCCAACAGTATGGACAAGGATCTGAGAAACCTGAAAAGTGGCATATTGCAAAAGCATGCAGAAAAGATGATTCATTTCATTTCATTTCATAATCAAAAAAAAGATGAGCTAATTTTGAACATTTTAATAGTGTGAGTGAATGAAGCCAGAGTTTAAATGAAAATATTCGAAACAAATACAGTAGTTATAGGCACATGGAAGCATGACAGAGTTGTTTTATATGCAGAGCATAAGTGGAGTACAGAGCTAGCAACAAGCAAAAATGAGAACATAGAGAAAATGCACCTATAGAGAGATATGCGTGCTATAGAGAGATTTTGTACTTCCCTCTATATGCAATCATATACAGTCAGAACAGCAATAAAGAAAAAAATGGTGGTTGCTAAAGTAAACAAGGTAAATAAACTCAGGAGAAAGAACATGGAACATTGTGAACAAAGCAAGCGGTGGCTTTGAGGGTAAGATTTTTGATGATCCTTAAGTAAAATGGGGGGGGAAAGAAATAAAGTGGGAAAGCTGGAGCAGCACTGAATCCAGAGACAGGAGGGCAGTAAAGAGTTGGTGCCATGCTGGGAAGCACAGGATATCCCAACACTATATAAGCAAAGCAAGTGAAATTTATACCAGATAAAACCAAAATTATGCAATGACTGGCACACTTCCTAGCTTCCTTGAAACCTACTTTAAAAATAAAACATTAGGAGGAACTTCAATTCAGAAACTGTTGCTTTTAATTTAAAGAAGTGAACATGTGAACCCAGAGATGTAAAAGCAGGAGGAAATGATTCAGAGAACAGACATATAAGTAGAGCAGTATTATATCCTTGATGATCAGGGGGCTGGAGCACCTCTGCTATGGAGACAGGCTGAGAGAGTTGGGCTTGTTTAGCCTGGAAAAGAGAAGGCTCCAGGGAGATCTTAGAGCACCTTCCAGTACCTAAAGGGTACTGGAGGGGCTCCAAAGAGAGGCTCCAAGAGAGCTGGAGAGGGACTTTGGGCAAGGGCCTGGAGTGACAGGACAAGGGGGAATCACTTCAAATTGACAGAGGGGGGGTTCAGATTGGATGTGAGGAAGGAATGCTTCCCTGCAAGGGTGGGCAGGCCCTGGCACAGGGTGCCCAGAGAAGCTGTGGCTGCCCCAGCCCTGAAGTGTCCAAGGCCAGGTGGGACAAGGCTTGGAGTAACCTGGGATAGCGGGAGGCATCCCTGTCCATGGCAGTGGAGGTTGGAACGAGATGATCTTTAAGGTCCCTTCCAACCCAAACTATTCATTCCATAATTCTATGTCCCAGAGCAGACTAACTTGTACTAAAACCGGAAAAAATGCAGTTGCTTTAGTTGCAGTGTGCCCACACAGCCCTGCAATGGGTAAAACACTTGTTACAGAGGCACCAACCAGCCTCACCTGTGGCTGATCCATCCTCATTTGAGCTGAATCATGGGCAGAAATGCCAGCAAAAGGCTGGTTTGGGGAAGGGTGATGTGATGATGCTTGTCTATGTGAGGGGTTGAAGAGGCTGCAGGAAGCCTGGAGGCTTTAGGGGAAGGGACTCTGGGGACGAGTGGCCAGGGAGTCTGTGTGAAAATGAAAAGATGTTGTGGAGGAAGGGCTGGCCAAGACCTGGATGTTGTTTCTGGTGAAGAAATGGGCTGGCAGGTGGCAAAAGGGGAAGGAGGTGCCAGCTGGGTGGTGATGGTGCCGGGGAGGCACTGTGAGTGTTTGCCAGGGAGTGAGGGTGATGGAGTGATCTTGGGCTGCCTGTGGGGTAAGAGCAACACATCATGCCCTGTGCAGAGCTCAGGAGTTTAAATGTGGCTTCAGGAGGGGCTCCCAATGCTGAGCTGGGAGTTCCTTTTGGTTTTGGAAATGCCAACCCATTCTCAGGGCTCAAGCAGCGAGGGTGCCAGCTCTGGGGACCAGGGCTCTGCAGAAGAGTCTTGGTGCAGCACGGGGGATGCAGGAGTGCTGGCTGCCAGTGCTGACACCACCCTGCAATGAGCAGAGATGAAACACAGAGCTGAAGAGGCATCAGACAAGTTTGTGCCAGGCTGTGAGGCTGCACAGGGGTGTTTGCTGCTCTCTTGAGAACAGAAATGTCACATGGGGACTGTCAGCATGTGGCTTCTTTATCTGACGAGATCCTATTAAGTATGTGAAATTCTGAGATCTCAACTGATGAGAAGCACAGCCCTGTCCCCCAGAACCCTGTGTTGGGAGGGTACCATGCACAAGGGGTGCTGATGGGCACCTGACCCCAGCAGGGCAGGAAACCTGTGCAAGAGGGGAATGACCAAAGGCCTCCAATTACAGGAAGCTAAAAATCTTTCAGGCTTGTGCAAAGATCATTTATTTCCTGAAGGAAAATCCTGCATCCCAAAGTAATCTGCGGGGAAGTGTCTCAAGAGTTTTGTGAAAGAGGTGCTGTTTCCCCATAATAACACCAGGAAAAGCCCCTGATGAGCACCCTCAGCACAGGAGCAGGGTATGTCTGGTGCAGGCTGAGTCACAGGAACAGAGTTTTGACATTGCTAGAAGACAAAAAAAGTGGTGCATACTGATAGCTGTCACAGGAAAGACTCACTCCTTTCAGTGCCTTGGTGCTGCAAAATACATTTTATCCAAGACAAAGGTCTCTTCTGAGGAGTTTGAATGGCTGTTCTTAGCTATTGACAAGCCTGGAGTTGGCAAAATAGGCTCTTCTTTCTTTTCTGCAAGCATAATAAATATAAATGTACTATGATAAAGAGTCAGTGGAATATAATAAGTTCTTACACAAGTAATTGTGTTTAACTTTGTTCCCAGACAGCACTGACAAAGGGATGCTGCAGTGAATGCCTCGCAGTGATAGAGTGTGAGTAGGGCAAGGAAATTGGATCCTGTTTCTGAAAGGGGAGAGAGAGAGTAAGGCTTTGTGAATGAAGAACAAACCTGAAAGGTGTTGCTTCTTCCCTCTGTTTATGCTCTGATATCAGTGCAGGGAATAACAGGGGAAGCTGCAGCTGGAGAGGGCACTAGGGGTCACCCATGCCTTATCTATGCCATCTGGATTTAATTCTGAAGTAAGAAAAATACCATGGCAGAAACCAAAGCCAGGCTATTCTGATTTTTTATTTTAATTGTGTGGGCCAGACAGCTTGCATTTCATTTCTTCATTTTCTCCTCCTGCCTGCCTTCTGTCTGTCTCTCCCTTAAAACAAAGCCCCAGGAAGCCTGTGGGATGCAGGCAGAGACGATGCTGTAGAAGCAGGGGACCTGCATCAAAATTCTATCTGCACGGCTCCCATTTATTTAGAGCAAAGGTTAGGAAAATCACAAACACCAAGTCAGTCGGGCAGAATCACAGAGCAGCCTTGGCATGTTTCTGCAAGTACGGCAGAGCAAACTGATTACGGCACTGAATAGCTCCCTTGTACTCCAGAGAGTAACTCCTGACACGTTTTGCTCTGCCTGACCAACAATCCTGTGTCTGAAGAGCTTTCTTCCCCCCTTTTCCTCCCCCAACCAGATAAGTATCCCTGACTTCTCATACAACTGCATCTAATATCTTAATTTGAAGGAGGATTTGGTGTCCTGGTAGTGAAGAGAATTGCAAATCCTCTTCTCTTGAGGTGGTTTGTTTTGGTTTTTTGTTTTGACCTTGTGTCTAGGAAGCAACCATTGCTTTCAGCTGAATTTACGGTTTGAGTGTTGGAATTGTGCATTTTAAGATGGGATGTAAGTTGTCTAGGGAGGAAAAAGTATTTCTTTATGGAGACAAACAATTTATCTCCAGACAGGCAGACTTTCAGGCACACAAGACCTGATGAAGAGGCTGTACCCCCTACCAGCCTGCTTTTTTTAGTTTTTAGTAGTTGATGTTGCAAGACATGGATTCCCCTTCCTCTGCAGATAGTTTATGATAAACTGTGGTTTTGTTGCATAATGTTGCGGAAGTTGAAAGTTCACATGAAAACTGACTGGTCGATTTATTGGAAGAATCAGCTGTCAGGAGCTGTGAAACTACAGAGACAGAACTTCTGGCTTGGAATGTCCCTTGCTTGCAAACGCCTGGAGACAGGGAGAGTCACAGAGAAGTTTCCCCACAACCATGTCCCACTTGCGCGCTCCTTGCTAAGCACCAGTTATAAATCCCGTAGGATGACACCGTGGGATTGGATGGTGTTTAGCCTGACCTGCCACAGGGAGATGCGTTCTCTGATAATCACAGCGATGATCAAGCTGCTCGGAGCACCTCACTGTACAGGCTGTTTGCAGAGGAGTGTGAGGGCAAATCCAGACTGGCAGCCTGAGCTACAGGGCTGGTCTCAGCACAGCCAGGACACCTCTGTCTGTGCTGCTGGCTTGGAGATAGTTCAGTGTCAGCTCAGGTATCTGTGGGCTGCAGTCATGCTACCACCCAAAGATGGGGGAGTGCTCCATCTCCCTATTCTAGGATTTTATGTAACATCCCGCTTATATAAGCCTTTGTCTGTTAACGAAATGGGTGGAGTGTGTCTCGTTGAGACTCCTCACTAAAGAAACGCTCATTGCTTAACTCTTACTCAAGTGCTCATTGCATACTTCAGGAATAATTTACTTAGTTCCTTTCCTGTTGCTAATAATAACACAGCGACCTGACAACTTGTTGTGGACAAATGACAAAATATGTAATTCACCACTTAATGAACTGCATCTTGGAATACATGAGAAACAGTGCTGTTGAGGTAGGTGGGGGGAAACTGAGGCATACCCCAGAGGTACTTGATGGGAAAATCAGGCATTCCCAAAGGCAAACAATGGAAGAACGAGGCATACCTCAGATGCAGGTGATGGAAAACCAAGGCATACCCCGGACTGTGACCCTGCGTTGTGTCTTGCTTGCTTCTTGCTCCCTCCTGCTACAAAATAGTTTGGGGGTGCTGGTAGAGGAGGAAGTATGGCTTGGCCTGCAGGACATGCCTGGATACCCAGTGTTGGTAGGACAACCCTCGTCTTCAGGGTTCCACTCAGCATCGTTTCCCAGCTGGAGGGAAAGGGGAGAGGGGGCAGCAGCACTGAGCACTCCAGAGCCAGTGTCCCCATCCCCAAGGTGCTTTGGACCCCAGGGAGGTCCCACTGGTCTCTTTGGTTAACTAAATGCCTTTCCACATCTGGGCTTCAGTTCTCCAGCAGGAAAAGGTGGGTTGTGTCCTGCTGTGTGGGAATGGCAAGGCATTAAAAGCTCTTAGTTGCCCAGACCCTGCAGTAGAGAGGACCATGTAAACTGTTTTCAGATGGACTTGTTGAGCTCGCTCAAACTTGGCATTCACGTTACTGCAGGGCTTTAAATAGAAAGACAGTGTGTGTCTTAGCTTAACACCATAAGGAGATGGTTTGCACTCTCTCCTTCCTCCAGATCCTGTGCTTCATGTACTGACGTGCTTGGCATTCCTTTAAATTTTGTGAATTGCTGCAAAAAAACCCCCCTCCTTTTTATTTTATCCCCCCACCCTTTTCTTCCCCTTAAAATCCTGCCTTTCCCTGCAGCCCTGTCCCTATCCTTGTCCCTCCACCGCTGCATGGGGCAGCTGCCACACGGTGGCATCCAGGTATCTGCAGAACGATGCACCAGTGAGGAAAAGGGTGGAGAGCTTGGGTTCGGGCGTTTCCTGCCCAAAACCAAGTTTGTGATACAAGAAATACTGTATTATTTTAGCGCTGAGGCCCATTTCTGTCCCCTGAGGCTCTGAAGGGGTGACACAGATGGGAGATGCACTGCTGCAGGGAAAATCAAGCTAGAAGTGGTATCTCATGTATTATTCCACACACATTAAATATAATCTTTTTTTTAGCTTTTCATTTACCAATTTCATCCACGCCCCCTCGAGAGAAGGAAAAAAAAACCCAATTAAACCCAAACAGCAAGAGCTTTGTTTTTGTTTCCATGGGAATTCTGTGAGAGGGGAAGGGTGTGAGAGAAAACTGAAATATTCTGGCCAAATCTGATAAGATTTGGATCCTGAGCAGCCCTTGGGGTTGTCTTGTAGCAACTCAAGTTTGGGGGTCCCGCTTGTCCCCTGGCTGTGCAGGAGGGGGGTTCCTGATGTGTCATGGGGGGGGTCATTACAGTGCTGTGGAATTGTGCCAGAAAAAGCAATTTGGGTGGGAAAAGATCTGACTACAACTCCCAGAAGGCCCCACAGCCAAGGCAGGAATCATGTTGACATGCCTTTCATCAAAACTTCCTCCCCTGCCTCTTCCTTCAAAGTTAGGAAGACAATTGCAGTTGTTCAAAGTTAGGAAGACAATTCCTCCTTGAAGGCGGGAGGAATAAAAAAGGTCCTTGACAATGATTTCTGCAAACAATCCCCCCCCCCCTCCACTTTTCCATTTGGAATGCAGATCTCATGGGACAAAACAATAAAAATCACTCTTTTTTTGTGCATGCATGTGGGTTAATGCCAGCTGGCCCACATAAGGTCGTCTCTGGGCTGCTCCACCCTTGGCAGTGCCACCAGTGGCTGCCCCAGCGTGGACCCTGCGGGGTTTTGCTGGGATGTCTGGTGTGTACGTCCACGTGGTTCCATCGCCTGCCCTGCGTGTTGTGGTGGCATCAGCAGTCAGAGCTGAGCACTGCTCTGTCCCATGCTTTGTGCCCCTCGTGGGAGCGTGTTCAGGCCCTTTCTTATTGCACTGCTTTGAAATGGCTACGGCAAAACATATTTCCAGTCCCTAGTGAGGTGACGCTCTGGTATACAGGGTATACAGGTATACAGGGTATACAGGTATACCTGTTGTCCTAAAGAGCTGCAGAGTCTCTGCTATGGGGCAGAAAACCCTTTGTTCTGCAGTGAGGATGGCTGCAGCAGAGACTGAGGACATGGTGCAGGAACAGGGGGCACAGTGGTGTCCCATGTTGGAGCCTTTACACAGTGCCAGAGCCAGCCCTCATCTCACTGTGGGTGATAAAGCAGGTTCCCCCTCTGGGCTCTGCAGGGCCCTTCCCAAATGGGACTCAACAGAGGGAAGAACTCCCCAGTTTTTCCCCTAGTTGCCCTCTGGACCCCATGGCTTCGCAGAGGCACCAGCATGACCCACACTTGTGGCCAGGGATTGTCTGTGTGGCTGAAGGGGAAATAAAAGGAGTGAAAATGGTCTTTTCAATGTCTGCAGACATGGAAGTTGGGCAGGACAGTGCTCCACTCAAGCATTTGGGAGTTGTTTTTAGGGTTTTGCCATCTTTGATATTTCACCTAACCAGGGATGTCTCAGCTGCTGGTCAGCAGCATCGGGCTGGGGAATAGCCTGTTATTTATAACACTGTGAATAGCACAAGGCTGGAGTTTGTAGTGGTGGAGCTGGCTTCATTTAAGAAAGGAAACACAAATTGGTGAGAAAGACCTCTATAGGTAAAACCCTGTATTTAGGTGACACCTGTATTTAACATCTAAGCCCTGCTGTGACTCTGCTGAGGGCCCTCCTGTACTCCAACTCTTGGGCAAAACTGCCCTTTGCCATAGGGGAAGGGGAGAATGCTTTCCTGGGTGTGAGAAAATGTTCTGGGAGGCTTGGAGAACTTGATGGCTTCTTTGTGCTCTCACATGCCCTCTCCCTCCTGCTGAGGCCTTACTTTGGCATTTATCTAGTGTCCAGCCGCTGCTGTCCCTCTGCTCCTCCCCTTTCTCCCTGTTTGTAATGCCAAGTGGTGGCCAAAATTGAGAACAATGTCCTTATTTAAAAAAAAAAAAAAAAAATCCCTTTTTCTTTTCCTGTGTTATCTTTCAGTGGGCAGATTGGATTTGTGTGCAGCAGCATAGACTCTTAGTCCTCCAAAAGCCCTTCAGCATTTGCCTACTATATCCCCATTTTTGGACACCTTTTTGGGCACGGAAATGAAAACCTTTAAAGAGAAGAAAAAATACGAATGAAGCACAACTAAACAGTAATATGAAAAGGATTCCTAACATTAGCCCCTTGGTTTTACAGACTGCAGCGACCTTGATCCCTGTGTGACTGTCACTCAGTGCACTCTTTGCACCAGCGTCTCACATTTAACAAGAAAACTTCACACCCTCTGTGACAACACTGAGTGTCCTCGGGGGGATCCATGGAAGTTCCTGAGGATTGAAAAGCAGGTGGGAACAGAGAACCAAAGAAACTTCTGATGGACATTTCTCTTCCTCTTCAGAGTACAAGATATTTTTGAAGGTATGTGCCAAGTATCCACTTTGTGAATTGCCTCTGGGTTATGGGAAGTGTAGAAAGCCACTAATGGACACGGACACAGTGGTGTTTCTGCTGGAAGAGATGTGGGTGGAGAACCTGCTCTGTTGTAGTGCTGGGGATAGGGGGATTGTGCCAGGTGGAGGCCAAAATGCTCATCAGCAGTGTCTGCTCTCTTCTGCTAATGCTCTAGCCCTGCTCACAGTGGCTGCCAACACAAACCTAGCAGCAAAGAGATTAAATATGCATTAAGCGAGCTAAGGTTTATGGATTTGCAAAGACTTGCCAGAAATCAGCCAGTCACATAGGTGATGAGCATTGAAATGAGCTCTAGGGGAGGGGCAGAGGTTTGTCTGCAGGGTTGTTTTTCTCTGTCTGAGATGTCCCTGCTGTGCATCAACACATGTGGAGAGGTGTTCAGAGATGGGAAATGGCCTGCAGGGCTCCTGCCCGAGGAAGCTGTGGGGTGAGCAGAGGTGTGTCTGGAGAGGATGGCAGAGATGGGGCACCCTGGGCAGGTGGGTGCCCTGAAGGATGCTCCCTGTGCCATGTCTCCACTAATTTCTATTCCATATGTTTAGCTCAAAACCTCTGCAGTGTGGGATAACATGTCCTTCCTGAGCATGGCTCTGCCCACTATTTGGGGTGGACATGGCAGTGATATAGGGCGACTTTCTGTGTTTCCTATCACCCCTATTCTTTGCTGCAGAGTTCCACACGGATTTTCTCTGTTGCGTTGTTCTCTCCTGACACTGAGTGTTACCAATGTTTGTGCTGTCTTTTTCTTGCTCAGTGCAGCTGGCACTGCTGAGCCACCTTGACTCACAGCTCTGTAAATGCTGAGTGTGGCAGTGTCAGAGCCCAACACCCGAAGCTGAAGGGAAGCTGTGTTGCAATGCTACTGGGAACCCACCTTAGATTTGCAAGTTTGATTTTAAACGTGAAGCACATCACTCACACTGGTTTTAAGTTGTTGGAAAGCCAAGTCATAGTGAACCCAGTGTATACGTGCTGCAGGCGTGCCAATAAAGCAGGCAGGTAATGTTCTTGTGGAGAACATGGAGGTGCTTCAAATTGCACTTCAGAGCAGGGGTTAGAGGCTGCCTCTGCATCAGCAGGGAGCAAAGCCGGGGTATTTATCTCACGTAGATTTGAGGACAATGGTTCA
>JAWWEE010000010.1:4359549-4389142 GCA_035221455.1 Xenops minutus | reverse complement strand
CGTACAGACGCCCTGGAAATTAGTGGGTGGTAGAGGGACTGGTGGAAAAAGAGCTCTGTTTACCAGGTTTTCTTTACAAAATATTTGCCATGTTACTCCTCTGCTTGGCTCGGGGTGTTCAGAATGGCACAAGGCTGTCATGGCCCTTGTGCCAGGGGACATACACCTTACCCTAGCTCCTATGCTGGGGTTGGAACAAACAGGAGTAAAAGGTGGATTTGCGAGTCATGACATTTATATTCTATACATTTTTGTCTTTGGAATTCAGAGTTTCCTCTGCTTCCACGCAGTGATAGTGGGAGTTATCACTGGGGTCGGCGTCGCGTGCCATCCTGTGCTCCTCGTGCCCACGCGCTGCGGTGGCATTTAGGGCTTTCTGGATCCTAAAAGCAGATAAACACCAAAACCTGGGGGTTTACGTAACACAGCAGGAGCAGGGCTCGTGTCTGCCAGGCAGCGCCCGGCCCCCGGCACCCATCTGCTGGCGTGGGGAGACGGGGAGAAGCAGTCTGGTGGCTGCTGCTCCCACGCTGGAGAGCTGGGGCCCCAAAAGCAGCTGGGATGGTGCCAGGCATCCCCCTGGCAGAGGGGAAACCACTCACCCCAGCAGGGACATGACTTCTGCCTCAGAGAGGAAAAACTTGTAATTTAGGCATGAGCCTAAAGAGACACAGATGAGGGAAATCTTGCTGAAAAGGGGTCAGGGAGGGGAATGGAGCAATTGTCAGAGGACCTGCCACTGCTCTGGCAGTGGGTGCGGTGGTGTGTCAGCTCTGCAGGTGGGGTGACATTGCCAAAATGGAATACAGGTTTCTAATATCGAGGTAGTCGATTCGAGGTAGTCTTACTGGGCTGCTGTGCTTGCTTGGATGCCAAGAAAATGCATCTGAGAGCGGGGCGGGGTGGGAATGAAGCCGGCAGTGTTGCCTTGGCACGTGTCTGCCCATCTGTGCCAGTCCTGCACTGAAGCTGGTGTTGGCCACGTGTGGTGTTCGTACCTTTGCGCTCTTTGGTTGTGTTTCTGCAGTCAGTCCCCCTTAAACCTCCCCCTTTGCTCCCTGGGGACACAATGCAGACTGTGTTGAGCTCCTGCGGATAAAATAGTGCTACACCTCAGTAGGTACCTTGGTGAAATGACTTTGCCTCTTCCTCCTCTATGCCCTTTTCTCTGGCAGAGGAGGCACAGGTAAAATAAGAAATGATCCTCTGCCTTAAGGAACTGGCCCTTTTGGAAGAAGAGCTGTAATAAAAAGGCAGTCTGAATAGTGATGGGGTGGATATTTTGCAGCAGAGAAAGAGCATCCCCCATTGCCTGCCCATGGAAAGCCTTTGAGAGAGGAATTGCAGGGCTGAGGATGAAAAACCTCATTGCTATTGCAGATTTACTCTACAGGAGACTTTCATGCTGTGTGTGGAGTCCTGTGCACGCTATACTGACAGCAGCAAATATTCAAAATATTCATGGTTTGAGATTTATTTTTCTGGTTTACACTTCTGTTGGTGAAAGAAGAATTAAATTTCATTTCCCAGATTGTATTTTTCAGATCACAAAGCGAGTCTTCATGTGTGCAGGGCTGTTTCTTTGGTTGAAATAAGATAAACCTGCTGGTAAACACCTGATGCTTCTCTGGGTTCTCCCAGGGCCAGTGGCAGGATCCCAGTAGCACTGTGGGCTGTTTACAGCTCCCTCCTCGGGGCCAGAGAAGGTGGTCTGGGCACAGAGGGACCACTCTTCTCCAGGATGAGCGTTCCAGTGTGCAGAGACAAAAGGCAGTGCCAGGCAGACAATGTCCCTCAGAGCAGAGCTCTGACAGCCTCTGTCCCAGCCCGTGCAAGTGGCTGATTCACAGCCAGTTGCAGTTTCTGCTTGTCTTGCCACGCAAGATCCTGCTTCTCAGCTCTTCTCCCATCAGGGTCCGGTCCTGCCGATGGTGTGTCCTGGGGCTCTTCCATGCTGCTGGCACTGACTCATCACTGAGCCACTTCCTAGAAACTTCTAGCATTTTGCCAGCTGGATTTCTGGTAGGATTTTTTTAAATCAGAAATAGTAATTTCTTGTTCTTCCTTCCCCGTTTGTGTTTGCCCCACCCAGAATCCGCACTGCTGACTGCATTGCTCTCAGGTCAGATGTACCCCACAGCAGAGGCTTCTCTCAGTATTGGCTGGGCTTGAGTCCTGCTTGCAGCCTTCAGGAATCCCCCGGGGAAAAACAAACCAGCAAGAGAAATTAATTGCATGTTGCCAACATTTTCAGTAACTTGGGGTGTTGTGGCCATGGCAGGACCTCGTTAACCCACTACCTGAGTAAAGGCAACCTTGCTGCTGGGATTTTTTTTATTTAAAAAATTAGTGTTCTCACTCCCAACCAACTTTGAATGTGGCACGCAAGAGGTGAAACCGTTGGGGGGTTTGTGCTTGCATTTTCTCTTTCATTTCAAGTAAGATGCCATTACATGATGCAGTTGAATTCACATGAAGAACACAAATCTGCCTTACTTGGGGTTCTCCTGGGTGCAGTGAGAAGGACCCATGGGTGCTGAGGTCTCACAGGAAGCTCATCTGTCCTCTCTCTATCACAGCCCAAGGGCTGCTGAAACCATTTGGAGAGCAGGCAGTGTATCACAGTCTTTTCAGAAAGAAGTGCTTTAGTTTCTCATTCCTCCTTTGCTATTTACGTAGTCCCCATGAGATGTTCCGAAGTATATTTTTCCATGAGGGAGGTTTCCTGCAAATTGATTTTTTTCTCTGAATGTCCCACCCAGTGCTAAGACTTACCAAGGAAGATGACTCATGGTGGCTTTGAAATCTCTGTGACTAGACCTAATCCTGCTGAGTTTTGGCCGTGGTTATGGCAAGTGAGCCATTTTGTTCACCAGGACAAAGAACTGGCTAGGAGAAAACTGCTGTCTGAGCTTCTGGGTGTTTTTTTTCTCTCCCCAAACTATGGCATTTCTTTCTGCCAAACAGGTTTTTTTGTACATGTGAAAAACACTCTGCAGGCACCTTTCTGAGCAGCACTGCTCCGGAATGTCATGGCACTTGAGGGAAAAACTGTCTTCAATTTTTGGCTCGTTGTGTGCTGTCTGGAGGATTAACCTTCTAAGTTGTGATCTTGATGCTCTGATTTCCACGAGGAATGTGTGGGAAAAATACTGTAGGGGAGTTTTCACAAAAGGAGAAAGAGCTTCAGGGTGTCTCTCTTGTCCAGGCATCCGTGTTGTGTGTCAGGGGCTGGAGGTCTGGGTACATGGGAGAGGGAGAGAAAGGAGGAGGCAGCTGAGTCTCAACCTCAGGGAGCATCATCTTTCCCTGCCTGCCCTCAGTGGGCTTCTCTGCCAGCTTGACTGAGGCATTGTTTTTCCCCTCTGGGAAAAGGGTTAAAAATTTTTTCCCAAGGCATCTATTTTGTGCTAAGCAAGCTGTCAGTATTGTCAATGTGTGTAAATGAGCTATTTTGCATAAATTAGCAGGTATTTAGTTGTATTTAAGAAAGAAACAGAAGGACTCTGTTCTGTTTCTGCAAGTTACTTCTTCATAATGAGCAATTTCTTATCGAATTTGCCTGGATTTGATCTCAGTTCAGCAGGTACCGATCTGAAACCTCAGCCATCATTCCAGAGTTATTTGAGAAATCAGAAGTCAACTTCTGTAATTATTTGCTAATCCTTAATTTTGATAATAGATCAAACACTTCAAGGTATACAAAAATAACTTTTCAGTAACTCCAGTACCCTGTGGCCTGAGTTCTGTTATGATTCTGTGGAGGGTCATATGGGGATCCTTGAGAGAGGCTGGTTTGCCCTCTGAGCTCAGCTCACAGCTTCTCTTACAATTACCTCTGAGGCTTCCCCAAGCCAGCTGTTTTCTTCTTGCAAACGAGAAGTTCTCAAATATTTGTTTTAGCAGGCCAGGGAGAAGAAAAATGAAATTCTTGGGAGGCCTTAATGTTATCCTAGATCCACAGATGAAGTTGTCCATGAGCTGGTAGGAGATTTCTGGGTGTGAAAGGGACAGCAAGGGCTGATGTTTGCCCACGTCGGTGCTGGCTGTGGCTGAGGAAAAGCAGCTGCTGTTGGAAATGTGGATCAGGAGCAGGCATGCACCTCTGGCACGTGTTGTTGCTGGCTCTTTGGGCCCCATGCCTAATTTCACAACAGGCATGTGATGCTGGGTGTCACAGCTCCATGGTGGAAGCTGCGGCCACTGAGTGCTGCAGCTTTAGGGGTAGACTGGGGAGTGGAAGTCAAATGAGGGTAGAGACATCAAATTCTCATGGAGTTTATTAGCCAGAATGCATCAAATGCCTTGAAAAGCATTGCTAAAAGAAAAATAAATCCACAGGGAGCTTCTGTTTGGAAAGGTACTGGATCCAGGTTTGCGGGCAGAAGTACTGAGAGCATATTGGGGTGATGAAAGTGACCGTATCATGTCATGGGGCTTTGCACTGGTGGCTCCAGCCTGTGCCTGCCCTGGGTAGGAACAGTGGGTGACAATGCTCTCAGCGTGGTGCAGGGCCCTGTTTGGGATGGGGAGACAGCAGGATGCTGGCTGAGGAGCCGAGAGGAGCTGGGACATACCCCTGCTGGGGTGACCAGAGGTACACGGTGTCCCCAAAGTGCTGCAGCTCCTCTCATGTGCCTGAACTCCAGTTCATTGTGTTTATTTGGGTTTACCAAAGTACATCCCTGACATGCTGTGTGCACAGTAAGCAAACAGCTTAGCAGAGGTTAATGTTCATTGTGAGGAGTCTCAGAGTCGATTCACACTACTGGGAGGGATCAGTGTGGGATGGCACCACACAAACACCTGCCTGGACCTGGCACTGTGGATGTTAAGCAGCCATTGGCATTGCATGTGGGTCCCCAGCCCTGCTCCCTGTGCTTGGGGCTGCCTCTGAGAGGGACAAAAGCATCAGTAAAACCATGGTGATGGTCATCTTGCAGTGGTTGTCCTTAAAGCTGATGGTGCCCTGGGAGATGAGCCTTTTCCTTGGACCCCCTAGGCAGGGGAGGGAGTTGGACTTGGCTGATGCTTGTCTGGGAATACTTGAGTCCTGCACTGTGGTGGGGACTACACTAGTAGTAGTACTGCTTAGTATTACTAAGTAGAAGAGTTGCCTTCCTGCTCCATCATGGCCTTATGCTCATGACAACTTTTTTTTTCTTTTTCCCAATGGAAATTATTTGAAGAGTTCCATTAAGATAAACCAATCCCAAAAAAGGCGACGGAAATGGCATTTCATTAAAGCAATAAGCTATTAGTAAAAATACATGTTCTCAATCTGCTACTCCTTGTTGCTGTGATACCCGCAGAAATTTCTTACTTCTTTGAGCAAGTGACAGAAAGGGTCAACAAAAAGCACCCCCATGTGCTTTCACATGGAAAAAGCAGGGGGAGAAAGAAAAGTCCTGTTGCCACTTACTGGGATGTGTTCGACAAGCAGCAGGTTGCAGCAGAAGTGGGGATGGTGACATCCTGACACATACCTGCACTCTGCCATGACCTGGAGCTGCTGCCAGGAGCGAGTGCCCGTGCAGGGCTGGGGAGTGATGGCTGAGATCCTGTTGCAGTCGTCAAATCCATCCTGAGCACAGGCTGCAGTGCTTTCCCTGGGATTAGCTTGGCTGGCAGGAGTTATGTGAAGGTCTGTGTTTGCATTTATCAGCTGCCACCTAACCCTGCTGAGGGGTGGAGGTGTTGGGCTGCCTTCCAGTGTGCCCGCTTGTCTCCGAGCCGCTGGAATTCCTTGCGGAAATGTGGCTTGGCAGGTGCCGCTTGCTGGAGCAGACGTGGCACTGGGAGATACCAGAATAGCACTGAGTGATGTACAGCCCTGTAGACATCTATATGTTTAGGTCACAAAAGTATGTCCTGTATTTATATGATGTGTTCAACTATATATAAGAGCGGCAGCAATGTGTGCCATCCCGGGAGCACCGCGGGGCTCCTTGTCATCCCTGATCATTGTGGAGATGTTGCTCCAGGAGTCCTGTGCATTACACTGTCACTCTGGCAAGCTCCTCACTTTTAGGGTTTTATATAAAGCTTTTGTAGTCTCTGCCTCTTGCTAAGCTCTGCGTGTCTGTCAGCACCCTGAAGCACTGCATCCTTTGGCCTTCCTGCTGTTTGTGCTCTTTGCAGCAGGTACTTTTCCCAGCCCCTCTTTTCCCTCAGCCCAGGACTCCCTTGGCCACTGCTGTCACCTCACCTTTGCATAGTTTGAGAATGCTGAGGTGGAGCTGGTATCAGAGGTGCTGTCACCTGGTTCCCTTTGCCTGCTTCTTACTATAGTGCTAGTGGGTCTCTGGGGTAGGTAACCGGGTGCTGGAGGCTCTGGGCATCCCCTGTCCTGGCTTTCAAGGGTGTTATACACAATGTTCCTGGTTTTGGGGGTGCAAGGTGTGTGCTATGACCACATCAGGGAGTGGAGGGCTCATAGTGCTCCCTGGAGGATTCACAGCCCGAGGTGCTTGAACATTCTTGTCTGTGCCTGAGGAATCCAAAACAAGGTGATGAATTAGTGTATGAAGGGCCAGCATTAATTACCAATAAATACCTATTGATCATCTTCCTGGGAAGGCTGTGCTTCCTGTGGCACCCCAGGGAGTGGGAGCTCCATTCCCGAGGTGCTGCTGGGCAGGGGGAGCAGGAGCCAGAGCAGCCAGTTCTGCAGCATGAGATCAGCAGCCACTGCTCATCCAAGGATGTTTATGTTTTCACTTTACCATACTGTAAAGCTAATAAAATGAGTCCTTGGGAGGTGCCTGACGCTTAGGCTGGGCTTGGGTGTGGGGAAGAACGCAGCACAGGGGGATTTCTGACTGCAGCCATGGCTTAGTCACCATGCAGTGACCAGTGCCTTTCCTCATAGTTTCCCTTGACCTGCCTGGTTTTTCTGTTCCCTTTTCTCTAGCAGGAGCACTGTGGGATGGATGCTGCAGAGCCCTGCACAGAAGCAGAAGGGGTTCTGCACAGTATGGATAGCAAAGTAGGGACTTCCCAAGTTATTTCCAGGAAATCCCAGTTTTGAAGCATCTCGTCCCCTGTTGCAAGCAGGCCATGTGGATTCCCATGACTTAGCTTTTCCTCTGGGCAGGCTGGTGGCTTGGCAGCAAGCCTCACGTGGCAAGGACTGGAAATCAATAATGCAGAACCAGGAAGCACTAATTGGTTTCTGCTTTTAGAGGTATTACTATTAAATTGTAGGCACTTTGTGGGAATAATTGTTTTGGAAACAGTGTTTTGAAATATTTTCGTTTTATCAGGACTGAGCTAAGGATAAGAAAATTAGGTCAGAATGATGTTTGAACATAATGTTTTTGGTTGATTTGAGTTTGGATTTCAGTTCTCCAGCGCGGGAGCAATGCTTTGGTTCTTACTCAAGGGTTGTTTTATGTGTTTTAGAAAACAAACCCTAAATCTCTTGTGCTGTCCCTGCAGTATGAGCATCCAGAAGGGCATATTTTCAGGAGGCGTCTGTGTGTGCCATGCTGGCTGCTTACTCCTCTGGCTGAATGGTTTCCGTGTACTGAACTGGAGAACAGGGTTAAGGCGTTGCTGAGCATTTTTCAACCCCTCTGTCTTTAATTTCATATTTAGGAGATGTAACATGTTACCTATAAGAGCCCTGGGATTTTGATTAAATAGTGGGGGAAAAATAAAATCAGTGCGTGTTTCTCTCACTTTCTTATGGGTACAGGGTTTGAAGAAGCAGGACCCCCTTTGCAGGTGCTGTCTGGGGCATCATGCATGAGATTTCCTTGGCATCTCATCTGGGCTTTTGGTGCCTGTATGGCACCCAGGCTCCTGTCAGCAGCAGGAGGAGAGAGACTTCATGGCTCAGATTTTTTGGGCTTCATTTTGACTGTTGGTTGGGGGTTTTTTTCTTTTTTTTGTTCTTTTTAATAACACCATGGCATTGTCCTGTTTTAGCCTGAGCCTGTCTGGGAGGTTTGCGTGTGTCTCACCACCGGCACTGCTGCCTGCGGGACAAAGCCAAGTATGGGAGCAGAGGTCACTTGTCACAGCTCTTGCCAAAAGGTCACTGTACTGAGAGAGATGTCATGAGAACTGGAAGGAGGGTAATTTTCAGGCAGATAGTGTTTCTCACCATAGGGATGGGAGTTGATGTGGAGCATCAAACCCTATGAGGCATTAGCAGGAAATGTCTGTTTTTCCTGGATGTACTTTCTCTTCCCTCCTCCCCTCTTTCTCAAATGAAGGCTTTCTGGGTTTCATAGCTTTTCGTGGTGCTCTTCAGCATCAGAACATCATTAAGGAGCAGTGATTGTCTGAGCTTGTTGCAGATCTGTCATGATACAGAATAAGCTTAGGCTGACCAAATTGTAGGTAGTCTGTTCTATTACCAGCCGCATACATTTTCACATCAGGACGTGAATGACTTCAAAACACAGAACTGTTCATGAATATTTACTAAAATATGTAATTTCTGCCTTCCAGTTTCCATGCCTTTAAAGCTGTGCCTTTGTTGTCCTGTGCAACAAGTAGAAAACCATTTTCTTTAGCGAAGGCTGAGGTTGTCATATGATCCCTGAAGTAATAACTTGGAGTTAAAGCATAACCAAAATGGCAAATGAGAGAAGTAGAAATCAGGCTTGCAAAGTTGCATAATTGAGCCATGGATTTGCAGTATATTCACAAGGGCTCAGGGATTAATGTAGTTAATTTTGATTTTTATGGTCATTGTTCCTGTAGTTGTATGTAGTCCTGTAGTCCTGTATGTTGGCTGATTCTCTGTGCAGTCACTATTTCCAGTGTATATTTCTTACTAGTTCAAGAGGTTTGGGGCCCTTGTGCAGTGGGGACAGCCTGGCAACAGGAGACAGAGCTTAAGTGGTGCTTGACAGAAGAAATAATTAATCTGAGAACTAGGCTGGACAAGGGCAGTGTCAGCAGTGTTTGTAGGTGTTTTAGTCTGGGGTTTTTTTGCCTCTTTCAGTCTCTTACCATTTTTCTTCTTCCTTTTCTGTTCATTCTTACCAAAGTTTTCCTTTATTGCTGGCTTTTTTAGTTGTTTTTTCCTTCTTGTTGCTTTTGCTCACGCAGATTTCAAGCTGGGTAAAGCTGGAGCAGCACCTTCCCTCTGTTCAAATGCAGGTTGCTGGGCCAGCTCCTGGCTGCCCAGGCAGCAGGATTGGATGTGTGGGTTTCAAGGGTCTCGAAATGGAAAGCTTTCTCCCTAGTCTCTACTTGAAACCAGCAATTAAATTGAAAGAGTGTAGATTTAAATTAGATACTAGGAAAAAATTTTTCTCTGTGGGGAGTGGTGAGGCCCCATCCCTGGAAGTGTTCAAGGCAAGGTTGGATGGCGCTAGGAGCAACCTGGGCTAGTGAAAGGTGTCCCTGTCTGTGGAACTGGATGGTCTTTAGGGTCCCTTCCAACCCAAACCACTCCATGATTCTGTGATTCTAATTCAGAGCAATTCTCACTTGTCCACTGTGCTCCCAGCACTGACACTGTTCTCAGAGGTCATATGCTTGAGATCTGACTCTTCCTATCTTCTGCTCTGTATCTTTCTTCTTGGCTCATAGGGAGTATCCCTGTTTGTGCATCTTGGCACAGGTTTTGCCTTTGTTCGGGTTGTTTCTTGATTCAGTGAAACTCTGATCTTCAGTTTTGGCTTTTTGTTTTCTTTTTTCCTTTAACAAGTCTTGCTTATTTTCTATCCTGAATGGCAACAGCCACACACTGAAATGCAGCACTTGTTTCTCATAAATTTATCGTATTATTTCCACTTCTTCTGCTACTTGAGTTCTTTCTGACCTACATGTAATTGCAGCCTTCAAAGCAGATGATACCAGCAGGTTTATAATTCTGTTCTCTGGTCCTTCACTAGTGTGAGCAGTGAGTGGCACTGGATAGACAGGGCCTTCTTGATGTATCCTGTGTGTTTTGTGGTTAAATCCTGGATATCCGTGTGTGGTGCCTGTTTGCACCCAGCCTGTTACAGATTAACCCAGGCACATTCCTCAGCTTGCCCATGGGAATGCAGAGTCCACATGGAAACTCTGGCCAGGAGGTTAAATAGCTCTTACAGAGCAGAGCCGTATAAAGCAATTTGAGGAACCTTTCAGATGGGTATGTTATGTCCTGTCTTTGCAGCTGACCCCAGTGCTGTCCTCCCTGCTGGGTTTGCCCTGTGCCCTCTGGTTCTCCAGCTGTGACGAGGAGCTTGGCCACTGTTCAGGTTCATGGGGCTGCTGGACAAGTCACATTTTCCCTCTCAACCCCAAAATCTTGCTCTAATCTCTGTGCAGCGAATCTTGCTGCTGGGATTGACTCGGGTCCATCTGAGTTTGGACCCTGCATTATTCCAGGACTTGTCTATGCCAGCTGTGAAAACAGCTTCAGCTCAAAAAAAAAATAAAAATCCAGAGTTATGCAGCCCTATTGTGGTCCCTGGCAAATAATCACTGTATACACTGGTTAATTGTTTATCCATTAACTGACTGCATCAATTAATGTGACGAGGAGCCCAGCTGTACCTGGCACGGCAGGGAGGGGAAGAGGAGGAGGAGGGAGGATACACATCCTCCCTCTGTTGGCTCCTCTCCCTGTGCTCTTCCTTCAGCCCTCCTGATGTGGTGTTTGTCTGCTGCTTTCCTTCAAGTGTAATTGCTGGCATGGCACGTACAGAGTGTGTTTGGGCTTGCTTGTGCTCTTTGACTGTGGAAAACTTCTGGAAAGGGCATTAAGTTTCCATGAAGCAAAAGCACCCTCAGACTGAGGAAAAAACAAACTGTGTTTTGTTTCTAAACATGAATACAGACAGAAGAAATACAAAGCAAGATGCTACTTTATTTCCAGCTAGAAATGGTCAAAAAAATTCTTTGCCTGAAGTGCTGAGTGGGAAATAGGACTTTATTGTACGTGTCTGTGCAGAGTGGGCTTCTGGGCTGCTCTCTGCTACTTCCAGGGTTATTTGGGAAATATAACCTCTGTGGCCTCCCTTGGGAATGATATTTGTGTATGGCTGCTTTCTGGGGAGAAAATCAAGCATCCAAAGGCAGTCTATATCAGGTGGAATGACTTCACTGCTAGAAGAAAATGAAAATGCACCTTATGCTCTCTGAATAATTAATTCCCCTGCAGTGTGTTGTTCGAATACAAAAAGTGTCAAGCTTCTGACAGGGAGAGCTGGCGTTCCATGGAGTGATGGAGAGGGAGGTGTGGGGCAGTGCTAGTGCCAAATTCCTGCTGTGGGCAGGGCTGGATAAGGAAGTGGGAAACATCAGTGGGGTGAGAGCAGTTTAATAATTGAAACAAAATAAAATAACAATAATATTAATAATTGTAATGAAAGGGAGAGAGAGAGAGAGAGAAGGAGAGTGAGAGGAATAACACCCAAGGGAAACAAGTGATGCACAATCCAATAATTGCTCACCACCCGCTGACCAATGCCCAGCCTGTCCCTCAGCAACCCAGTTTATATACTGGGCTTGATGTTCTGTGCAGTGGAGCATCCTTTTGGACATTTAGGGTCAGCTGTCCTGGCCATGCTGACCCCCAGTTTCTTGTGCACCTACCCAATGGGAGAGCATGGGAGACTGGGAAGTCCTTGGCTTAGGGGAAGGAGGACTCAGCAACAACTAAAACATAAAACATCAGTATGTTATCAAACTTCTTCCCATCCTAAATCCAAAACACAGCATTGCACCAGCTAACAAGGAGAAAACTAACTCTGTCCCAGCCAAAACCAGGACATTTTCCCATGCTTCAGTGGGGAAGGGAGGTACCTTGGAGTGTACCTGTGTGGGTTTATGTTTGAATTGTTCAGGCAGATCTCTTGAGGTGAGCAGGGGGCTGAGTGAGCCGCTGGTCTGGTCCTAAAGCCTTTTACGCTGTGGTGGCATTCCCTGCCACCGGTGGAAAGTGACAGAGCCACCGAGGCCCTTGGAGCTCTCACTCCCAAGATGAAGCTGTTGGTTCTGCATTTACTCTGGTATAAGAGAAGAGACTGACCCAGTTTTTCTTGATTCAAGTCTGTGTGCAAATGGATTTATTTTTTTTTCCTGAAGACAGCTGCTTTTAGCATGTTTTTGGGCTTACATGGTATCAGCCTCACGTAGTAGTTAAATAATGTACTTGTTTCAAGAGGAAACAATAATAAAGATTGTTCTTTCAAAAGCAGCTAAACACATGATTTATTAAAATGTTAAATTATTTCCAAGTTACGGCATACCCAGCTCTTGCTATGGAGTTCACACGAGAATAATTGCACAGTGTTCTTTGCAGAATTTGACATCAGAAATGTCACACTTCTTTTAAAAATCATTCTTTAACACAATGTAAGAGCTTCCATGAGTATAAATGGGCATCCTTGTATTGACTGCTGTAAAATGTTGCCAGTTTGTCCCGTCCATATTTTTTCAGTGTAGCTGCGGAGCTGTGACATTTATTGCAGAGCAGGACAAAGATTGAAGGGACTTATTTATCATGGAGATGCCCAAGAGCTGGAGCTTGGCTGCATTCAAGGACCAGCAGCCAGTTCTGCAGCCCCACAGCAAGTTGCAGAGCCTGGAAGAGGAGGAGGAGGAGGAGGAAGAGGTTTGCAAATACTCACGGACACTGAAGGCTTGTGCCAATCTCAGTGGACATGCCTCATCTATTGGTTTATTTTTGTTTGCTGATTTTTTTTCCTTCTTCCTTCCCTGTTTTTGTCATGACTCAGGCTTCTGGCACGGTTGGGTGGGAATAAAGGTGGGAAGTGCTGTAGTCATGAGTGCCTTAACACCTCCAAGTGTCACTGCCTGGGTGCCCTGAGCAGGCAGCAGCCTTCCCCCTGCCTCTGTCCCCATCACTAAGGGGCCGTGGGCTGGTCCCCTGCAGCCACCTGGGCTGTTGGAGGGGTGAGCACAAGGACGAGCTGCAGTGTCCACCTTGTTGCTCCCAGGCTTTCTGTGGACATCAGGATGCCCCCAATCTCCCTCTGCTCCCCAGTGAGGAACCTTTACAGCACTAACTTCTGAGAGGAGGGAGCTGTGGGAGAGCACAAGACAGGCAGATACCACAGGCAATTGTGTAAAGTGCAGTGAAATAGAGGAAATCTTAATAATGCTGGGAGTTTATATCACTAGTTCAATCAAGGGAAGAACACATAACAAAAACACCTACTGGTTTTCTGAGCGAGCTGTTGCTCCGTGCAGCCTGACCTGGGAAACACAGAGCCATGTGAATTAAGTCTGGGATTTGGCCAGGAATTAATATGGTTTGTGCTTTTTCTGGTGTGTGGTCATTGTTAGAGAGCTTGTTAAGATACCAGGTGTGTTGATGCAGAAGCTTCCTTGCTTTTTCTTTGTAATCAACATATGAAGGTAATCCTAAGCCACAACCAAGTCCATGCAGGTTTTTTGAGTTAGAAAGTGAAATATTATTTATTTTCCTTTTGAAAATACAACCAGAGTGTATGAGTCCTGTGGTCACTGGCATAGGGGAGGGGGCCACATCCTGCCAGTGGTTTCCCTCTGCCCTACTCTGTGTTGCAGAGAGGGTGGTGACATCCCTGGCCCTTTCTCTCCCCAGCGCCCCGTGGCTCCAGAGCGCAGGGCCCGGAGATGTCACTGAGAGCTGAAAGCCATGCAGCCACATCGACGCTGAAGAAGATCGCTGCAGACATGAGCAACATCATCGAGAGCCTGGACACCAGGGAGCTCCACGTGGAGGGGGAGGAGGTCGACTCGGAGGTGCTAAATGACCCAAAAGGCACCGGTGAGTTGACACCCTTATGTTCTCACCCCATGTCCTGCGTGGATTTAGTAGCCTGTTGACAGATACCATGCAGCCTCAGGGGTCTTTCCAAGCCCAACCTTTGACCCTGGTTTAGAACCAAGAGGCTCTTAGAACTTGAGCTTTTCAAGTCAATCCTTTCTGTGAAGGGTTGTTGTTGAGCTCTCTTAAATAAAAGCTGATATGTTTTAGTGACATTAATGCTGCTGTGTAAATGCTCCCATGTTAAAGCATTGCCAGCTGTCTCTGGCTTTCATGCCCTCGTCGATTGTTACCAGGCTGTTGAGCTGATGGTGTTTGTGGTCCTTGCAGTGTGCATTCCCTTCTCTGCCATCTATCACACCCATGGGTTCAAAGAGCCGGGCACGCAGACGTACCTCACGGGATGTCCTGTTCGAGTGCGTGTGTTGGAAGTTGAACGCTTTACTTCCACTAAGAAGGTCAGAACTTCCCAGAAATTTTGTTTACCTTCATTAGAACTGCATTACAGTGCTGTTTGTGGGTTAATTTTGCTCTGGCTTGTTCATGGGCTGAGGAAGCAGGAATGCCTGTGTCTCAGAAAACACTTGAGAGAAGGTTACCTGTCTGTTTAAAATCTAATAAAGCAGAACAAGAAATCATGAGACAGAATAATCCTTAGGTGAAATTGTATAAAGGCTCTTCAAATGAGCAGCTGCAGGAAAATTATTTATTTCAAAGCTGCATCCCTTGTGGTGATGTTCTCCTCTGCAGGTACCAAGTCCCAATGTTTACACCATCGAGCTGACCCATGGAGAGTTCACCTGGCAGGTAAAAAGGAAGTTCAAGCACTTCCAGGAGTTTCACAGGGAGCTGCTGAGATACAAAGCCTTTGTGCGCATCCCTATCCCTACCAGGAGGTGAGTGTGCATCCCTGAGGGCATGGTGGGCTTTGGGAGCATGGGATCTTTTTCTTTCAGTAAACTATCCATTTTGGTTTCACCTCTCCCATTTACATTGCTGTAAGGAGGAGAGGGCAGAAGAATTCAGTCTATAAATATTTAGTAGCTGTAATAAAAATATTTAATCTATATGTTTAGTAGCTATAATCTAAGTGGTGCAGACATCCCTCTGCTGATGCAGAAAATGTTGTCTCCCAGGTCATCAGCTCTTGCCTTGAACTTAGGGCTTGGTTATGCTAATGCTTATGGAAATTTTTGGTGTGCTGTGGCTTTCTGACAGTGTGGGCTGGGTGTAGGAGGTTAAGGGGGTCCCTGGCATGGGTGGTCAGCCCTGCCCAGCCTGGCCTTGGTTTTCATGGTGGCTAGAAACATAAAGGAAAAGAGAAAAGAAGTGGGAAGAGAAGTGCTCTAGGTCAGCAAGAGCCTCCTGATGTGGAGAAATGTTGGGTTATGATAGGAAAGGTAAACTTATGAAGGGTTAAATGCTGGAGGAACTTAATGCCCCAAAAATTAGATGTAGGCTCCCTTTCCTTACAAGGGCAAAAGATGGCCCTCCAAAGTCACACTCTGATATTTCTGTGTTGTGTTTTGTGACCCAGTTGGAGCACACTGGTTTCTTAAATGAATCCACACTTTTTTTTTTTGTGGTATTCTGCTCACCCATCTCAGTTTTTAAGAGCTTGGATAGGAAAAATAAAAGCATTCTAGAAAGAGAGATATCGAGGCACACACACACTTGCAGACTGAGAGTTGATGTTGGGGTTTGTGTTTCCTTCCAGCCACACGGTGAGAAGACAATCCATCAAAAGGGGAGAACCGCGGCAGATGCCGAGCCTGCCGCACACCGCGGAGAGCACGGTGCGGGAGGAGCACTTCTCCAGCAGGAGGGTGAGTGTGCCCAGCTCAGCCTGGGGGCCACAGGGGGGCTCTGGGAGGGGTGCAGAGATGCCAGGCAGGTTGCTTGCAAAGCCACACACTGTCAAAACCTTTGTTTATTACCATGCAGGTATTTTGTTTGGGAAACTTACACTTTGACAAGCTCAACTTTAATGCCAAGTTCTCCCCTGTGCACTGATGAGGATGCTTCTCTCCAGGTTCATATGGGCAAAGTTTTCCTCTGCAGTTGAGCAAAACCATGATGCTGGTAGTGGTGGTTTCCCTCCTCCCACCTGCTCTGATTTAAAGATAGCAGTTCTCAGAGTCAAGTTGCGTGATGGAGGCAGCCCCAAGGCCATCAAAATCTGAGAGATTTCAGTCCTGTGCCACTCTGAAAGAGGAGCTGACAGTCAGGCTCTCAATGCTGAAGTGGGTAATTTTAGCCAAGGCACACGTGTTCTGTGTAACTTCATCAGATGTTAACAGATGGGCCCTTCCGTGGAGAGGGTGGATGTCTTCCTACCTCTTCATTGCAGCTTTGCTGTTCGCAGGGAAGAAAAAAAGTCTGTAAAAAACCATGTTTGTTCAGCCTGTGCTTATCATTCTCTTTCTGCTGCTCCCTCCTTCCCTGGACTTTCTGCCACTGGAGCTGCAAGTCCCAAAAAACTGTATGTCATGGGTGTGACGTGCAGATAACCCTCCCTACTGTGCATGGCTTCACTGATGCGCAGGAAGTTTCAGGAGAGGGGTGTTGATTTAAAAGAGGAAGGGAAATGTTCCCTAAATCCTCTTTGTTTAGCTCCACATGGTTTCCTTGCAGGAATCCCACTGCTCTCACCATGGGGATATACACCCTTGCTGCCCAGCCAGGGAGCTCAGTGCTGTGATGTCAGTGCTGAGAAGGATGAAGGTCCTGATGGCATTGGTTTCTTTTTGATTTGGTTTGTGTCCTGTAGGACTCTGTCCCAGTTTCCTGTGCCAGAACAGTCTAATTTCTTGCTTGGTCATTTGCCATGAGGATGGGAAGAGATTACTTCTCCCATAATGATTTCTTCTCTTCTCCCACTCCTGACTGGAGAGGACAATCGCTGCCCTCTCTGTGGCTTTCAGGACCAGGCAGCATGGTCACCATGCTCCTCACCTGGTGTTTTGGTTAAACATGCTCTCTCAGTTGCCTGTGAGCCTGTGTTTCCTCACAAAGCTAATTCATGTGGGTCAGAAACAGCAGGGACCGATTTTGTATTTAAAATTGTTCTGGAACTTGGGCTCAGTCAAGAAAGTTGTCCTCCAAAATGACCCTGGCAAGCAACAGGTCTGCTGGTGGAAGGTACAAACACAGATCTGTGAACAGTAAATAACCTGTGACCAAACTGTTTATGGTGCTGAGCTGTAATAACCTGTGAGAACATAATAATGTATTTATTTATCCACTCAAACTCAAAAGCTTGTCTGATTTTTTGATTGCTTCCTAATGCTGGACAGTTGGATTGCAGGAATTTTCAAAAAAAACCTTTACATCTTATATAAAGTTTCAACATTTTAATTGTAGAAACAGCTGGAGGACTACTTGTCAAATATCCTGAAAATGCCGATGTACAGGAACTACCATGGAACAGTAAGTAGAAGTCAGTTTGCTTACCTAAAGAATGTTCACTTTACAAATGCTGAATTCATTGAAAGAAGACACACTGCTTATGGAGGAAACATTTTGCAGCTGTTTTGTGAGCATTTTTGGCTTAGCTGCTTTCTCCAGCATGATGTAACATGATGAGAACCAGAGGAGGAGGATGAATGACTCAGTCCTGGAGGTTGTTGGTATAAGAAGGATAACCTCCTCAAGGAAGTCCAGTCTAGACAGCTGGTTGTACTTGTGTGATGTAGTGGGTGTCTCATTAATTCTGCAGAGTGTTTAAGGTGATAAGTTAAAGTTTTAAATACTTAAAAAATTGGAATCTAAACCATATTTGTAGTTGCTCTTTCAGTTTGGGCTCTGTGTGTGGTCCTGGATGCAGTTTTGTCTGAGGTTTCTATTCTGTGCAGTTTCACTGGACATCAATGATGCTGAGTGTGTGTTTGATACCCATTCACCTCTGCAGGTATTTTGGCAGTTCCAAAGGGAGGTGGTAGTTGGCTTATTTTCCCAAGTCAACACTCTTGTTGAAATAAGGAGAGATGTCAAATCCAGCTTCAGGCCTATTTTAAGAAAAAATATTTCTTTTTAAATTCATCCTGCAGTGTTTCTTCAGTGCTCTTCACCTGTCAGTGGCAGCTGTAACATCTCCCAGGGATGGTAATTTATTTCCCCTTTTTTTGGCTGCATAATGACTGTGTTGCTCCATCTTTTGTATTATCAGCAAAATCTGATGCACGCTCTGAGTAGCTGCTGAGCTCAGTGACATTTCTGAGCAAAGGGTGATAACTGGGAGCACTTGGCTTTCAAACAAGTCAGAAATACAGACTGAACTTTGAGTTTCTTTAGCAGCCAGTTCTTCTCTTCCACTCTTGTTGTTGCTTGGTAGATATACTTCTCTTTTGTAGGACTTCAGGTGTGTAGGGATGTTGGGCAGCTCACAGATGAATGTCATGCCCAAAAACTGTGTGCTCTGTTGCAGAGCTCAGTGTGTTAAATGCTGCTTGTTGTATAGGCCAAAATACTCACTGGGGTTGGCCATGGTGCTTTGGTTTGGCCAGAAATCTTCAGGCTAGTTTGAGGCAACGATATTCCTTCGAGTGCTTCTTTGGGGAGAGCTTAATTCCAGTGCAGTCAAGAGCTGTGTTAGTCTGCACGTGGAGAAAAGTCATCTTTTGTTCTAAAAGCAACACTGGGATAACTTGGCAATTTTGATCAGTAGCATATGCAGAGCGGGGGAGACGTATTTTACAGCGTGGATCCATCTTGTCACTTTCAGGCAGGCGTTGCTTTTTTCCAATATTTTGGAGCATTTCTGCTCCTGTAAGAACGTGGGTGATCTTTTGGCCAGGCTGTGGTTTGAGATGTGCTGCTGGGCTGGGGGCCGGGTGAGGAGACAAGCGCTCCTGCCTTGCCCAGGCAGCTGTGGGGTGCTCCCCTCCTGTGCTGAATCGCCCTTCTGTCCCCAGCCCCCGGAGCCAGATGTCACTTTGCACATAAATTCTCAGTTTGTTGTTGGCTTTCAGTAGATTTGGCTGCAGGGAAGTGTTCAGTGAGGACTCTGCTGCTAACGGTGGCAGGGTCCTGCAGGCGATGCTGGAAGAAAGCACAGGGAGAAAAGTGCTTCCTTTAAAAAAAAAAAACACACCAAAACAACACTAAAGGAAAGATTCCTGGCACTTTCCCCAGGACTGTATTTGTCCTCCTGAGAACAAAATGAGGGCTTTGCTCTTCCTGTGGTTGAGAAGTCTTTTGCCTGGACGCTGACAAATGCTGTAACTGTCTTAGTCTTGGAGCACATTTTGACTCCTCTGTGTTCCTCTCATCGAATCCAGGCAATGAGGTGTTTTCTAAAACCCTGAACTCTTTGTAAAGCGCTGCATGGAGTTGAAAAGACAAGCTGTGACCTGCCTGGAGTGTAGTCCCTGGTCTGTGTGAGGAGCCTGCTTGGCTCAGTTGTGTCTACAAGGATACGTTTTTCACATCTGAGCTGCACAATGTAATGAATTCGCTCTTTTGCTTCTTTTATTTTGCATTTGTGGTTAATTTATTATTTGCCAGTGAGAGCAAACAGCTTTATACACTGTCTGAAAATGTGCCATGCACTGGAATAGTTAAGCCTACAAGTCAAGCTTGCAGCAGTTTTGCAGACGTGGAGTCCCCAGTGGGTTGAGGATTAGATCCACAGTGACCACATGGCATTGTAGATGTTGTACATCCTCTAGCTTTTTACAATTCTTTTTATTTTTCTTACATGATTTAAGATAAAATCTCATGCCTTCCAGTCCTTTCCAAAACCTTGTTGTAGTACTTCTGGGCTGAAGTGCTTCAAGGCAATTACCATTAAAATGAACGTTGTGGGAATCTCAGCCTGTTAATTGTCCACGCTTTTTTTCGGAAAATGGAAATTGGAGGAATATAGCCCCAAATGTTAGTGCTTGATTGGGTTCCATATAAAAATTTTATTCATTGGACCTTTTGTTGTTTTTTGTGTGAGTTCCCATATTTGAAGGATGCCTAAGCAAAATGAAAAATAAGATTTGGTTGAACTGGAGTGTGTGTAACGTTTTGCATGAGCTTTATGTAAGATCAGCTCAGATACGTGAGTGGCTGCTGGTTTACCTCTGATACTGTGCTTGGATCTGCAGACCTTTGTAAAGGTCCCTGGCCAACCTTTTAGTATTTTTAGTTATTACACTTGAAATACAACACATTTAAGTTTTCCTTTTACATTTGGGTTTCCTATAGGCAGGGTTTTTTAATGTAAGAAATTTTGCTGAACAATATTATTCTGAAGAGTGTATAATTCCATTTTATTGTTAGCCATCAGTGCTAATCAACTTTTAATGTATTTTTTAACCCACTACATTAAGTACAAAAATCGAAATGAAAACCCCTCATGGAGCTGCTGAATTCTTTCTGAAGTGCAGATGCTCTATGAAATTTTTACTTACATAAATCATGGATGCTCAGCATTGCTGGCAGAATGGGAGGGTTTGAAACCATGTCTCGTGCACCTTGCAGCTGGTTCTGCACCTTTCATAGCCTGCCCTTCTGCAGCTGATCACTCCCGTCTGCTTTTTTATTTTGCCTTTATTGCTACAACAATGTCATTGAAGCTGCGTTCTCTGGGCCTGTATCTCATCCTAAAAACATTCTGCTGTGGATTGCTCTGAAACCAGAGTGGGATTCCAGCTCCCCAGGGAGGCAGCTGGGCAGCACAGGAATTCCAGTGTGACAGAGATGAAAGTGCCTGGCTGCTCTGCCTGCCTCTCTGTCTCTCTGTGAATGACGAGCACCTCGGATGAAAGGCACTGTAACAGTAAAAATAGCTAATGCAGCAATAATAATAGCAATAAATCATTTGATCAGATACTTTGCACTGCACTGAGGAATTTTCCTTCTAACTGGAGGAATTTATTTAAGGGTTTTTTTACAAACCAACGCTTGATCAATGCGTTGGATGGGCTCCTGCAACCGTCATTGCTGTTCCAAAGACTCCCTGGCTGAAGAGGAGGTTGCTGTGCTGCCAGACAATCTTTCTTTCTTTTTTATGTGGTGGTAGTTCTGTTTCTGCAAGTAATTTTTCCCCCTGGTTTTCCTTTTTGCTTCTTTGAGGGCAATTACTTCTCTGCATGCAGTTGCTCCTCAAATTGCTGCCAGTTTTCTGGTCCCAGACAGCGTTTTCAAAGGGATTTGACATTCTTTTGCTTTATTTGTGTGTGTGCCCACTGTGAGAGATGTCTGGGTTTCTGATTTGTCTGATGGGGAATGCCAGCCATTTTCTAAAGAACTTTGCATGGGAACCAGGCAAAGAAGTGGCCTGAGACTTTGCCTGGGACCTCTGATAAGACCTTGCAGGGTTTTCAGGTGGTTCCCACCCTGCTCTGCATGTAGCTGCAGAAACAGCTGAAACATTTGTACGTCACACGTGGTGCTTTTCCAGAACATGTAGTAAAGCAGAGGGAGAAGATGGTTAGTAAAAGCTTGGAATAAGTTGTTCTAACCACTTTCTGAAAACAGGCTGAAATCATCCCAAAATCAGGGCATTAAATTTGCTCTACAGAATAGAGGTTACTTTATATCTTTGAGATACTCAGAGGAAAGCTATAGTGTCTTTTGCTCTTCTCCATGGCATTACTGATACGAGAGGTTTGGGAAAGTCCCAGGAGCAGCAGAGCATGAGGAGGTGGAAGGATCTGCTGTCCTACTGTGGTTAGAGGGTTTCCTCTGGCTTTATTGCCTGGCCAAAGGGACACCTGCCCTGAGCACCACTCTGCACTTGGACACGTTTATGTGCTAATAAATTAAAAGTGTCTGGGTGCAGACAAGCCTCTGCCATACTCTGCATGCTCTGCTGCTCCTGCCCAAGCCCTGTCCTGCACAGGACACCCAGGGCAGGTGTTTCTCCCTGCTAATGGGGCCCAGGGCTAATAACCAGCAGACTGCTAGGAATGTCCTGCTGTGCCAAGAAATGCCTGCTCATTTGAAATGGCCCAGTGTCCTATTTTTAGGGGTGAATGTAATCATGCTGTGCTTTCTCTCTGGCTTTGCTTGCTGTTGTGTTCCTCTGTGATTCCTGCTGAAGCAGAAGGAGCCACGAGGAGGCAGGTTGCTTGATTTTGGGATTTGAACTTGCTCTCCTCCTGCCCCATTGTGGCTTCCCTGTGGATTTTTGGCTTCTGGGGCCAGATGGGCAGGGCTGTGTGTGCAGCATTGAAGGGGAGCGACCAGCTGGGTGGTCTTGAAGGACACTCGTGGGCTGAGGGACAGAATCCCCATGTAATGTGTGTCCATGGGGTAGGAGAATCAAATGGAATAGGGTGCTCCTAGGCGTGGGGGCATGTCGTCATTCCCTTTCCAGTCTTTCTGTGAGCCTCGCTAGAGGAAGGAGAGGATTCAGGCAGCCAAGATCACACAGACCTCCAAACAGTGTCAAACTTGAGTCCTCATTTCAGCCACTGATCCAGAAGGGAGGATACCAGTGGGTCCCTATGATACATTTGAGCATGATTGTCCTGGTTGCCTGAAATATGTTCTCCAAAGCACATCTAAAATAAACAAGAAACCCAACCAAACTATTTTTCTTGGTCTTCTTGAAGATGCTTAGGCAATAGTGGGTAACTCTACTCTGGATCTTGTAGGTTCTCTCTTTGTGGCAAGTCACTTCAGTGAAACAAAGTGTTTTGTGAATTCCAGAATTTGAAAGATGAGGGAATCTCTTTTTCTTTCCAGATGGAGTTTGTTGGAGTAAGCCAACTATCATTCATCCATGACCTGGGACCGAAGGGCATGTGAGTTGTGAGCTGTGTCTTTGTGAGTTATGGTTCACTAAGAGCATGGCTTTATAAATATTGTTCAAATTAATAGCTTTCCTTTCTCACCACTAACTGACTGGGGAACATTTTGCCATCCAGATAGAAGAAATTATTACTGTTCAGACAGAAATGCTACAATTGGAGGAAATAGTTTTCAGAGCAGGCTGCTTTGCGAGACATGGGCTGGCTTAGAGGGTTTCTCCTCTTCTCTCCCTGCAGCTCATTGACCCCCTTGTTTTTCTGCTTCCTGTATTTCTTAAACCCCCATGATTTCCTTCTGGGGAGAGCAGTATTTTTGCCCTTTGTCCAGCTTTCAGAGCACAGCACAGAGGCTGCTTGGGCATAGCTGGAGGTGGCAGGAGCCATCCCTGGGCACAGGGGATGGGGGATCAGCAAGCACCCTCCATCCAAAAGCAGCTCTGCACCTCCACATCACCCACCCTGCCCCTGTTTCTGTCCTTGCAGAGAAGGGTTCATCATGAAGCGCTCCGGGGGCCACCGCATTCCTGGCCTGAACTGCTGTGGCCAAGGGAGGATGTGCTACCGCTGGTCCAAAAGGTACTGCTGGGCTGGTGGAGGTGGGGATGCCATGCGCTCCTCAGGCACACAGAAATGCTCATTTATCTGTTTCTGCAAAAAAATATGCGAGGGAGGTTTTTACTTTTTATAAAAGCTACAGATTTTCAGGTTGAAAGGGTCCGTAGGCTGGTCCCCCCTCACCCTCCTGTGTGGTGGGTTTTTAATTCTGCTTTGGAGTTCATAGAAGGGACATGTTACCCTAAGGGAAAATTGGGATTTTCTACAGGCTGGCAGAAATGGCAATAATCCCCAGGTTTGTGCCAAGATTTCCCTTGGTGTGGGAGCACTGATGGCTCTGTGCCTTTTGGAGGGGATGTGGCTGGTAACACTGCCCCTGGCATATTCCAGCCTTGTTTTCTGAGCTTCCCTTCCTCGATTTACAGAATGAATATCAATTAATTGAAACCCTCTTCGGACCAGTTCAGATCAGAGCAGCATTAAATCAGACGTGACCTGCAGCAGTAAAGAGCTGTTTGGTGCAATTAACCTTGGCATTAAATACATTACCTTTTCTTTATTACTGCAGGTAGTTAAATCCCAGTGTTTTCCTGGGAGTTTTCACAAGCCATGCTGTTCCCATGTCCCTTCCTGCTGCAGACAGACGTAACTTAGTGCCCCCATCCCTTGTCCTTCTGTGGTAGGTCTGGGTGTTGCCTGGGTCACAACACAGGGAGACATGCTGTGAGGGAATAGGTGTGCTACCAGCTACGCAAAAAATGCAGGGGGTATTTCCTGGAGCATGGCCTTGCCCTGCAAATCTTTCCTTTTGAAAATCCAAATAGCCCATACCTGCCTTACAGCAAAAATTTCGTGGGGGATAGAGCTTCCCCAAGCATTATCTATCTGCAGATTTTAGCATCACCCATGGGCTGTCGTTAGTTTTATCTTCAGTAATTCTCCTTTCCAACAAAACCTTTCTGCATTCTTGTGAAGAAAAGGTCCTATTTCTTCAGTCTTTCCAACATTTCTTAATGTAATTTTACAGATCTCTGTAATGAGTGCACAAGGAGACTTTCCTTTAGGTCAAATCATTAAATTGTCACCAATTTTTTTTCTTTTTTATGGAGATAAAAAAAGCCTCTTCCTCTTGATACCCCTTAGTCAACTCTTCTCTGTGTTTTGCAGAGCTCAAGCTTTAGTTGGGACAGTGGCACATCCAGCTCTGATGAATCTTCATTTTCCTTTAGAGCCTAAAAATGGGGTGGGAGAAGTGTTTGAGTGGGATCATATACAGAGTATCAGAAGAGGGACACAAAATTCCCATCATGGCCCACTGGCACTGATGGTTTATGCATCAATAACCAAGCAGATAACAGTAATATTTCCCAGGGAGGGTTATTTAAATGACAAATTTTAAAACACAGAGGTGGACAGTGGGGTGATGCAGTGAATGGGCATGGGTAGGACTGCTCAGGCATGTCAAGCTGCCTGAGAAAAACAAAGGGGAATGCTTGGAAACGTACCCTGTGAGATGTTTAGAGTGAAACTGTGGGCCAAGTAGGGAGGGCAGCTATTCTGCCACCAAACGAGAGGTGATGCCAGGTAACTCTTTCGGGGCCTGAAAGAAAGAAAAAATTACGGGATCTGGAAGTAGCTGAGGAGCTTGAGGCTGTTACTAAAGATACAAGAATGAACAGATTTTTGCAGTGTTTTGTGTTGCTTTGTGTATTTCTGAGTGTGCAGAAGAATGAGGCGAAGGTCTGGTGACGGAGACCTGTGTGGGACAGAGGGGGCTGGTTACCCCAGCTACGCCACAGGGAGAGGAAAATTTAGAAATGCCATTCACAGTAAAAGATGGTTTTTTTCCAGAGTTGCCTTCAGGCTACAGTATTTATGTAAAACCTGCCGGTCATCTCTCCTCATGTGTTCCTAACAGGGTGCCTGTTGCTTGGCAATGAGAGCTTTCCAAAATGCCTCGTTCATATATTTTGGTAGGAGTGAAAGTAATCCTAGAATCAGAATTAATGTTATAAATGTCAAATAACTCCCGTATGGAATACAAGCTGAATTAAAATCTGGGATGGAGAAATCCTTGTTGCACCTTGCCTGATGTTGTGAGGTTTATAACCAGGGAGGTTCTCATGGGTTTTGTTGAACAAGGAAGCCTGTATTTTCAAAGACTCTGTAAAAAGCAGTTCTGTAAATAACTCTAAAAGTCTTACATTGAAATCAAACTTATTGCCCAAGTTCATAAAGTAGACCCTTTTCTGCCCGAGAGAATCATCCCCTGGTTGAGCCCTTGAGAAGAAATTTTACCATTAAGTTGAATGTTTTCCTTTCCCTGATGAATGATTTGCCCTTGTTTTGACGGAAGCACTTTTCCCTTTTATTAGCTTTATTTATGACTTATGTTTTGACAACTGACATGGGTGTGAAATCCAGGTGATGTGGTTGCTGTGCCCGCACAGGTGGCTGGTGGTGAAGGACTCGTTCCTGCTGTACATGAAGCCTGACTCAGGGGCCATTGCCTTTGTCCTGCTGGTTGATAAGGAATTCAACATCAAGATAGGCCAGAAAGAAACAGAAACTAAATATGGGTTGCAGATTGACAATCTCTCTAGGTAAGAAAAGAGGCTTTGTTTATCTGCTTTTAGCCTACTTTTGCTTTTTAAAGGAGGAATTGATGCTCCTCTGCAGGAGGGATTAGCAAGGCACTGGGTTGATGGTGCAGCTTTGCTTCCTGCAGGGCTGGGGCTGGGCTGCTGCTGGTGGTGTGCTCACACCTGCTGGGGATTTGGCCCATAATGCTGATCATTTCCCATATCTTAATGAGGCACTTGGAGCCTCAGCTGCTGTTTGTCCATCCCTGCGGTTATTGCTGGGGCCTGAGGGCAATGGTGCATGTTGAGTTGCACAGTCTGATTTGACAGCAATTGCTTAGGTAATTTTCTAGGGGCTGTGTTCCTTTAATGCTGCAAGCAGGGATGTTTTCTTCTGCATCCCAATGAAGTATTACCCAAAAGACGCGCTAGTTGGGATAAAGAAATATTTAATATTTTTATGTTAGCGCACAGTATAAATTCATCTCTTAAAAAGTACAACATTAGCTTGCTCCAAAGCCAAGTTAAGCTGATACTGTTAATTTAAATCTGGGGATTTTATGCTTGGCAGTGCATTACTGTTAGTCACTCAGAACAGCTCAGTGCTGTGTATTCTTTTGCAAACAAAACAGCACAGCAAAGTTCTTACTTTTTGCTTATATAAAATGTGACTGATACAGATCTACCAGCATGGAGAGACAGCAAGGAACAGCCCAGTTAAGCACAAGTGGCTCCAGCATCCTGCCCTGTGTGTCCTCTGTTTTGCAGGTCACTGATTTTGAAGTGCAATAGCTACAGGCACGCCCAGTGGTGGAGGCAGGGCATAGATGAGTTCATTCGGAAGCACGGCAAGGACTTTCTCACGGAGCATCGCTTCGGCTCCTACGCGCCCGTGCAGGAGAACACGCTGGCCAAGTGGTGAGGACTGCAGTTCAGTGCCACAGGCGCTGTCACCTCTCATGGGCAGAGCTGGTAGCTTTTCGTGGCTGTGGGGACTGATGATAGTTGGAGAAGTTGCAAAAACAATGAGGTTTTCTCCTCCAGGAAGGGAATAGCAGTGCTGGTGACAGGAGTGCTTTGATTCTGTTAGGGCTTTGTGTCACAGCTTAAGAGCATTTTGTAGCGTCAAGTTTCACTTGAATTTGAGTGCGTTGGGTATTTGCCGTTGTAAGGATCAAGAGAATAAGAGAGAATCAACAAATGCAAATTTGGGTATAGTCTGAAGGTGACTGGTCCGTCTGCAGCAGTCCCATGAGTAATCCTTCTGTCTGCAGTGCAACCTGATGGCACTAGTGCATTCCCAGAAGCACCTCACAAACCGGGTTCTAGCTGGAAGCAAACACCTTGTGGTGCTTTTGCTGCAGCTTCTGCCTTGCAGCAGTGGCTGACTGAGTAGTTTCCATAAATCCAGGAAAACACCACTCCACCATCCTTTCCTGAGAGGCAAACCTGGCTTGCATGTCAAGCAAAACCCAGGAATATTGTGTGTTGTTGGCAGAGGTGCCAAGTGGCACTTAATAACCTCTTATTGTGCTGTTTTGTCAAGCTGCTAATAGCATTGAATTCTCCCTGCGTGTTGTCCTGATTCTTGATATTAGGTTTGTGTTTGCTTTTGAGAAGAGAATGTAAATGGCATTGACAGAGACCCCTATCGGTCTTCAGCCCTGTACTTTGTTTAATGAAGGGGGAGGAAACGAAAATCTTCACGCTGTGTTTGCTTTTGCAGGTATGTAAATGCAAAGTGGTACTTCGAAGATGTCGCAAATGCCATGGAAGCTGCTAAGGAGGAGATTTTCATCACAGATTGGTGGTTTGTACTCACATACTTGGGTGTTGACCAGCTGTCTCTCTTGGGACGTTCCCGACAATGCGGCACTGTTCGGGGGCCCTACAGTATGGCAGTGAGCCGTGCAGCCAGATGGTTTGGCAGCACACCCAAACTTCTCCTTGTGTTGTGTTCAAAGGCCTTTTCAGGAGGGTTGGCAGCAAAAGCGCATGCTTCACATCAACAGCTTGGTTTTCTCCTTCCATGGAAATGCCTGAAATTGTATGGAGGCACCACCTGAATTGTAAATGTTGTGCCTTAAGGTGCTCACTGGGAGTGTAAATCGCTGCAGACCCAAGAGGCACAAATATCTTTCAGTGTATGAGGGAATAGGGATGTCAAACACCTCCAGCAGTGCTCTTGCCATGGGATCCTACTTTCAGCTTCTTCTTGCCTTGGGAAGTCTCCTGCCAGCAATGAGAGCATCTTAGGGGTGTGTGATTTTGGTGTGCTCTGAAATGGTCAAGATAATGGATGAAGGCAATTTTGTCACCCTTTCTGAGCTGTGTGGCTGCCGAAGGACCTGGCTCTGCCCCCTACTTAACTGGTGATTCAGTATGGTTAAGCAGTGCTCTGGTTCCTGTTTGAGGCAGGGACAAGGGAGTTCTCACAGCCTCTGGCAGTGCTTCGTGGCTGGGTGCTGGTTGTGGCTGCCCATGTCTTGCCTTTGTGGAGGTTATTCTGCCTGAGGCAGCCTGGACCATGGCATGGGAGGCTCCCAAGTCATGACTCAGATGTCCTTTTCACCTTGGGCACATCTCTGTGCTTATCGTTCTCCACCTGTAAAATGAACCTCTTGCTATTTATCCACTGCCTCTAGGAACTGGGAGGATTAGTTCTTAGGTGGAAATCATCATGAGAAAACTACATAAAATGTAGTGGGATAAATCTGTTTTCCACCATGACCACAATTAAGCCCAATGCTCTTGGATCCCATATGCAGCATCAGCTGGCAATTCAAAAGCGTCCTGTTTCAGACCCATTGTCTCTAACTTAGTGCTTTATTCAGACATTTGTTAATGTACCATGGAATTCCAAAACTTATCTGAATTTGGAGTATAAGATAAAAATGCTGTTGTCAGAAGCATGTTTTTAGGGTGTAGCAAAGTACTTTGTTCAAGCACAAGTTCCCAAGTTTGCTTGGTACAGAAGTAAAGGACTTGAATTCTGTCACCTTGCTGTGCAGGAGTTAGATGAGATTGCTTAATTATTTCTTGTAATCCTTAAAGCTATCAATCAATAAAATGTCCTGTTGAGACATCCTATTGCTTTGTCATTAGGCAGCAAGGAAAATTCAGCACAAGTCTGTGCTGCTCAGCTAGCCCAAGTACCAGGCAAACTGAAATCCCACTCTTATTTATTTTTTATGTCTGCACATTTCTTTCAAATCTACCTTGGGGTTTTCTTTTGTTGCATCTTTCTGTCATAGATGGAGTCCAAATTTCCCTGTTTATACATGACTGTTAAATCTGGTCTCGTGGGTTGTTAAATACCAAGATGAATGTGCTGGACACGTCCCCTGCCTTCTATAATGCTCTGTTATTAAAGAACAAAGAGCAGGATATTGGAGAATGCATCACTCTGGGACGTGAGCCTTCACTTCCACTTTATTTAAACTTTGATTTCTTTGCTTTCCAAGTTGATTATTTAGGGCAATGCTTTGTTTGCAGGCTACATATGCTGTGTTTTTAATACTCCTTTATTTTCTTAGGCTGAGCCCAGAAATCTTCATGAAACGACCCGTTGTGGAAGGAAATCGCTGGCGGCTGGACTGCATTCTCAAGAGGAAGGCAGTAAGTGAGCTCCAGCTGCAACCTTCACCCTGCAGAGAGCTCTGTGCACCCACCCAGTTACAGTGTTGTACTGGGACTGCAGCAGTTGCACCATTTAGTTTGGTAGAGCTGAGAGTTAAAGTTGGCCAAGCCTCATATCAGATGGCCTTGGAAAACTGTGTGTTTTGATTTGCGTCCCCTGTTTGGGTTTGGAAGAGCTCAGAGGCAGAAAGATAGATCTTTCAAACTTCATTGGCTTCAAACTGAAAGAGAGTAGGTTTAGATTGGATGTTAGGTAAAAGCTCTTTACTGTGAGAGTGGTGAGGCCCTGGCACAGGTTGCCCAGAGAAGCTGTGGCTGCCCCATCCCTGGAAGTGTCCAAGGCC
>JAWWEE010000010.1:4313265-4353431 GCA_035221455.1 Xenops minutus | reverse complement strand
CCCCCCCCCCCCCCCCCCCCCCCCCCCCCCCCCCCCCCCCCCCCCCCCCCCCCCCCCCCCCCCCCCCCCCCCCCAACTCAGCCGACTTCTCATTTCACTTGTGTGGTGGCAACAACCAAAGAAGTGACTCAGATCACCAATATGTTGTTTTCTTTTAGAGCAGGCTCTGTGTTTGAAAGCTCAGCTATTACAGCTCTACTGAAAGCATGATTTGTTGAAACAGTTTCCTTCACTGTGGTCTTCTTATGAAACTGTTGTTGTAAGCATGACCTATTCCAACATCAGTGCTCGGGAATACCTGTGTTGTGGGGAACCACCTGCCTGCCAGTATGGCTGACCCAGCTAGGAGGAAAATTGAGTAGCTTCAGCAATCAAGCAGTCTGTGTGGATGCACCCAGTAACAACTCCTGTATTTCCCCATCATCCCAAGCAGCCATAAAAAAATCTGGACAGCTCTCTGCCTGGAGGGATTTAAATGGGGCAATGATGCTGAGCTCGAGTGCTGGTTTTCTCCGCAGGTGATGAGGCACCCAGACCACGTGTCCTCCTCTGTGTACCTCTGGGCCCACCACGAGAAGCTGGTCATTGTTGACCAGTCTGTGGCCTTTGTGGGTGGCATTGACTTGGCATATGGCCGGTGGGACGATGATGAGCACCGCCTGACCGACGTGGGCAGCGTGAAACGGATGACAGCCGTGAAGTCGGTGTCAACAGCCAACCTGGCAGTAAGTCAGCTTCTTCCAGCTGGTGGCCATGGCCAGCATCTGTGCTGCAGGTATCTCTAAAAATGGGAGAGGTCTAGGTTGGAGAAAATTTCAAGGGGAGTAATGATCTAGAGTAAATTTATGGACTCAAATTCTGCTGGTTTCACTGGGTTTTCCTGTCAAGTGCCTCCTCAGTACAGGCTCTCCCCAAAAAGCATGTGCAGTTCTCACCCAGGTGTGTCTGTCACAGAGCAAAGTTTGGCTCATGGTTGTTTTTGAGCATTGATAGGCACGAGAATCTGTAGTTAGAGGGGAACCTGTCTGTACATCACCTGCAGCCACATCTTCTCTCTCTTAAGTCTGCAGCGGAGTCGTCTGAACGTGTCCCACTGCAGCCTCAGACTCTGTCCCCAGAAAGCCACTTGCTCGAGAGAAATGCTGATGATTCCTCAGACATATCAAAAATGAAAGGAGTAGGAAAACCCAGAAAGTTTTCAAGGTTCAGTATTTACAAGCATCTCCACAGACACGGCATGCACCATGCTGACAGCGTCAGCAGCATCGACAGTGACTCAAGTAAGTGATATTCAACTAAACAACATATATAAAGCATGTGGAGGTGGGTGGGTGGGTGTATGTGCAGATTCAGAGATTTCTAGGGTAGTGTGTTCTTTGTAAGGAAGGAAAGTTGATGAGTTTCTTAACGATCAGAATATTGACTATGTATAGTCAACATGTAAATTTGTGTCACTGCAAAGGAAAAGGAAAGGTTTTATGTGGATTTTTTATTTGGCAATTGTCACGAGCCATCAGATGACATGATACAGTGTACGTGATTCTTAATGTTTATATTGTTAGAAAATGTTTCTGCAAGAGAAAATTTTTAATTTTTCAACATGCATTTATTGTAGCAAGCAAAATGGTTTCTGAATGGGATTATCCCTTCTCATAGGCCAGTGCTAACCAAGGTTTAAATCAGTTCACTTAAAATGGTAATATTCCCAATTTACCCACTTACTAGAGAGGGGAGACTATTTAACAGTTGAATACTGAAATGCAGCTTTTAATTCTCCACATTAAAATGATCTTCAGTGCTAAAATTACAAGGATCGTCTTGACATTTGTTCCAGCATGGAGTCCTTACTGAAAAAGTCCTCAGCTCCTGAAGCTGTCTGTTGCTCACAGGGGGAATTTCCTGGAATTTGCATCCCTCCCTGCAGATCTTTCTCCTGCATCCAGCTGGAGGAAGCCTTGCTGGAGCAGTCAGCTCAGGACACGGGAATCATGACATCTGTTTGGTTTAAAACCAGCTGGGTCTTGAATTTGGTCCTTTGCCTCTTGTCACTTGCAGTTCCAGCAAACTGATGTGTCATTTGAGCTCCTGCCATGCCAGGTGTCTTCAGACAGGAGCAGGCACCAGGGCAGCAGAGGTAGACATGTGTTTTTGCCATGAATAGAGCATCTTGACTTTCTGCAGGTTACTCTAACCCCACTAGAAGTCAGCCGAATATAATCCAGAGTTTAAGGCCCCACCTGAAAATGTTCCATCACCACAGTGAATCCAAACAGGGGCTCGCTGAGCCTCGGGAGGGTAAGTGGAGGAAGGCACAGATGTGGATCCCTTCAGGCTTTAGCTGCTGATGGTTTTGCATTATAACTATGGTGAGAGTTAGGTTGGGTGCCAGGATCAGCCTTCACTGCTTGTTGTTCTCCCAGCATCCTTATCCCACCTCTGCAGGCATCCTGGCAGAAGAGCCTTCTCCAGAAAATACAAATACTGCAGCATAAATAAGTAATAATTAAAAAAACCAGACCAAAACAACAACAGTAACAAACCCAAATCAAAACAAACACCCCAAACAAATAAACAAACAAAAAAATTGCAATAATGACAGCAGGGAACAGTTGAGGAAATAGCTCTGGCATATGATGATTTCAGCAGCTCTCATCCTGCAAAGGAAGGGTCTTGTTACTGGAGCTGGAAACTTCTGCATTGGGTATTTTAAAAGTAAGCCTGATGCAAGAAGACATGCAGAGAGAGGAAACAGCAGAATGGCTGCTATCAGACCTATGTTTGGACAAAGGCTTGGGTTCCCTCTTTTGCCCCTAATTAAAATCAAAGAAAGCACACTCAATTGAGACAGGAGCCGTGTGGTTGTGAGCATTGAGCTGTTCCCATCTCTGGACTGGTGTTGGAAGGGCCTGTTCCAATGTGGTACCTAATCGAGATGCCTTTGAGTTCTGGTACAGAGTGAGGAACAGTTCTTCACCATCTTCCTCTTGCAAATGTCTTCCCCTATGGCATTTATTGCCAATTAAAAAATATTGGTTACCAAGTAGTGGCAGGTAACAAGAGGTTTCCATTGCTTCGTGGAAATGATGTGCAGTCTCCCCTGTGGTCACTCATGCTCATTCATGAGTCACTGTACATGGAATGTGTGTTGGCCAGATGGTCTATCCCACCCATTCCCATTCCAGCGTGTCAAGTCAGTGATTCCCCAGCTCCACCTGGACTCTCACTAGAAGCTCAAGCTCCCCAGGGCAGCTCTGGTGCATCCCTGCTGCATGGCATTTTTGGCATGGCTTGGCTCAGCTCGGCTTGGTGGGGTCACAGCAGCGCTGGCAGGGCTTGCTTTGTGTAACCCAGTCTTCTGCTGCTGCCAGTGTGTATTTTGTTGACTATGGAAAGGGTTTCTTTGTGCTAAGGGGTTTTACGGGTTTTTTTTATGGTTACCTGGTGATGTGGTCAGATTAACATCCATTTGGTGTGTTACTGTAAATTTACTGCACTGGTGTTTGGTACCATAGGTGAGGGCTGCTCTCAGGGTCAGGAAATAATACCAGTTAACTTTTTATAGTCTAGGCCAACATTTTTGGATTTTAAGAGTGAGGAAAAAGAGTTCACTGCACAAAAATATGTCCTATGGACAAAAGATCCTGTTAGGAGGGAGTATCCCTGCCTACAATATTTTAGAACATTTTTATTCACCATGAATTTTGGAACTCGAAATCCATTTGTTCATGTAAACTTTTATCAAAAGATGACATTTTTATTTGGAAAAAGCAAAATAAAACAGAGAAAACCCACAATGGGGGAAACCCCACTTCATGAGGGAACAGGAACATCTCATTCTAGTTAATAAAGACTAGTTCTGGTAGAGGAGATACACCCTGCTAGAGAGGCAGATAAACCTTCTAGCAGAGAAGGTGGAATTAGTTTAATAGTACTGTAAACTATATTAAGTAGATGATATATATGATGTGGATTCTACCAAATGGGAGTATATAGGTGTTGTAGGACTGGGGAAAGACAAATTATTATAGGGTGATTTTTTATTTTTTTTTTAAGTCCAGTGTATGAAGAATTCAGCATCTGCTTTTTGTTTCTGTAACAGACTCCTATATATATATATAACCTGTTCTGGTTGTATAACAAATATTGAAATAGGGAAGAAAAACCATTACTATACATCCATTCAAAGCAACAGGAAGATTAGGGAGAAATGAGCTTCAGCTGCCTGGGACTGACAGGTCCCAGCAGTGCTGTTCTGTGGTGATGAGCTGTATATGAGGGTCAGCCATGACTTTGGAGCATGTTTTTGTTTGCTGGGGCAGATAAAGGATCCATCCGCAGCTTGAAGACGGGTGTTGGTGAGCTCCTTGGGGAAACCAGGTTCTGGCATGGAAAAGACTATTGCAACTTTGTCTTTAAAGACTGGGTTCAGCTCGACAAGCCTTTTGCTGGTAAGTGCCTTTGCACCCTGGAAGTCTTTTTACTTGGCATTCCCTCAAGCTCTCTTTTGTATCTTTTCGATCTCCAACTGTGTTTTTCCTGCTTCCAAGCCAGAGGTAATGAGGCTGATTTGGTTTGGCTCCCAGGAAGAAGCAGCAAAACTCCCTTTGAGAGGTTCTAGGGCAAATTAAGCAGTTATGGTCCATGGATGTGGACTGCAGGGGACAGCATCAGTCACCTGCCTGGCCCTCTGTGCTGTGTCCCAGAAACTTTGGTTAGAGGAGGGGGGTGCTGTGCTTTTCCACGTTCATGTCCTTTGCCTGAGGAAGTTCAGATGTGCTTTCCTTTCCCACAGACTTCATTGACAGATACACCACCCCAAGGATGCCCTGGCATGATATCTCCTCCGTGGTGCACGGCAAAGCTGCTCGTGACATCGCCCGGCACTTCATCCAGCGCTGGAACTTCACCAAGGTGGGATGTGGGCATCACTGCTGGGGGCATGGAGATAAACACAGCCCTGCATCATCCACATACCCTCTGTAGGCATGCATTTTATTTCTTTATGTTATTGCAATATGTTGCAATCTCTTCAAGGATTCTTTTTTTATCTGTTTTTTCCCCTGTGCAGATTATGAAGCCCAAATACCGATCCCTGTCCTACCCATTCCTGTTGCCAAAATCTCAGCAAACTGCTAATGAGTTGAAGTATCAGGTGCCTGATGCTGTTCCTGCCACAGTCCAGGTGGGTGTTGATGGTCTGCTGCTCACATACTCTTAAGATAGCTTGTTCTGCATCCTCCCAGATTCTTGACAGACCCTCTACAAAACCTGAATTCTAAAATGCAAAACTCTTACTTAATTCAACTCACAGATAGGTGCTCAGATCCTCAAATACAATAAAACCATGCACCTCTTTCAGTAGAGAGGCATTAATTTATACCTCCACCTTTGAGGTAAGAGGACTAAGCTGTATGCAGTACTCAAGTTGTGGGAACACCATGACCTCATATCGCTGTGTGGTTTTCTATTTTGTTTACTGCTGCTCTTCTTCTAGCATGTAACATTTTTTTATGATTTGGAAAGGCCTGATGGGTTGAGGTTACTGAGTCACTGAGTATTTATCTCAGATCTTAGTACAGTCTACCAGGCCTCTGATGCCTCACTCAGACAGGCAGTGGTCACAGAGAGCCCAGCATTAAGTGGAGTCTCAGGGCTATTGCTTTCTGCCTTGATCTTCATCTGCATTTTATTATGCAGCCGTGCAGCCCTGTGGGTCCTGTGCAGTTCCACACAGTCAGCCCACAGACTCATTTGTGACAATCATCCTCACAGTCAGAATTGCCAAGATACCTCTACTTAAAACCCCGTTAGTTCTATTGAATGCTTGTATTGAATGCTCCTGTTACCCAGTAGAAATATGAACTTCTTGAAGAGTACAAAGTCAAAATAGTTATGCTGAAGCAGCAAAACCATTGTGTGGATAAAAGATGTATGAAGTAAGAGCAGTTAGACCAAACCCAGCAAAAATACATGCCTTTGCTCTTCGTAAGGAGTGGTCTTACCCAGAAGACAGCAACACTTGGGAAAGCTTAGTGAAATAAGATGCTTTTTTCTGGGTTTGTGGGTTGCCAGGGCATTGTCTGCTCCTCCCTGCATGGTGTGAGGGGTGGCCAGCATGGGGATCTTGTTTCATGGGTCTGGGGTGTTTTACATCAACCTCCAAAGTAAAGCTAGCAGCTTGTTGGGTAATAGTCTCCTTCAGGCATCAGTGTGCTTCCTTGTGGCTTTAAATGCCTCCCTGGCTGTCTGTGACACCAGCTTTTTGGGAAATCTTGTTCTCATGGAAGTGGTGGGGTTTGTGTCCCCTGAGCACACTCTGACCACAAGATAAGCTGCAACTTCTAAATCACGGGGTTTGCTGTAGCAAAAATTTAAGCTATACTGATTACAGACCTGAAAGCAGTTCCCAAAGGAGAAATTACACTGAGAACAACCTAGATTTGACTTCACTTCAGTCCACACTGCAGAGCTGCTGGCTCAGGGCATCAGCCTGTGGGAGAGGAGGATGGAGTTCAAACGGTGACTGTGGAATTCCACAGACACCAGTGCTGAGTTGATGGGTGAGCTGTTGGAAAACTAGCCTGGCCACCACATTGCTGGGGCATTGCAAATAACTGATACATCCAGGAAAATGAGGGGCTGTTCTCAGTGATGCCATAAACAGCAAAAAGAGAGCAGGTTTGTCGTGTAAATTATTCATTTGAAACTACCTTACTCACTGCTAATTTATGTCAAATTGCAGCTTTTACAGATCTGCTGGAGTAGCCCAGCCCTGCACGTAGCCAGATAAATAAAACTAGATGATATTAGGGTGAAAACACGTTGTCCTGCAATGTGCCAGCCTTCCCAGTGTGATGGTAAACTGGTGGGGAAGAGCATTAGGAACACCAGGAGCGGTGGAGGTGGTGAGGGGGGCTCCTCTACCCAGGCTAGGGCACCCTGCCTGGGTGCAGGTTCCCAGGCTGCTTGCACCTGGTTTATGTTTTTGGGGTGACCTGCTTGAGCTCTAAGGCATGGTTTTGCATGCATATACTGGAATTTTGGCTGTCTCCTCCCTAATGCCAACACTGGCCTGGTTTGCATTGGTTCCCCATCCCCCCCACACAAGTGCCCTGAGCATCCCTGAAGTCCCTCTGTGGGTCTGAGTGTGGCTCAGGCTCTCCTCCTGATGGAGGTTTCAGATTTAGCTGCTCGAGGAGGTGGGGAGAGGAGAGGACACCTGCATCCTAGATCTGAACTTCCCCTTGTGGTTTCCTTTTTCTGGAGCTTCCAGGGTGTGCATCCCTGTGTGACTTCTTTTCTGCAGTCACAGGAATATCAACCTCTTGCCTGTCCAGTTTTTTAATTTTGGAGCTGAGGGCTGCAGGCACTCACCTCTTCTTTCAGTGGTGCAGTCCAGCACTGAAAGAAGCAGATACCCTAAAATCTTCCACCAGCTTTTTAATCCAGAAAAACCAGAGCAATATTGTTCCCATTCTTGATATTGAATCCTTTGACTGGCCAAGAGCCATGCTCATATTATCCCCATTTTGGTGCTGTGTAGAAGTTACAGCCCTGAGGTAAAATCCAGCATACCAGGACTGTCCTGGGCTGTGGGGTGATTGAGGAAAGCCTGGCTGACGGGTTTCTTGTTTCTGAGCCTTGTTTGCAAATCTGTCTTCAATTGTGGGCAGATCAGAGGAAGGGAAAACACAAAGGATCCATGGGGATTGCAACGTTGCTGCAAGCCCAAACCACTGACCTGTCAGCAACAGATTGCAACCTCATTGTACCATCTGGTTTTGCTCTCCTTTGTCAGAGGAGAGAAGCAGGAAAGCATTTTTGGGAGGGCGGGGATAGCAGGAGCAGCACTGACAAGGGCTTTCCCCTGGGCAGGGAGGATGAATGCAGTGTGTGTGGGAAATGCTGTGGAGGTACAGGCTGGGAAGGAGGAAGAGGAGCCAGGAATGGTCTCTCATCCTGTTTTCTTTGAACTTCTGGGCTTTGCTTGCAATAGCAACGTGATTTTTGCAAGAACACATCGATTCTTGAAAGAGTCAACTAGCCATCTGCCAAAGGCAGTGCCAGGTTTTTTTCCGTCTCTCTATTTCCATTCCAGAGTTTGCAGTTATCTGCCAAAGCCAGTGTTGCAAAAGATGTGACGTGGTGAGGCAACATCCCGTTCCTGATGGAAATGCAATGAAAATTTAATGCTCTGGCAGTAGCTAACGCCCTCACCTCTTTGAAGTCTGTATGAGAGCTTGCCTTGTTTGGGGTTTATGCACTAGCCCTTGGCAAACATCTCATTAATTATCCCTCTATCGGGTAGAGAAGTTAAAGGGATGACAAGCTATTGAGAGGCTTGAGGGAGGGGAGAGGAGACTCGGGAGCATGAAGATGCCAGATCTAGATGGGAGGTGCTCTGCTGGGCAGTGTGAGGCCTTTTCTGCCTAGGAAATAGGTTGGGTTTGAACCAGCTCACTTTAAATACCTTGACAGGAAAGGGGAGATGCCCAGAAGTGTGAGGTGGAACATTAGTGATATGGGAAGGCCTGTGTAACAAACTTCCAGGTGTGTGTATGTGTCTGTGAGTGTCACAGCTTTGTTTCCTTGGGATGCAGCTGCACCCATGCAATGCTGCTGTTGGTGGCCTTGTCCTGCCACCTCCTCACCTGTCCCTGTGGCTGCAGAGCTTTTAAAATTATTAAAAATAACTTTGAGGTCCAAGCTGGAACACTCAGCACCCATTCTGCTGTCCCAGCCAACACCTTCTGACACCTCTTCTTCCCTCCACACGTGGGTTCAAGGTTGCACCTGACGTAAGCCCTTTGGGTGATGCTGTGCCAGCTTTTTGGAATGAGCCATGACACATTGTTTTGGGATGAGGCAGAGGGATGATGGCCCTGTAACAGCAGGCAGCGTGGGGTGTGGAGGAGCAAAGAGGAAGGCAGGTGGGTGATGCATTGGGAAGCCATGGTGCTGGAAAGAAAGGAGTGGTTCTGAGTGATGGTTCTGTTGTGTTAACTAGCAAAAAAAAATTAAAAAGTTAAATATCAGACTTTGTACACTAGGAAGCTACAATCTGCTGCCCTCTGAAGTGCAGTTCTAGATTGCTGTGCCAGAGAGGGTGGAAGGGCTGCAAGCTCCTGTCTGGGCTTCAGCCTGAGCTCTGTGTATGGAAGAATTAGCCTGCTTCCTACCCAGAAAGCTTTGTCTACCCTTATTAATGCCACTGGTGGAATTTTGTTCAGGATCTCTGTCTGCCGTGGTGCTTGGTGGGGTTTCAGCAGTGCCCAGCCTAGGGCAAGTGGGAATGCTCAGCCTTGGCTTTGCAAACAAAATGGGCATTTAAAACCCTGTGGACATGAGCAGCTTCACCTTACAGAGGCTTTTGCAGGCACAGGGCAGCTGTTTGGGATGGGTAGAGGCTGCGATGGCCCTTGTGTTCAGGCTGGATCACTCACTCCAGCATCCGTGTTTGGAAGACTGCAGAGTGCTCTCTCCTGTTGGCCAAGAGAGCAGCCCAATAGGAGAGTTGCAGGGTCTGTTTGTCAGTGACCTGTGGGAAAAAACTCTGCTGTCCAGGTGAAGGAATTAGCTCAGGAGTCAAATGCTACTCAGCAGCAATGCCCCTCAGTGCTGCTTCCAGAGAGGCTTCAGAGACGAGAGGATTGGTTTGGTTCAAGCAAGCAGTACTTGGACCAAAGGGCCAAATCCTTACCTGCTGCTTACTACTGATAATTAATTAGCCCTCAAAAGTCCTCAGCAGTGCCACGGCCAGTAGCCTGCTTTGATTATGGGTGATGGTGACAATGTGACAGCAGAGCTCAGAGTCAGGGTATCAGATGTTGGGAAGACAGGGAGTATCAGAATCTGGACACAGATAATTAAAATAAATCTATAGAAGAAATCTCCAAGGCAAAATGTGGTTGAACCCTGAAAGAGATCAGGATTTTGCATGTACTAACACACATATTTCACAGAGGCTCAACACTTGGATCTTGTCCTGTCTGGGACTGGCCCCGGGTGCTGGTATAATGGCTGCATTGAGATATTTTAAGGCTATTGTTTTGATGGTTTTGTCTTGACAATGTTTAAAGACAGAGGTTAATCATGAGTAATTATTTTCCCCAAGCACATACTCTGCCAACGCTTAATTAAAAACTACATTTCCATCTAGGAAAATGTCACTTGGGGCATAGTGTGGCTTCCTCTTGACTCAAAGTTCAGGAGCAGGAAGTGCCATAGCATCTTTGGCTGGGGGGAACAGGATGCTGGCTACTGGGGGACTTGCTCAGCCTCGCCCAGAGCACGAACAAAGATTGTTTCTCATATTGGTTTGGCTCTCTTGCACAAAAACTGCAGGAGGGAGGGGCAGAACGTGCCCATGGGATCTCGCAGGATCTACATTAACAGTGGATTTCCAGTAAAAACTAATAAATAAACGTGGGCAGCTGAACTATAAATTTTAGAAGTCATATCATCACAAATGGGATGGCTTGTGCAAGAATTTGGCAGAAGAAACAAATGACCTTGAGTGCTGAGGACAAAGATACAGCCTGTGTTATCAGGCTGACAGTAGGATTGTGTACAGGCTGTTTGTGGGGAAAACACAGTGCCCCACCTGGAGACCATCTCTAAAGTGCTGGGCAGGAGGTCACTGGTGGGATGTGCACTCCTAAAGCTTGGAAATTCAGGTTGCTTTAAAAGCAGTTTATCATGAGCTCTTACGCAAGACCAAAATTTTGTTGTGCTACTTCTGTTGCACCTGGAGCTGCTCAGGTGGGAGAGGGCAGGAACACAGCAACAGGACAGGGCACAGATGGTTTTGATCAAAACATTAAGCATTGATACTATTTTTGAATATTCTTGTTCCTGATTACAATTGCAGTACAAATGCGGGACTTATTACCTTATTTAGTGAAATCCTGAGAGGTGAGTGCTGCCAGGGAAGAGCATTGCCTCAAGTAATTCAGTTGCTATGTTGTAGTGTCCTGGATGGACAGAGATGAAGGTGTTACTGTCTTGCTTTCCAGGTGATCCGCTCTGCTGCTGACTGGTCGGCCGGCATCAAATACCACGAGGAGTCCATCCACAAAGCCTACATCAGTGTCATAGAGAACAGCAAGCACTACATCTATATAGAAGTGAGTGGCAGTGAGGGAAAGCAGGAGGGTCCTGATCCTCTGGGCATGGCTTGCAGCCTTCAGGAGGGTAATTCTACTTCTTGAGGTTTGGTCTTAATTGTTTATGGATTTAGACAGATCCATTAACATCAGTGGTCTTCAGACCAAACTGACAGCCTTCTGACCACGAGGTGGAAAAAACAGACCTCTCCTTTATAAGGCTATTTGCAAAATTGCCAGCAGCTTTCATGGCCTGTGCAATAGCCTTCCTGTCCCATCCATAGCTTTGCAGTGTCCCCTGTGCATGCCCAAACCTCCCACTCACAGCGCTGCTCTTCATCCATTCAGCCTTCAGCTGCAGGAATCTCTTGTGTCAGAGTGACACTCAGTGCTGGCTGAATGAAGATGCTTATTCTCCTCTATTATTTTTTTTTTTAGCCTCTTTTTAGGTTGCTCTTTACATGAACTTTCTAAGGAGTGTGATTTATAAGGACTAATTCATTCCCTAAGCAAGCACAGACACACATATCATTTAATCATAATTAAAAATAGCCTCCACTCCAGTGGCACACAAACCCGGCTATCTTTAGTTGCTCTTGGTCTGAAACAAAGCATGCAAATATTTTTGGTTGGTTGCTGGCAGTGTCTGACAGTAGCTTTGCTTACTTTTCCTGCAGAACCAGTTTTTTATTAGCTGTGCTGATGACAAAGTTGTCTGGAACAAGATCGGCGATGCGATTGCTCAGAGGATTCTTAAAGCTCACAGGTAAGCTGTTCTTAACAAGGCAGTGGGAGTCTTCTAGGTGCATTTCCATGGTGTGGTGCAAAATAACACCTTCATGGGCACAGCTGTACAGTAGCTGTGCCAATGCAGAACTGATGCAGTCAAGCATCTGCGTGCATGTGCAGCAGTGAGACTCCTTAGTGGTTTCTTTGCAGCCAGAAAGTGGTTTTCTGGACTTACTCTGATGCAAATGTATTTTTATCTATGAAACTTGTTAAAAAGCAGGTCCTTTTTATGCTCTGGTTCAGTGACACCTTTGCTCCATTGCCAACCCGCCTTGAACTGGGTAGTCAGGCAAGTTAATGGGTGGGAAGGGTGAACTAGGTTTTGTGGTTTATTTAAATCATCTGTAGGGAGAATTGGTTTCAAATGAGGGAAGCAAACACATTTGGAGGATTTGACTGCAGGGCTCAGCTATGGTTTGAATAACTTTTCCTGGTACATGCTGGAGGGTGTTCACAACCTGCAGCTGTTACAAGGGGACCATAGTTTGTTCCTGGATGGGTTGAATCTAACTGTGCTTTAGGCACTCCTTGTGCTTCAGCACACTTAAGCCCATGATAACATTAATGCCACACGTAGTGGCTTGTCTTCACTTTGATCCTGGGCAGCCTTGCTTAATGTTGCTCCCTTGGAGTCTCTCTTTAAGAGACATATATGTATGTCATGGTCTAAAACTGTATCCTGATCTTGCTGCTCTGGTCTACAGAAAACTTTCTGAATTTATTCCTTTCATCTCTCATGTGCTTTTTCACCATGCATGAAGATAATTCTTGCACTAATTGTTTTTCCCATATTATAGTTGTCCAGAGCTTTACTGGGGCTGCTTTCTCAGATATGCTCTCTCCAGGGTGGCAGGAATTCAGCTCTTTTTGGCACTTGAGCTTGGAAATTCTCACTGGGGCAAAGGCACCCAACCTGACATAGGCAGGCACTGGGGTGCTGCTCCCACAAGCCAGGCTTTGTTGGAGGCACCGTGTAAAGAGGAGCATTGTTCAGACTGGGAGGGCTAGGGTGTTATCTGCTGTGCCATTAACAGGGTGGAGTTTCCTGTGATCTGTGTGAGCTGCAATTCATAGCCCAAATAATTGAAATTAGCTAAGGATAAAAAGATGGGATGGATTTTCTCACCTAGGGTAAATGAGGAGTGGTACCAGTGCTGCTGAAAATGATGTTGCTGGTGTTTGCCTTGCAACCTCAAGGCTCTCAGGCAGCTGGACATGGCACCTTCCAGTGCCTAAAGAGGCTCCAGGAGAGCTGGAGAGGAACTTTGGACAAGGGCATGTGTGATGAGACAAGGGGGAATGGCTTTAAAGTGAAAAAGGGCAGGGATAGGTTAGATATTGGGAAGACATTGAGACTGTGAGGGCAGTGAGGCCCTGGCACGGGTTGCCCAGAGAAGGTGTCCCTGCCCACAGCAGGGGAGTTGGGACTAGATGAGCTTTAACCCTAGATGAGCTTTGGTCCCTTCCACCCAGAGCATTCTAGGATTCTATGATCTCTGTGCCAATCAGCATCCCCCTGGAAAGCTACTCTGGATTGCCTTTCCTGCCTTTGGAAACTGATTACCACAGGTCCCTTGCATCAGTTGCCTGCTATTAGCAATGCTGTTGAGGCAGCAGCAGATTCTGAGTAATCTGTTAAGATTTTCCTGTTATATAAAGTTTATGTAATGGATGTCATTCTGTCCAGATACTAAAAAGTCTGGCACAGAAGGGAGTCACACAGATTCTTCAGTGACCCATTTCCAGACTTGGTGCTCACTCCTGTAGTACTCCATTTTTATGCCAGTATTGTGCTAGTTTAATTGTTGGTGTTTCCTCAGTAAATATAAGGTTCAAATTCTGCAGACTCCAGAGGGTTTGGCACTGCCTAAGATTAAAAGTAAATTCAGACCTAAGTAGTTTGTATCATAATGCTCATGTTCCAAAATGCCCCAGGAAAACAGCATAGGTGATACACAGATGTTTAATTGTAAATTAAGGTCTCTAGTGAAGCCTGTATACTTCTCACTCTTCTAGACTAAATATTTTCTACTGATGTTATTAATAATGTTTTTTTCTTGCTTTCCTCTTTTTTTCATGGGTGGCTCTCTAACCAGTTTAATAAACACTGGCCTTAGACAAACAAGTTGCTTTTTGGGGAATGCTTTTGTTGGTAGATATTTTTCATGATACAAACAGACTTGGTTTCACAGTCTCTTGTGTCTATGTAAGTCCTCATTAACTGTTTCTGAGCTTTGCTGGCAAACCAAAGCCAGTCTGCAGTGTCCAGCACAGCTAGAAGGAAGCATTGGTTGAAATTAAAGACACACAGGTCCTCCCTGTCTCCCTCACAGCTCAGGTGAGACCCCAGTGCTCCACAATTCCCACACCCTCAAATTCCCAGGCACGGCTTGCTCGAGGAAGGAATAGTTTTAACAAAAACTTCAGTCTGGCTCATCCTCAGACTGCTCTTCAAGTGGTTTTGTGCTGATTAAACTGTGTTTGCCATCTAGTGGCAGCACCCTTCCGTGGAGCATTATCTTCCTTCTCCTCCTCCTTCTGGGTGCAGGACAGGAGACTGACAGCACCCGGGGGGCCTGGGAAGCACTGGCAGGGCTGATGTGTCTGGCTTTGGTGAGCAGAGAAAAACCAAAGGCAGGCTTTGAGAAAAGCCCCAAGCAGTGCTGTGGTTTAGCTTTTGTTCTGAATGGGATCACGATTGGGGTGTGGATTAGTTTGGGTGAACATTAGTTTGGGTGACATATCTGCCTTCCTGGAATGATCAATGTTTCACTTGTGCCCTGAGTTTTTTCCACTTTTTGTGATGTTTCTGACTTCTGAAAACTGGGAGGCAGTGGAATGTCAGGTTGGATTTTGGATTTCTGCCTATGATAGTTCTGTAACCTTCACTGTGCTCTGCCAGGCAGTTTTATGTTCCAGTGTGCACCAGTATCAGTGGGACTGGGCTGTTGGGGTGCTCAAACAAACTTCTGTAGTGGCAGACACAATCTATAAAATACCTAGCCTGCCTTTGAACTGTGGTGAAAATGTGGTTCTTTTCCTTTAGCTTCTTTTGGTGTCTGCTGAGAGTAAAATACTCCTTCTCCTCCTGAAGGAGCACTCATGGAAGTACTGATGGCGGGTGGTGAAGACCTGAAACTGGAATCCACTTCACACTTTTCTCCCTTAAAATTTGTGTAGGAGCCTTGGGTGGGAACCAAGTCAGTCAGCACAGGGGAAGTGAAATGGAGGGGATTTCACCTTGTATGAAGGTGTAACTTTTCCAGGCTAATGTAACATTCCCAGGCTGATATTCCCCCAAACCATTGTTTCAGGGAAAACAAGCGTTTCCGAGTGTACGTGGTGATCCCGCTGCTGCCTGGGTTTGAAGGAGACATTTCGACCGGTGGGGGGAACGCGCTGCAGGCCATCATGCACTTCAACTACAGGTACTGCAGGGCTCTTGGAGCCCTCCCTGGAGGTCCCCAAGCCCCACCTGCCATCCTCGTGGCCAAGTTGGACAGGTCTTTTTGGGCAACCTGGTCTAGTGGAAGTAGTTGGAATGGGATGAGCTTTAAGGTGCCTTCCAACCTACCAAAGCGTTCTATGATTCGTTTTCCATTTGGCTGATCAAACCAGGACTTGCTGACCAAGATTTGTCTCCAAATATGCCCTTTTGGCCAATACTTGGCCTGGCTCTGCCCATTGGCCCCATGAAGACAATGGCATGTACCCCAGTGTGATTCTCCTGGTCCGGGATGTATGTTTTGGGGGGGGACACCTGCAACCCAGCAGATCTCATGGGAAGGACTGAAATGCAGTGGTGCCAGGTAGCCTTTGTGCTGCAAACAGGCTGTATAGGAAGGCAAAATGACCCAAGGCAAGATGGTTTTACTGGAAAGCTGCTGTGTTATGGTGTGGCCAGGGCACAGTCAGTCTGTGGAGACTATTGCTACCCCTGGAATGAAATCTCCCTCGTCTGCTGCACTGCTGGTGTCCTGCTGCACCTCCAGAAGGGTGAGTGGGGCAGGGGATACCAGCAGAAGGAAAAACAGACCCTTCTGCCTGAGCATTTTTCTGCAAGGGCAACCACAGGTCTTGAGAAATTGCCCGTGGGTTGGTTATTTCCCAATGAGATGCCAGCTGTGGCTTTTCCAGCCCAACCATAACCCCACAAATTCTGTGACCTGGCATTCTGCATGTGCTGATGTTTTTCATAACATGATTTCATATCCAGACATGTGGCACAGAGAGTAGCAGCTCTGTTTGTCACACATTTACCATCACTGCAAAAACACTCCGCAGCTCCTATCTGGGTTGGTACAACCTCCTTTAGGAAATGAGTGGTCCTTGATGTATCAACAGCCATTTGGGAGAAGTGTGTGCTCTGGAAGCACCCTGTTTCTCCTGCTTGCACGGGGTTTTTGAGAGACATCTGTGTTTGTGATTTACCTCACCTGGCTCTGCTCCAGTATACACTGCTGCCTCGAGTTGCAGTGGTGCTGATGGCTGCCTACCTTCTTTCCAGGACCATGTGCCGAGGGGAAAACTCAATCCTGAGTCAGCTGAAGGCAGAGGGTGGTAAGAGCTTTATTCTTGTCCTCTGTGTTGTTTAGCCTTGGGATGCTGCTGTTTAGTGGCTACCTCTGTAACGCATCATACACCACATGCTATGGACTTGTGGGGCTGTGAGCCACCTCCTCCTTGATTGTCATCCCATGGTGAGGTCTGTTGGGTCATGTGAGCCATGGCCAGTTGTCAGACTTCATACCTGGCTGCAACCCTGATCCAGAGGAGGGGAGCACCCCAGGGAGGAGCACGGCACAGTTGCAGCTGCTCGGGATTGTGTTATTTGGAAAACGTCCTGAGAGGGGTCACGCTTCTGGGAGCAATGAGCCCTCAGCCTCCCCTGTGAATCCCACCCAGGGTGTGCTTCTGGCAGTTGTGAAACGCTGAGAGGAAAAACCTGCCTAAGCAGGATGCTGTTTCTGAGTTGCTTCCTTGCCACGAGGATGCCTGCTGGAATTTGCTCTGTTGGGAATCAGAGTACCATGAAAACCCACATATCACAAACTCTAGGAGGGTGAATAATGCTTCATTTGTTCTAGATCTTGGTGTAAATCTGAACTGCACATAAGTAGGATGCATTTTCCATATTATGCATGGGCAAAACACCTGCTTCCAGCCTCCTTTCTGCAGGATCTGCAGAAAAACAGTCGCATAGTCCAGTTATTTTAAGATGTTCCGACCCTTGTGTGCTGTGCCAGGGAGATTGGGGTCATTCTCACTGAAGTGGAAGTCTCTGAGCAGGCAGCAGATCAGAGCAGCACAGAGAGCCCACAGGCAGCTTTTGAAGTCTATTTTTGAAGGAACTTATTTCCTTTATCTGTTTGTGTATTATTTTTTTTAAGTCAGAATTGAACTGTTATGTATCTGGGTCTTTTTGTAAAGGGGGTATTTTCCTTTTCCACCTTCCTCATCTTATTGGTTTTGTTGTCTTTTAATTTTCAGTTGGAGATAAGTGGATAAACTACATATCATTCTGTGGACTTCGAACATACGCAGAGCTGGAAGGAAAACTAGTCACGGAGCTCATCTATGTGCACAGCAAACTGCTCATTGCTGACGACAACACAGTTATAATTGGTGAGCAGGAGCTTGCAGGAGGGATTTGGACCACTGGGTTACACCTGGATCAATCCCTTCCCATCCCCATGCACAGTGCCATGGCTTTTCTATGTTGTCATTACTTTGCTGAGAAATATTTTCCTGTTTAAAAAAAACAAACTCAAAACCCAAACTCATAAATTCATCAGGAGGGAGGAAAGGATTCGGAGGGCTGTCATTTAATTTGTTTTTCTAAAATGGTTTTAAATCTGTGTGTAACCGTGAAGAGAATCCCAGTGCAGGGAATATTGTCCATCTGTCTTGTATCATACTCTGCTCGAGCAGGAAGATTTGTGAGACTTGTCATCTGTTCCTGAAAGAACAGAATGTGCCGTAAAATTTGGAAGGTTTGGACAACATGTGTCATGTATCAGCTCTGTTTCCTAAGAATGGGGCAATATGCTATAAGGAGTAATAGATATTATTTCATCCTTTTCTCTTACCGTATTTCTTGTAAGAACATGAAGCAAAGACAAGAGAGTTCAGGTTCAGAGTTCCTGCTGCAACAGAAAAGTGGAATTTGAGCCTGTTTCTTTAAAGAAACCCTTTTTGAGCTGTTATATCAGCAATGAAAACTTTGCCAATTAATAATTTAATACCAGATTTTGCAAGACTCAAAATATTCCCGCCGTTCAAAGCAGTGGTCCAGCCTATGATCTCAGATGATCTGTGGTGAGGTTTGCTCCTCTGTCACCCTCTGGGGAGCCAGATCCCATCTCCAGTGTGCAGAACAGCTCAGAAGTGGTTTGATATTAAACCAGGAGAAGTGTTTTTCCAACTGGGATGGTCTGGGGCCCTGGGACAGGTCTTGATTTATATTTTCTGTGCCTGTATGCCCAAGGATTGATTTTTATACAGTATTTGCATCCATCTGGGTGGTGAGGGGATAGGGAGCCTGTGTCATCCCTTTTCCACATAAGAAAGAGAGAGTGCATGGAAATTAAGTGTTTGTGGAACTACTGTGCGGGAGCTGGAAAGGAGGAGAGTGGCTTAGCTTGTTTTTCCTCTGGAGGTGTTAGCTCCCCTGGAGTCAGTCCAGTCCCTGGGAAGGCTCAATGGCTAACTGCTGCCTGAGGGTCTCTTATGGCTCTGTCTGGAGATTTTTTCCCCATCCCCTGCTTTCTGATGGCTGTTTGGGACAGAGAGACCTCTTTGGGAGAGGTTTCGTAAAGCCTCAGCTGGTCTGAAGCAGAACGCCCCTGAAAGGCAAACCTGGTCTAGTGAAAGGTATCCCTGCCCATGGCAGGGGGATTGAAATGAGATGGTCCCTTCCTACCCAAACCAATTCTGTGATTCTGTGATTTACTCACAGAGCCCATCCTGCCTCAGGTAACTTGGTATCCAAACCAAATGCAGTTAAGACCTTTAAAGCTGTTGCTCCTTCAGTTCAAGCATCTGGGAATTTACAGAAAGAGTAAACTTTTGAAAATGTTGGCCTGGGCTTGCTTGTGATTTAACTTTCTTCCAAGCCTGGAGCTGTTGAATTCTGCAAAAATTAGCTGTGGTTTCTTTTTTTTGCCTTTCCCAAATGCTGTCACTCGGAGTCTGTGTTTCCATAAGGAAGCCCACAGGTTGGGATTTTACCTCCTGAAGCCACGGATGGTCCCCCATGGAGCAGAGGGAGGTGGAGGGCGTGGGGGGTGCCGGGTGGAGATGGAGGGCGTGTGGGAGCATCTCACGCAGCATCGTGGGGCATTGCCTGTGCTCCGTGTCCCTCTGCCCAGGCTCTGCCAACATCAATGACCGCAGCATGCTGGGGAAGCGGGACAGCGAGATGGCCATCATTGTGCAGGACACGGACACCGTCCCCTCCGTGATGGATGGGCAGGAATACAGCGCTGGGAAGTTCGCCCAGTCCCTGCGGCTGCGCTGCTTCAGGTGGGTGCACGGGGTTGGCCCAGTGACTGGGGTGCAGGCAGGGCTTGGTCAGGCTTACACAGCCCTTCAAACCAGCCAGGCTTAGCACTGCCTGGCCTGGATTTAGCACAGTTTTGCTGCTCTTTCACTGGCCTTCCTCGCGCTGCTCCTGTCCTCAGCTCGGCAGCTTGACTTCACAGATCGTTTTGCTCCAGGATTTCTTTAGCAGAGCTCATAAACAAGTGGTATTTTTCTTCCACATCCCATTTTCACACTCTCAATTTTGGGTTTCAGTGTCACTTTCCAATGGAAGTTTCTTCAGTGGGAGCAGCCATCTGGCCCATAACTCGTCCATTTTTAATTTAAAACCTTTTTCCTTTTTTTCCTCCAACCCTATTTCCCATCTGGACAGTTACTGCACAGAAAAAAAAGGAGAAAACCAAGCAGCATTTCAGCTGACAAACTATCACAGGGGATGGGAGTGGGAGGGTGCTGGGAGCACGCAGAGTTTGGCAGGTCCCAAGGCAACTTCTAATCTCATGGCATTTATCAAGAGGGGGAGTGCCCAGTGCTCCAGCCTTCATGAGCATCCACCCCTTGGTCTTCTCAGGGTTGTCCTTGGCGGCTCCGATCTCAATCCCGAACACCAGGATCCTGTCTGTGACAAATTCTTCAAGGAGGTGTGGATTTCCACAGCAGCTCGCAATGCTACCATCTTTGACAAGGTGAGGAACATGGTGCTTTTCGCCCTCCCTCCATGCCCCACAGCAGCACAAGGAGGGCAAGGGCAACAGGTCCAGCTCCTGAGGTTGGACCCTCAGAGGTGCTTTGAAGGAACGAGTAATGTTGGATGCAAGAGCTGTGAACAAGAAACTGGAGTTTGGCATCCTCAGAAAGTGGTGGCACCTGTGAAGGCAGGAGATTGGATTTCTCCTTGAGTTTGTGTCAGTACTTACTACTTGTAGTCAGCCACAGCATAACTAGAGTAGAAGCAAATTTTACTTCTTTTAATGAGCTTTTGCAATGATGAGAAAAAGTCCTGGAGCTTCCCCTCTGCCTGCTCCAGCCCTATCATGGATAGGCACATACCTTGATTTGGGATTTTAGTTAAGTCACTCCCATCCTGGGGAATTTGTACTGGATGTTTTGGTGTTTCTCAGGAACTCTGCATTGCAGCATTTCCCCTGTACTGACAGGCCGTCTCTCCTTTCTGTTTTGATCAGGTGTTTCGATGCCTTCCCAGTGACCAAGTGAATAATTTAACCCAACTGCGTGATTTCATCAACAAGCCCAAATTAGCAAATGATGATCCTGCAAAAGCAGCAGAAGAATTAAAAAAGATTCGTGGATTTTTAGTACAATTTCCCTTTCGTTTTCTGGAGGAAGAGAACTTGCTTCCCTCTGTCGGAACAAAGGAGTCCATGGTACCCATGGAGGTTTGGACTTAAGAAGATGCAGACTACTTTGCCTTTTAAAGTCTTGTTCTCAGGAGAGTTGATGGACAATATGGAATTTCAGAAAGCTTTTTATTGTGGAGGGAGGTATAAAACATGTCCACCAAGCTAACGTGCCTTTCTTAAGGATTTTGGTGGAGGAACCTGAAGCAAATCGACACTAGCAAAGGAGAGGAGCAGAAAGACATGGAGATGATGGCAAGTGAGAAGTTTAACCTCTGAAGGAGTTACTTCTTCAGGCATGTTCTGATCATCTAAAGGACGCAGGCCACTTCCTAGGACAGGAACTCGATCCCAATCGATGTTGTTACCACTGCCAGCTGTATCCTGTGGTTGTGTACGTACTGTGATCGTGCTGTGGATGCGCAGGAGTCGTGGGCTGTGTGTGCTTTTAAGGCTTTTGGGTATCTGCACCTTGGCTTGCTGGAGTCCCCCCATCTCACCCCTTTCACACACTGTCAGAGCACGTTGTGCAGCCCTGGAACAGTTGGGAAGTGCCATTTGCTGCTGCCTTGGGCTGTCCTACAGCTTTCCAAGTGTAGGTGTTTCACTTCTTAAATGGAAACGTACTAACAATCTTGTATCAGAATCAGCATTTCAGTCTCTTCTTCTTCTCTTTGGGAGAAAAAACCCTTTTGCTGTCGCAGCTGGAGCAATCAGCAGCCCTCAGGCTTGGCAAAGGGCAGTCTCAATGGAGCCAGAGGTGCTGGAAATCGGTGGAATTTGCTGGCCTTTGCAGACTCACAACACGTCAGTTTGGTCCCACTGTGCGTGATGGCTTTCCCCAGGAGAGGATCAAGGTTCCAACTCAATCCTGAGGTCTCTGGAGCCAAAGGAAAGCAAGGCACTGCATGTAATGGGACAGAAACTTGAAAGTCAGCATGGGCCAAACCAAGCTCAGCACTCAAGGCCTTCTGTTGGTGTGTTTATCTTGCAGTTTATAGGAAGATTTTCAGTTTCATCCCTTTCCTCCCTATTTAATAGAAGAGAAAGGCTGACACCAGGCTCAACCTGAACTGACATGTGGCTTTGTAGATGGGGTGAATGCTGAGAGGAAGTGGAGCAGCTGGCAAAGCCTTGTCTCTGCTCTGCTTTGTTATTAGACCAGCCACAATCTTGAGCTCAGTCATGTAGGACATGTCTTCCCAAGCAGAGGTAAAACTCATCATGCCCAGTCCTGTTTTCCATTTCTGTAAGAGAGTTTCCAAAGCTCTTTTGCATCTTCCTGTGCAGTGCAACAGTTCAATCCAGCATCCTTGGGAAAAACGCTACTGTTCCTGGGTTAGGACCTCATGTGGTGGGCACCATTCTGGGCCTTATCTCTGTCCTTCATCCTGCAATGAGCTGTGTCTCCAAATTTCACATCCAGCTCCAACTAGAGGTGCTCCTGGCAGTCAGCAGTACTGTGTCAAAGGCTGAGAGAACATTAGAAATGCCTAAGGAGAATTGGATCTGGAGGATTGGGAGGCTGAGCTCCTCTGCTGCCCCTGCATCCAGGGATCCTTTCCCTAGCTGGGTTATACCTGTGCCAAACACTCCTTAGTCAAAAGACCAGGTGAAGCAGTGTTTGTTCTAGTTCACAGGCAGGTTTATTTTTTACCTTTTCCAGTCCTTCCAACAGCCTCACCTGTTTTTAACTGGAAAAGAATCCCAACAGTTGCCTAGCTATCCCCAAAATGTAGCTGGCACTACATTTTAGCTGGTTCCCTTCTGTGTTCAGACCTGTAAAGAGGCATCAGCTAATTCTGCACCTGCTACATCACCCAAGTAAGGAACAACCCCAGATATTCTTCCAGGACAGCCCAATCTCAGCCCCTTCCTACACCTTCCCCTGTTTTATGCTTGTGTTAAGCAGTTGCCTATTATACTCCTTTCTGGTTGGTGCATCTGTGGTCTGGTTCACCTGCTGGAAGTGCATGTGCAGCATTTTGTGTGATGGGCTTGAGTCTGGGGGGTTGATGCTTCTTCCTGGCACGCTGTAAGCACACAAGTATGTTCCCTTGATTTTTTACCTTAAAAATACTGACCTGGGGTCACCTCCCTGCAGAACCAGAGCAGTATGTGCCCTGACCATTTGCGACCAAGAAAGATCAAAGGTGTCTTGTTATTTCACACCAGTGCAGGTTCAGAGCTTTTCTCTCCTGATGTTTTTAGCTGTTTTAGTTTGAACGAAGCTGCTGACTTTAAACAACTACAGCCTGTCAGAGAACCCTTGTCAGTCACACAGATCTGTGTTCAGAGTCGAAAAGGAAGCATTCAACCCTGCCACCCATACGCTGAACCTTAAAGTGTAAGACTCCTGTCATCTTCTAAGTGCTCTTATTGTGCCTGTCCTCATATTAGCAAAGGTTTTTATAATTGTTAAATTATCCTCACACTGTTTTTTAAAGTGGGAGGTAGCTGATTACTGGGGCTTCCTAACTCCAGTGGTGTCCAGTCCCCCTCTGCCACGCTGCTGCTGGGAAAAAACACTCAGCCCACCATGTGATGGCTGCTGGTCCCCAGTGACACAGCAGAGCCATGGAGGGAGATTTAATTGACTGATTCTGTATGAAAAGGTGCTAATTAAGAAGGTCTTTTGTTATTGAGGTAGCAGACAGGCCTGACATTGGCTCTCTGTCCTGGAGGAGGCTTCCCTCTCTGGGAACAGAGGCATCGTGCTGAACATCCCTTCCCTGTGTTGGTGCTAAACTGATCCAGGGAATTTAGGATCATTCAAATGCAAGCAGGGTGTGCACAGCAGCCTCGGCATGGAGGGGAGAGCCCAGCATCCCAGGGGCTTGTGGGGCCACCGAATCCCCCATGGATGCAGCACTGCTCGCCCCAAACTCGCTGGGGCTCGAGCCATTCCCGGTGGAGACCCCACTCCTTCACACCACGGGCTGTGCTGTTGGGAGCTGGCTCCATGGGTCCTGTCAGCTACAGGTCTGTTTCTTACATTAAGAAGCCTGTGAGGCTGAACAGCTCGAGTGGGTTGATTCCTGCACCTGAACAATCACTACTTCTTAGTCCGTCGTACCAGCGTGGGCCCAACACCTTCACCCCAGAGAGGGTTGCCCACAGATGCCCAGTGCTGTAGCTTCCAGCACGAGCAACCCCAGAAACATCAATGGTTTCTTGTGGCATTTATTTTCTCCCAGGCTCAGACTTTATTTTGTGGTTCAGCCTGAGTAAAACATTTCTTTTCCCTTTAAGTTATTCCTTAACACATGCCACTTTGAGAACTCACACTCCTTTCCTTGTTTTTTTAATAGTCTGATATTTTAAAATACATGTTTTGTTGTACAGATGTTGGACTGAATAAATCTTTCACTGTAAAGTTAATGCATGGTTTAAAAAGTGAGGGATATAATGTCATCATATGCAAGAACTGTACTAAAAAGTAATTTGTAGGAGAACCACTCCAGTGCTCCATGGCAGATGCAAAGTGTAGGGCTCAGTTTCTGGTCTCTTGGTCTCAGTTTGTCCCCTGACTTGGTGTGAGCTTTGCTGGATTAAACCCCAAATGTTCCCCTCTTCCTTTGTTTTGATCAAGTTTCGCAACATGATTTTGCAGTCCTGGTGCTGACCCTGGGAGGACCTTGGTGCAGGTGTCGCCTACCTGGGACCCTGCCATGAATAATTTGCAATACCTTTATTCCTTCCAGGGAAACATCCCTGTACAATCAAGACCAGGTATGATTTATTCTTGTTATTTCAGTATAACAAGTCTTGTGCACTTGTAGCAAGGACAGTCAGGGGTTGTGTCTGGGCACAGAGCTGCATTTGTGGGGACACTGACGTACAAATCTCAATGATCCTGTAGGATAATGCTTTTTCCCTCTCCTGTGGAATGTAGAGACCCAAGTCCACGCTGGTCTAAGCTGACACCTCTCCACCAGCAGCAGAGCCTTTCACAGTAGGATGCTCTGGTGGCCAAGGGGAAGAAAGCCAGTGGTCTCCAGACCAGGATGTGGGCAGAGCTTGGCATCTCTTGGGTGCCCCATGAGATGTGAACACACTGTCACAGTTTGTGGCATTTGTTCTGCAAATGGTTTGAAACAAGCAAACCCCTCTGCACTGCTGAGATCCTGCTGAAGCCAGGAGCTTTGCAGCATCCCAGTTTAAACCAGGAGCATGATGTCATGGCAGTAAATCAAGGCCAGCCTGTGAATCTAAGTGTATCAAAGTGGAGCATCCCCACCAACTGTACATCGACCACTGAATGCAATGATCCTCTTGGGGTGTCACTTTTTTTTACGCTATTTTCCTTTCCCTGCCTGTTTTCTTGTTGTATTTTCCAGTATTTGTGATTATTCTATTTTTAACCTTCCAGTGTCTTTTCATAAAATCTCCGTGTAAATAATTCCAACTTTCCTTAGTCCTGAAACTAGGGAAATGAGAAAAAGTGTCAAAAAGTCACAGTTTTGGGAATGTTAGTTGTTTGTTGGTTGTATTTTTTTCTAAAATCATGTCTCTAGCTAAACTAATCCACAAAAGAAGAGCTTCCACGTGGGGTGTGAGCGCAGGTCTCCGTGCGTCCCTCCCTTCCGACAGTGCCGCTGTGACACTGAATATCCCTTCTGTGAAGGCTGCTGGAATTGAGTTTTGTATCCTTGTTCCTGCTAATGATCGCTTTCCTTTCCACTCCATTTGTATCTGGTAAATGAATGTGTATTAATGGACTGAAAATACAACTGATGGTCATGTTGGAAAGTTTGGCTTTGGTGTCGTTTCTGTTTGTTTTGGGGGTTGTGGCCTCATCCTGCTCTGGGCTGAGTTCTGCCCTTGCTGTGCATTGACAGTGCTGCCCCAGCAGCTGAGACGTGATGGGAAAAGGCCCAGAATTGCAATAAAAATGGCTAGACTTGAGTAATTTGGGTTTTCCTGGGAGAGAGAAATTGCTGGGGTGAAGCAGCATAGAAAGAAAATTCGACATCTTAAATAGATTAAAAAATCCTGTTTTAAGGAGTTTTAATAATCCAAGAGCATTATGAAAGGCACAGACAAAAACGCTCTGTCTCCAAAATAGAATTAACTTGCCACTGTCTCTTTTAACTTCCAGTGAAGGAAATTCAGCAGAGGCAGAGGAAGAAGCAGCTGCCTGTTGTCCTCCAGGGGCAGAAGAGATTAATAAAGCATCGGTGGCATTTCCAAGCTCTCTTGCAAACTGAAAACATATTAACTTCTCCATTTCTTAGGTTTCATCTCCTTCCTCAGATGCCAGAGGGCTCTCCGCATCTTCAGAACTTCCAAACCTAATCTGTGCCCTCAATAAACACAATAAACCAAGACAACAGAGCCGGAGGATCAGGCAGGGGGTTGGTGAGAGGCATCAGGCTGAGTGACACGTTGGCTTTGGCTGCCACTCGGGCATCTCCCCGCTGGTTATGTGCCTCCTGCATCCTGCTCGCGAGCTCTGGAGGCAGAGATGGTGACAGGTGGGAGCGATGTGGGACAGGACAGTCACTGCTGGGTGCAGGGGTGCTGGCTGGCTCCAGGGTGGGCAGTGGGTCACAGGGTGGCCACAGCAAAGGCTGGTGGCATTGCTGGCTCCCATCTTGTCAGCATCGCTTGGTTTCTGTGTGTGCAGTGCAGGAGAGCTGTGGGATCACAGTGTGAGCTTATCTTGGTGTGAAATTCATGTGAAACTGGAAGCAATCCTGAATCTAAAGAGTGCAGGTATCATTTTGCAGGAAGACTCCTTTCCCTTTTCTATATGATTGTCCTGCTTTTGGCTTTGTCATTTTTAGTAGCTGGTGCAGTGCTCTGTTTTGGATTCAGGTAGGGGCCCAACTTGAAGGCACTGATACTGTTTTTGTTGTTTTCCCTCTCGTACACATAGGAAGGCAGAGCTCTTACAGGGCACAATTTCATCCACATCCATCCATAAAAGCAGAAGTGGATGCCAGTTTTTGGCTGTGGCTGGCACTGACTGTGGGGAGGCAGGAACACAGTGGTAAAACTCCCTTTGGCTTTCCCACAGCCAAGCGTTCGCTCACGGAACAACTTGCAAAGCCTTTAATTTGATGGCTCCTCGCTGAGCAGGAGCGCAGCCCACACGTACCCTGAACACAAAGTGCCCTTGCCAGGGTGTTCAACAGCCTGTTCTTTCCAGGATGGATTTCTCCAGCCACTTTTGTACCAAGACCATTCCTGCAGCATCCCACAGATCAGCTCCTCCATCGCTGAGGTGTCTGCAGGCATCCAGTGCCAGAGGCAGGAGCCATCCTCTCCTCCACCCCAGCACTCAGCACATCTGCCTTCTGGCCCTTCCTTAGCATTTATGCACAAAGCTCTCAATAACACACAGACTTTAATGAGTGCGTGTATGAAATCACTAAGAGGCCATGGTTATTTTTATGTAGAGGAGGAAAGCAGGGAAGAGAGAAAGAAAAGGTTCTGTGAGCTGCATCTACAGGTACATGAAGAAACAGGTTTCTTCTCACTGCTAAAAATCAATTTATTTTAGTTACTTTGCCATTGTGTCGGTTCTTCACATTTTGAAGTGCTTCTCTGAAGTGCTGATGCAGTGGAGCGAAGGTTTGGAGAGCCTGAATCACAACAGCTCTGTGAGTGAAATGCTCGATTCTTTTTTTATATATTGGAAAAATTAAAAGTGACAGCTTCAAAATTGGTTCCACTGCTTTGATTGATTAGTCAGAATATTTAGCTCAAAATGATTATGGCAAGATTTTCTACGGAGGCTCGTGGCTGGGATGGAAATTAATTTGGAGAAAGGGGGAAGGGGGAGTTGTTAAAAGAGAAATTATTCTGCAAAGGAGACTGTTTATCCCCAGACTCGGTGATGAGGTATCTCTCCATATTCAGCCTGATCTCGATCATTAAGCATTCCATGAGTTCCCATTTGAGGTAAAAGAGAAGGGGGACATGGAGATAGTGTTGACGTGGCTTCACAGGTGAATTTCCTGGAGATTCCAGTGCCCAGTGGCAGCAGGGTGCTGCCTTTGTGCTGCTCAGGAGCTCTGCAGTGACCTGCAGGGAGCCCATCCCTATGGAATGTCCTGACTGGGAAACCTGCCCTGGGCCAAGGGTTTCACTGGGGTCCTGCTGGAGTCCTGCTGGGGCAGGTGAGATGGAGGTCACCCATCAGGAAGCTGAGGGATGCTGAAGGTGGTGTGGGAACAAGGGAAGTTCAGGGAAGAGCTGGAGCCACCTCTCCGGCTGGAGGATCCAGCAGGGCCAAGCTGTGTGGTGGCTGCAGCAGGGCTTTTGCACACCTGGGAGCCCCGTGCTGTCCAGGCAGGTGCAATCCCACTCCTGTGGTCTGCAGCTTCTCGCATCCTGGCCAGGTCCTTGAGCACTCCCTTACATGCCTGATAAAGGCACAGCTTAAAAGCAAGTGTGTCACATGGATGCTTCAGTGTCTCCAGACAGAGAGCTGCTTTCTCTCTCCAGGTCCTTCCTGGGATGGCAGAGCTGAGCCCACCTGGGAGAGAGGGGACAGCCAGGCTGGGCTGTCACCCAGTGAGACACCAATCTTAGAATCACAGATTGGTTTGGGTTGGAAGGGACCTTAAAGGGCTTGTTCCACGCCTCTGCCATAGGCAGAGACACCTTCCACTAGCCCAGGTTGTTCCAAGCCCCATCCAACCTGGTATTGACCATTTCCAGGGATGGGGCATCCACAGCCTCTCTGGGCAACCTGTGCCAGGGCTTGCCCACCACTACAGTGAAGAATTTTTCCTGATATCTAATATAAACCTACTCTCTCTCAGTTTTAAGCCATTCCCTCTCGTCTTGTCATTACATAGTCTTATAAATAGTCTCTCCATCTTTCCTCAGGCTCCTTTCAGGTACTGGAAGGCCCCAAGTAGGTCACCCCGAACCCGCCTTCTCTTCAGCAGAACAACCTCAATTCTTTCAGCCCTTCCTCGTAGGAGAGGTGCTCCATCCCTCGATCCCATCCTATAGCTCTATCCTGCTCCTGGTGTCCTCCCTTAGGCATTTATCTGATTCCTCCAGTTTATCTCACGAAACAGGCGGAAGAATATTTCTATTCTCTTCCCTGGGCTGCCTTCCTTATTTCATTCTTTACCAGCCAAATGCACATTAAGGGACCCTGGCCAAGCCCAGCAGACTCACAGGCTGGAACCTGCATGTTGTACATCCAAGACAGAAGCAGAAAATGGATCCTTCAGGAGAGGACTCAGGCTGCTTGCCCAGCACTTTTTAATTTTGATTTGAAACATGAGTTTGAGACTTTCAGGGTGTTTGGTTTTGGGGTTTTTTTGTTTGGCTTTGTTTTACATTTTAGGATTTCACATTTTAGACATGCTTCCTTTTGAAATTGTTACATGGTTTATGAAATAAAATACAAAGCACTGTAACTGCAGAAATACGAACTAGGTACTGTATACAGAATTAATCTGAGGCAGAGTTAAGGGGTTTCTTTATAAAGAAAAGCCCCATTTTGGCCAGCATCAGACATGGAACCAGCAACCTCCAGAAATAAAGACAGCTGTAGCCACAAGCACAGCACAGAAGTCAAAGGATGTTTGTCCCCGCGTGTCTCATATCTCACACACAGTGAATACCAGATGAACCCCATGTATCTTTTAGGACTGTGTGCTGGCCAGCACATCCTGAGTGGAAAGAGTCATGCAGATATGACCAGGGCATTTAATCACATACAGGAACTTAAGCAGTGTTTCCTTGGGTCCACACTACAGGGGGATTTTACTGATAGATCACTCTTAGGTAACAATCCACCAAACTCTCTGTGACCTGACACAGCTGCTCTGCCAAGGTGGGTGTAGGGATGCAGTGCCCATGCTAAACTGAGCTGCAGTCCACAGCCTGCTGGGGACCAGGTATTGTGAGTGAAATGTGCATCTCCACACCTGCCAGAACCCCACCCCCAGTTTGTGTTAGCCCTGCCATCCTGGCAGTGCTGGCTGCAGCTGGGGACACGGTGGGGACCTGGAGCCCTGCAAGGCAGGAGCTCAGAGCACTTTTCCCTGGGCGCTGCATCCTGGTGTGCTGGGGAGCCTCTGATCCACCTCGTCCTCTCCATCCCAGCCCTTGCCTGCAGCAGTGCCCATCTCCATCCATCCCCTCCGGCTGCAGGGACAGGCTGGAGGTGTGATCATCAGGGACACAAGGGGTTGGTGAGTGATGCATCTCCAAGGTGAGCTGGTGCAGAGCAGCAGGTTAAACCCACCTGCAGAAGCAGTGCTGGGAGGATGCCTCCCGCTGGATCCAAACCCTGCCTGCAGCCCAGGGCTGGGTGTCTGCATCCCTCTAGAGGGTGCTGCGGGCTCAGCCTGCGCTCCCCAAAAAGGGGTGCCCACCTTGGTGGGTGCCTGAGAGCCCTGACCCCAGTGCTGGGACCCTGCAGGAGGAGGCTGCAGGCACAGCACATGCCACAGAGCTCCCTCCTTCACTTTGGGGTCCAGTGGGAGCACGGCCCTTCCTTCTCCAAAGGGGTGCCCCCCAAATCTGGCCTTGCTACTGGGGCATTGCAGGCAAGTCCATCCCCCTTCCCTCCGGGCACGGTCACACTGACACGTTTTGTAATGAAATACTTCATGTACCGTGACTGTTTGGGCTTCAGCACATTCCCTGCCTAAAAATGTCCTTCCCAGAAGGCTGTGTTGGCTCCCCAATGACTCGCTGCAATGTGTCCCTCCACTTTGTTTCCTCGCAGACCGTATCTGTACGACATCGATTGTACTGGCTAGGAATGCTTACAAACCTAGTTCCTGCTGCAGGATGATCACATTATACACAATTACACACTCTAGGAATTTCTCCTGAGATCCAGCTGGGGACAGGCTGGAGTGGCAGAGGAGCTGGAGCGTGTGTGGAATAATGAATCATTCATTCAAACCTCCACGCTGACTTCAAGCTCTTGGGTTGTGCGAGCATGTGGTGAGCTGCACTAGCTGCTTATTGCCCTGAAAAAAGCCTGAATCACCTAAATCATGCCAAATTTGGTTCCCACTGTGTGTATGCTTTCTGTGTCTTGCCATTTCATTACTATTATTTTTACCATACCAGAAAGGCTTAATGCAGAATTTATTCAAAATGTCTCAGCAGGAAAAGTCTCCATGAGCCGAGACGCGCTGTTCCCAACAGAGACTTCCTCAGCAGGAGCAAAATCAAGTTGTTCATGTCCACAAGGCTCCTGCCTTCAGAACAGACCCAGACCAGCACCCTGTGTTACTGGTGGTGATGGCAGCAGCACTGTGATGCATTTGCTTTGCAGCACCACAGAGCACCTTCCCAGCATCCTGTGATGCCAAGGGACCTAAAACCCCAGCATTTCCCTGCCCTGGAAATCTGACAGCTTCATATAGGAGAGGACCAACTGGAAACATGGAGATGCTGCTTGCCCTCGAGTTGGGCAGGGATCTCACAGGCAGCGTTTTTCTATAAACAAGTAAAATGATGCTCTTCTTCAACCACTCTTGGATCTGTCTGGTAAAACCACGTGCCGTAGTGTCATGGGAGGGACACTGAGGTGATTTGTGGATGTGATGAACCCCCTGGTGAGGAGCACGAAGCCCATCAAGCTGTGCTGACCATCCCTGAGAGCAGGGCACTGGCATGGCTGTGGTGCTGGGGCTGCAACGTGGCACATTGCAACACCCAACAAAACCTAACCCCCACCTTCCTCTTCCTCTTCCTGACCAGGCCACTCCAGGAGCAGCTCTCCTGCCCTGCACTGCTCACCCTGGCCTGGGGAATCATCCCCTGCCCTGCACCACGTCCACTGCTTCCCTGGTATCCAGCTATGTTTTATCCACTGTTCCATCGTGATCTGCCAGCTCAAAAGGCTGGAGCATATTTGTTAGCTAAAGATTTCCTTTTAGGGAGCTGGAGGCAGATTATCCTGGCTGTTTCTAACGATGTGTAATCTAAGCTGTCACCCACATTTCCAATATTTTACTTCTGGCAAGGCTACAGCGAGGATGGAATGGAGCTGAGGTGCTGCAGAGCCCTCCTCACACAGGATGTGTGGTCTCTTCAACCTGGGGACCTCACCTATCCCATCGTCTTCAACCTCAGATCACCTGAACTTACCCGTAGTTTCTTTAACCCTCTCAAGGATCAGATTCTATTGCTTTCCTAAGGCTACAACTTTCAGTTGTTTATTTATTATTAAATAAGAACTGAAAGTCACATATGGACATGTGGCTCCAGGATCTGCAAAAGTGCTGAATATTGTGAGAGCTGGGACAAAAATCAAGCGAGATGTCTCCACAGAAACACCCACACATGCCACTTGGAAGACCCGTCCTCCCCAGCAGGCTTGTGCACCCTCCTTTTGTTCATCATAACTTATGTTCATACTAAGTTCTGCAGAGAGAATTTAGCAGAGAATTTACTGATACATAGACTTTTTCCTATTTTTCTGGTGTGGCTCATCTCCCCACCCGGGTGTGTTCAGCAAGGGGCCAGCATCTTGTGATAAAGCTGAGGGGACATTTCCCAATGCCACGTGAGATAATGTCACTTCAACCCTTATGCCTCTTTCTTTCTGACTGAATGGCTGGTGGTGGTTTTGCTGCGCTTAATCTGAACTCGGTGTTGGGCTGATGGGCTTGTTATGTTCCCAGATTGCTTAATCTGCAAAGCCAGGACCTGAAACAAAACACAGGCAATTCTGGTAAGGGCAAACAGGGCTGTTTTGCATGCCTGGAAGAAATTGTTGTCTCACAGTTGTCTTACAGGTTTTTTCATCATTTTAATGGGTTATCTCAGGCTGGCTGCACCTCAGCTCTTACACTAGCTGAAGTTAGAGATGGAAAAGAAAAGAAAAAAACAAACCACAAAACACACTGAAAGAGTGCCTGCGTGTTTCAGGAGATCAACTCCTATTTTTCAAAAGCAACCTGGGCCTTTAGCAGCCTAATTGCCATTTACTAGCAGCTGGACTAGCTCTTAATGCTCAGTCTTGCAGAGGAAAAGGCCAATTCTCTCACAGCAAACAGCCTGTGTCAGCTGCTGCAAATGCAAAACTCAGACTTTGCTGTCTGTGTCATTTGGTGCTTCTGAGAGCTCACAAAGGGCTAAACCTGCCACCTGCCCATATGGAGGATGGTGGATTTTCTGTCAGGATATGGCTAACTTGCTTCTTGAGATGTGTAAAGCACTGAAATCTCCCTCAACAGCTAAATAATTCAGAGAGATTTCACAGAGAGGTTTCTCATGGGGCTGTTGGCACCTCCCCTCTGTGCACTTTGGTGAGATGATGTGGATCAGAGTGGCTTTATCCCCTCTCTCCAGCCACGTGGTGGAGGAGAACAACAGGATAAAACAGTGCAGTTTGCTCTGCTGTGTAGGACTTGGAAGTGGACCGAGCCACTGGTTTATTTTTACAGCCCCCTTGGCACCCCCTGCCTCTGCCATGGCCCCAAGCCTTTCAGATGACTCCACAGCAGAGGCTGGGTTAGAAAAACACCCGTAACAGCGTGGTGCAAGAACAAACATAGTGTTTGATACTTGTCGAGCTGATGTCTCAGCTCTCCAGAGCCCTGCACTGGGCATGGCTGAAGCATCATTTTGACAGCGTCAGCAATGATGGACAAAGAAGCCACTCTCCAGTTGCTGTCATCTGTGGTGTGTCTCTTCCCACTCATCATCACGTGCTTTCAGGGGTCTGATCTTGTAACCCTTCGGGAGGTCAGAGCTCTGCACAACCTCAGTGCAGGCTGCAGTACTGTGCCAGGAGCCACAAACTGAGAACCACAAAATTCTGAATTAATTAAATATATAACGACACTTTTAAAAGTCTCTCTAATACTCTGCCTGCTTGGAGCCTGTAGGGGACAGAATTTCAAAGGCAATTTTCCAGTTCCTCCCTCCCACTCAGCACTGGTGCACGGGGGAACTTGGTCTCGGTCATGTCTTTGTCTTTTGGGGTTGATGTACCTTTCTTGCCAGGGTCCTCCTGAGTGCCCCATCTAGTTCCCAGCCGATGGCTCCCCTCTGGTAACCTACTCATGAGAGCCCAGACTGCAGGCTCGGATGTGGGCAGGGTTTCCCCCTGCTCCGAGGATCAGCCCACTCTTTTCTGCTTTCTTAACTGGGGATGGAGTCACTCCACTGCACACGCAGAACGCCTTCAACAGATATTTTCAAAACCCACCCAGTTTCCTGCCTGGTGTTTTGGTAGTTTCTCAGAAATCACGTGTTAACACTAAGATCATCAGCTTGTTTCAATATACCCGTTTTCTTTCGGTCTCTGTATCCTTGTGCTGAACCAAGTGTTGACCATGCTATTCCCATCCTGGATGTCCCTTCCTTCCCAGGGCTCTGCTGACCAGGGGGATGCTGCACAGCTTGTCCCTTGCCCATTCCTTGTGGCTTTGCCTCCCATGGGTAAGGATGTACAAATGAGAGTAAGTAAACCCTACAGGACCTCCTAGGCCTGATGCCTCCATCCACATCCCTGCTGCAGAAGATTTTTCATACATAGATCCAGACTCAAGCAGCTCCTTTCTGAGATGGTGCAGTGATATTTTTGGGTGCTCTGGTGATGATTTTCCCTTTCAGCAAGTGAGAAAGCCCATGCCTTGATATTCTCCATACGTTCCCTAAGCATGCAGCATGCCTTACCTTTGGTGAACATTTGGTAGAGCTTTTTAAGCTTTTCCTTGTTATGACAGGACCTAGAACACCCCTCTCCTTTTTTTTTTTAAAACCATTTTCATGTAATTCCAGGAGGAGTGCTTTCATAGACTGCCACATCTCCATGAAGGCATGAGGAAGTAAACACCTCTGAGTGAAGCCTCCCCAGAAAGGCAACAGCAGTTGGCTCAAACCCCGTCTTCCTACTCAAACACTCACACTTTAAGCACTACTCAGACGATTGCTTTAAGTTGCTTTAAGTGCCTCCAGTTGTTTTCTGACTCGCTTCTGCTTTGGGCATTGATGATGAGTGGGAAGCCTGAAATATCAGACTTGTAAAGTCTGTTCTGTGGTTTAACCTTTCTTTTGTTCTTTTTTTTTTTTTCCTTGTGTATGTGTGTATAAAAGACTTTTGCCTTTTGCAGAGGGAAATGACAAGTATTCAAGATGCTTCCAACAAGGCAGAGGCACTGTGCCTTTGTGGCCCTGCCTTCCCTGCAGAACAACACATCTCACAAGCCACGGTGACAACATCGATCATTAAAAATAAACGAAAATCTGGAAAAATATATATGCCAGGGAGGTTTTGGACCTGGACTGCCTCCAGTGTCCCTGGTCCCTGAGCACCCTGTGTGCTTGGCTGTGGGACCTTTGCTGTCAGCACCTTTGCCAACTGCAGTGCACAGTTCCAGTTTTGTAAACCCTTTCCCGAGATGTCGAACCCTACCCACACCTCAGGATAGATTATAATTTAAATTAAAAAAAACCTCTCGCCGTTCCTGAAATGTGTCTTAATTAACTCTCAGCAATTTGCATTTGACAAAAGATAGAGCCAGTTTCTCTTGTTCTGCTGATCTCTGCTTCACACCAGATGGGGGTGGCTTCGGGTCAGGTGTTTCCCAGGCCTGGGGCTGCCTTTGGTGTGCACATCAAGCCAGGAAAGAAAAGGCAAAGAGGGAATATAAATACTGGTTGGCTTAGGGTAGCTCAGCTCCAGACTGATCCACATAAAAAACGCATTGGGATGATAAATAATTGTGATAAGAGGCATTTGACAAATGGAACAGCTGATGCGCCCCATGGATGGGGCTGGAAATGTGATATTTATGGGCAGGGGCTCCCAGAGGACTTTCCTGCTGTGGCAGGTGGGTTCTGGGGAACGTCCCTATTCTGGCAGCTCTTCACACATTCTGGACCTTATACACACTGATATTATCCTTCAGATCTCGGCAAAGAAAGGAGAAATTAGTATTCCTCAGCAGGGCTTTGGGGATGTGGTTTGCTGGGGGCAAGGCTGCCATAGGTTTTCTGCAAGCAGTGCAAAAATGGCAGTTTGATTATTTTTTAACCAGTCACAATTGGCACATTTTAAATGACTATAACAGACCTGACACCCTCCTGAAGAGCAGGGCTGCCCTTTGATGTTTTTTTTTTTCTTTGCAGAGGAGGCACAAAGGAAAGAGGTTAATTGACAAAATCAATTCCTGCATCACTAGTGTGGCGTGTTCCCAAATAGTGACATGGAAATGTGTTGCCAAAAGGACATGTTAGACCTCCAACACTATAGCCAGGCTGATGGGAGACCAACATCAATGCCTGCTGCTTCTGCTGGGGAGGCACACACAGTATTATTTACAGCCCCGCTTTACCTAAAAATTGCAACTTTACATTTCAATTTTAGCATTCTGGTAAATAATACAGTGGTGCTTCAAAGGGTGTGGGCACTTGCTACCCCAGAGAAGCCTCTGTTAGCTCAGGCAAGGCAGGGAGTGACTCTGAGCAATGTAAACCAGGGAAAGGCACAGCAAACACACTGATATTTGCACCTTGCTGGGGGTGGCTTCTAGACTGATGTCTCCTTGGTGGCTTTGGCCCTTAGTGACAGCACTCAAGAGAAGGCAAATGCAACAGCAATGGAAAAGGCATAAGGGAAACCCTGTGCTGGTCCTTAGTGTCAAATATTTTGGGGAAGAAGAGCAGCTTGGAGGGATGCTGTGGGTGAGTTAAGCTACTGGAAATGAACCACCCTCCGTCTCTTACTCCATGGTGCCCCAGGACTTTGCTGTTCAAGTGCACCACGGTGTTCCCTGGGTATAAATCTGTGGAGGAAGGGTTTTCCAAAGAGCCCTTGCTGATTTTCCATTTACTTCCCTATCACAGTGATTACAGTGGTTTGTACTTGAACAACACTTAAGTGAGGGAACGATGAACTACTTACAGGGTTGGTTTTTTTATTGTATATAGGTATAGGAAAAATCCTGGCAGCAGGGTTCACACATATAGTCCTGCTCAGCTCCAAGGATGCAATGGAAAAACACTTCTCTCCCTGGAGAGAACCCCCTATCAGCAGGAGGACTCACAATCAGTAAGTGATAATGAATCAGTTAAAGTGCATTTGAGAAGATCAATAGATGCAGGTTAGAACACATGTAGACAGGCATTTCTGAGTGCCTTTTAACACAGCTGCACGTTATCATGTTAGCCTGAACCCCAATTATTAAGCATTTTATAGAGTATTAATTTTTCAGAATGCTCTCTTCAGTTTGTGCAGAGTCCTTTAAGTATTGCCTTCCATGGGCTATCTCTGGGGTAAACCTGCCTGGACTTAGGGAACCAGAAAGACTGGTCACAGGGTTATGGTGAACAAGTGATCCACATGTGCTAGTAAAATAAATCATGTGTCAGGGCCCAAATGTACTTCCTTGTTTGCTTCATTCCTTTTCTTGGTCATCTTTTGGATAATGATCCAAAGTCCAAAGCACCTGAAGCTGTTGTTAATCAGACAAGGGCTTATGTGTCACTTAGATTTACTCATTCTACACACATCCCCTCATGATATAATTAACAGTGGTGGCACTGTTAGTTAATTAAATTTAGCTTTATGCAGAGGTCAAATGACCAAGATAGTTTGCATGTGAGCTGATGCCCTTCAATGAGTAAATCAAAAATAGTGATCTCAGGGTCACTGACATTGTCCCTCCAATGCCAACAGCAGAGCTTTGGGTCATTAAGGTGCTCATTGCTCACCAGGCTGACAAAAGCCTGTAGGAAATATGGCATTTTCACATTTCCCCACTTTCCAAGTGGAGACGAAATGGGGAAAACAATGACTTGTCACAACAAAAATCCTAGTTTCTGTGGCAGTAGCAATGCTGGGAATGGAGCTGATGAAGGGGGCCTGGGCTGGGCTGGGAGGGGCTGTGCTCTTCTTCCATGGCTCTTGCTTAATGAAGGATGGGATGTGGCCATCCCTCATGGGATGTGGCAACTCAACACCTTTGTTTGGCTCATCAGTGACCTGCCCATGCTGCATCTCACCTGTGGCTGTGCCAGCACTGTCTGGAACACAGGGCACCGTGTGGGAAGAGGAGCCACGGTGTGACACAGCAGGGTCCAGCCACCATGGCCAGGAGGACCTGCAAAGGTGCAAACACAACTTCCTGCTGAACTGACTCACAGCAAAATACTCTGAGACAGTTCAAATGAGTGCTCTGTTTTGAGTCACGGTGACTGTAACTGCAAGGTTTTGTTTAGATGCTCCTGGCAGAAAAAGTATACAGAGAGACACAGACATACCAGTAAGTAAATAAATAAAAGAGTAACATATTGGAAACTTAACTTTTTATGGGAAAAGCTTCTTGCAAAAAAAAAGGACTGTCCAGTTCTAGCTTTTCCTGCAGCCTGGCTGGGCACCAGTACAGACTGTACTGTGCAGCAGCCCTGGCATCACAGAGGTCACCAGGCACACATTTCCCCACCAAGGCTGCTCCTCTCCCCAGGCAGCCTGGAAACAGCAAGAGGTTTTCCCGTTGCTTCCCTCTATCACTATATGCAGTTCTTATGTCAGTGGTAACAGGAGGGTTCTCTACATTTTCTCCATCTTGATAGGCAGTGGATAGATCATAATTAAATCACAGCTTAGCTTGGGACTTTGCTTTTGTGCTGAGGATCAGGACAATCTGTCAATCTGCAGGACTAGATATATACATATATGTGTGTGTGTATATATGTATTAATCCTTATCCTTTTCACAAATAATCCCACGTGTTCTTGGATGGAAAGCACATTAGAGCAAGCCAGTGTCCTCCCTCATCCTGTTTGTTCCTCCCTTTTCTCACAGAGAACAATGACAGCAGGAGGAAGTCTCGCATTGGCTTGTTACTAGTTTCCAGGCAGTTTTGCTTCCAGCTTCCCAACTACAAGCGCAGCATTGCAATCTCCGGGCTGGAACAGACACAGACAACATCTGCTTTAAAAAAAACCCACCATGAAAGATTCGGAAGGGTGCTCAGACAGTCCTGGGTGTTTATTTTATTGAATTCAGCATTTTGATGAAATCTGCCTCTGTGTATGCAAGTGAGGGCTAATGATTGTGCACGTATCAGGGAGTGATGATTTGTAGCTTGGGAAAAGGGGATAAATCCAGGCAGGCTGCTGTCACACAGGTGATGTGCAGCCCTGCGTGGCTTCGGCTACCTGCCACTTGGGCAGTTCATTGCCAAAATAACCCACATTCTGCTGCACCCTCACAGCCCTGCAACCTGCCATCCCTAGTCCCTGCCAGCCCTGCTGCCACCAGGACGAATAACACTGATAAGCCAGGGATGCAGTGCCCCTGGTGTGGGCTGCCCAGCGATGGCACCGATCCTGCTGCTCCTGGAGAGGTGTCATCAGCCCCTTCTGTCCTTTGGTCTGACTGTGACCCCCAGCCCTGCCTGGAGAGGCTGCACCTCCGGCACCAGCAGCAGCACAGAGCGTCCCCACAGCTGCATGACTGGTTGTAATACCATTTATTACTATTTTTTCAAGCACATCTCCAATCAGAAAGTGTAAGAAAATCCCATCCGCCTGCCAATTGACTCATGTGTAGGGTTTCCGCTTCCCAGATCTGCATATTGTAAGCTCCTGACACAAGTTGATGTTGTAAGTACAGCCTCCATACGGTTCTCTCAAAGGCAACAGATTTTTTATACATATATATTTATATATGGCACCTGGTTTGGCAGGAACCACATCCGAAAAAGGGAAATAAGGAAAACTAAAAGCTGACTCTACCTAGCTATTGCTGGCTTTGGAGGGGGTTTGGCCAATTCCAAACACAGCATCAATCTGTTATTCCTACCCAGGACAAGAATGGGAGGCGGGAGGGCTGGGGTGGCTCCGAGCGTGGAGGGAACAGGTCAACAAGAGGTCGACAAATCCAGGTGTGACATCTGGATCCAGCTGCAGAAGGGCCAGCACTGGAGCTGAGCATCCCGAGGGGCACAGGGCAGGTGGATGGATGGCTGCTCCGCTGGCACCAGGCTGGAGAGAGGCCCTGGTGCTTCCCACACTCCCGCCTGGCAGAATTGGGATTCAGAGCCTCAAACTGGACACCCTTCCCCACCACAGCTGTCAGACACCACTGGGGGCCTGGGGCGGGGGGTGTTTGGATCCCTGGACCCTTCTGCCAGCCTGGATCCCTGCACCCTTCTGCCCAGCCTGGATCCCTGGATCTTTCTGCTTTGGTCCATCCCGAATCCCTGCACCTTTGTGCCCTGGTCCAGCCCGGATGCCCAGACCTGTCTGTCCTGGTCCATCCTGGATCCCTGCACCCTTCTGCCCAGGTCCATCCTGGATCCCTGGACCTTTGTGCCATCCTGGATCCCTGGACCTGTCCGTCCCGGTCCATCCTGGATCCCTGCACCTTTGTGCCAGCCTGGATCCCTGCACCTTTGTGCCAGCCTGGATCCCTGGA
>JAWWEE010000010.1:4295161-4313165 GCA_035221455.1 Xenops minutus | reverse complement strand
CCCTGGACTTGTCCGTCCTGGTCCATCCTGGATCCCTGCACCTTTGTGCCAGCCTGGATCCCTGCACCTTTGTGCCAGCCTGGATCCCTGGACTTGTCCGTCCTGGTCCATCCTGGATCCCTGCACCTTTGTGCCAGCCTGGATTCCTGCACCTTTGTGCCATCCTGGATCCCTGGACTTGTCCGTCCTGGTCCATCCTGGATCCCTGCACCTTTGTGCCAGCCTGGATCCCTGCACCTTTGTGCCATCCTGGATCCCTGGACTTGTCCGTCCTGGTCCAGCCTGTATCCCTGCACCTCTGTGCCCTGGTCCATCCTGTATCCGTGCACCTTTGTGCCCTGGTCCAGCCTGGATCCCCAGACCTGGCCATCCTGGTCCATCCTGTATCCCTGCATCTTTGTGCCCTGGTCCATCCTGTATCCCTGCACCTTCCCACCCTGGTCCAGCCCGGATCCCAAGACCTGCCCGCCGCTCCCTGTCGGGGGGCTCCGTGCTCTGCCACCCCACTCCCTGTGTCCCTGTCCCCGCTGTCCCCACCCTGTCCCCCCGTGTCCCCGCAGCCCACCGGGGGTCCGGCAGTGCCCGCTCCTGCTCGGAACCGCCCCCGCGGTGACAGGCAGTGCCGTGGCCGTGCGGGGCGGTGCGGTGCGGGCTGTGCGGGGCTGTGCGGTGCGGGCTGGGCTGAGCGGTGCTGTGCGGAGTGGTGCGGGGCGGTGTTGTGCGAGGCTGGGCTGGGCGGTGGTGCGCAGGGCGGTGCGGGCTGGGCAGTGCTGTGCGGGGCAGTGCGGGGCTGGGCGGTGCTGTGCTGTGCGGGGCAGTGCGGGGCTGGGCGGTGCTGTGCTGTGCGGGGCTGGGCAGTGCTGTGCTGTGCGGGGCGGTGCTGTGCGGGGCTGGGCGGTGCTGTGCGGGGCTGGGCAGTGCTGTGCGGGGCGGTGCTGTGCGGGGCGGTGCTGTGCGGGGCTGGGCGGTGCCGTGCCGTGCTGTGCGGGGCGGTGCGGGGCTGGGCTGGGCGGTGCTGTGCGGGGCTGGGCAGTGCTGTACTGTGCTGTGCCGTGCGGGGCGGTGCCGTGCGGGGCTGGGCGGTGCCGTGCCGTGCCGTGCCGTGCGGGGCGGTGCGATGCGGTGCCGCCGCCGCCAGCCCCGCGCCCCCCGCGCCCCCCGCGGCCCGCCCGCACGCCCGTAGCGCTGCGGGCGGAGCGGCCGCGCCGGCGGCGGCTGCTGCTGCATGAGCGGCATCGGCTGCGGGAGCTGCGGGAGCGGCATCGGCTGCGGGGGCTGCGGGAGCTGCGGGAGCTGCGGGAGCTGCACCGCCAGCACCGCCCGGCACAGCGGCAGCAGCAGGAGGAGGAGGAGGAGGAGGAGGAAACATGGCGAGCGACTCCCCGGCGCGCAGCCTGGACGAGATCGACCTCTCAGCGCTGCGGGTGAGGAGCGGGGATGGGATGGGGATGGGATGGGGATGGGATGGGGGATGCGGCACAGGCACCCCCGGAGCACACACACACACCCCCTGGCATACACACACACCCGTCCTTCCGTCCGTCCAGCCATCCATGCGTGCATCCCTCCATCCAGCCCGCGGGGGGGGCAGCGGGGCTGTGTGTGTGTGTGTGTGTATGTGTTTGTATGTGTGTGTGTGTGTGTGTGTGTGTTTGTTTGTATGTGTGTGTGTTTGTATGTGTGTGTATATGTATGTGTGTGTGTGTGTGTTTGTGTGTGTGTGTATATGTATGTGTATATGTGTGTGTGTTTGTGTGTGTATGTGTATGTGTATGTGTGTGTGTTTGTGTGTGTATATGTGTGTGTGTTTGTATGTGTGTGTGTGTATATGTATATGGTGTGTATATGTATGTGTATATGTGTGTGTATATGTATATGTATGTGTGTGTGTGTGCCTGCACGTCTGTGAATGCGGGACAGAGGGCCGTGTGCGCGCGCCCGCACGTGTGCGCATCTGCACGTGTGTGTGTGTTCACACATGTGTGTCTGTGTGTGTGCTCACACATGTGTGTCTGTGTGTGTGCTCACACATGTGTGTCTGTGTGTGTGTGTTCACACATGTGTGTCTGTGTGTGTGTGTTCACATGTGTGTCTGTGTGTGTGCTCACACACGTGTGTCTGTGTGTGTGTGTTCACACATGTGTGTCTGTGTGTGTGTGTTCACATGTGTGTCTGTGTGTGTGTGTTCACACATGTGTGTCTGTGTGTGTGTGCTCACACATTTGTGTCTGTGTGTGTTCACACATGTGTGTCTGTGTGTGTGTTCACACGTGTGTGTCTGTGTGTGTGTTCACACACGTGTGTGCATTCACACATGTGTGTCTGTGTGTGTGTGCCTGTGTGTGTTTACACGTGTGTGCGCGCACCGCGGTGGGGCTGCAGGCGCGGCAGGTGTGTGTGTGTTTGTGTGTGTGTGTTTGTGTGTGTGTGTGCCGTGCCCCTGTGTGTCCATGGATGTGTGCCCTGCCCTGTGTGTGTTCCCTGCCCCTGTGTGTGTTCCCTGCCCCTGTGTGTGTTCCCTGCCCCTGTGTGCGCACCCGCACAGCGCTGCGGGCACCGCGGGTTTGCGGGGCCGGGCGGGTCCCCGCGGCAGGGACGGTCCCCCCACGGATCCCCCCACGGATCCCCCCGGGCCGGTGGACACTGGGATGATGGGATGAGGCATCTCCGGGATGCGGGGCTGCGCCCCAGAGCCCGCACTCCCTGCTCCCTCCCGGCCCTGCATCCCTTCTGCATCCCTTCTGCATCCCTTCTGCATCCCTTCTCCATCCCTTCTCCATCCCTTCTCCATTCCCTCCATCCCTTCTCCATTCCCTCCATCCCTTCTCCATCCCTTCTCCATCCCTTCTGCATCCTCTCTCCATCCTCTCTCCATCCTCTCTCCATCCTCTCTCCATCCTCTCCCTATCCTCTCCCTATCCTCTCTCCATCCTCTCTCCTCTCTCCATCCTCTCTCCATCCTCTCTCCATCCCTCTCCATCTCTCTCCATCCTCTCTCCATCCCTCTCCATCTCTCTCCATCCTCTCCCCATCCTCTCTCCATCCTTTCCCCATCCCTCCCCAGTCTCTCCCCATCCTTCCCCATCCCTCCCCATCCCTCTCCCGCTGTGTCCCTGCGCGATGCCTCCTTCTCTCCCCTCTGGAAAAAGAAGCCCCGGCATGTACCCTTGAAATGTCAGCCTCGTCAGACGTGTCAGCCTCAGCGTGGGCTGTGGCCTGATGTCCCCCCTGGTCCATTTTTCCTGTAACTTTCTTCCTTTTCCCCCCTTCTCCATCCTCCTGGGCGTAAGAGCAGCTCCTTGGGAGCGAGCATGGGGAGTCATTGGGAGGAAGGAGCGTTTATGCAGGAGGCAACAGCGAGGCTGCTTCTGACAGCCTGCTGGCATAGACAAATAAATAAAATTAAGCAGAATCCGCTGAAGACTTGCACAAGTGTATTTTTAGAAATATTATTTGCTTCAGTGCAGTGCAAGAAAAAAAAAAGAGGTCTATCTTTATTCACTTGCCCTACTTTCTTCCTTGTGAGTTTCTGGTTGATTAATGGTGTGAATGATTGCTCAGCAATACACAGTGTAGATGAGACTGGACTGGGGGAACCATCCAGCTTAAAAACAGACCTGGAGCTCATTTTCCCTCTTAGGTGGAAGGTGTCTTGGGAGAAAGGTTGCTGAATCCGGTGGAGTTAATCCAGGAGAGCATTATCATGTGTGGGGGAGGGAGCCCTCTCCTTCCCCGCCCTCTGAAAATCGTTTTTTTATTTTAATATTCTATTTTAACATCTGTGTTGGGAAGCGTATTTGAATTAGGGTAGCGTTTCTTTTTAAGGCTGTGTCCACACATGCTTGGGGTTTGGTTTTTTTTTTCCTGTGTTTGTGGCTTTTTAATAACAATGCACACCAGATACAGTCAGGGTTTTGTTTTCACTTTGGGAGGAAATGTATATTCCCTGCCTCCCCCTGGAGACCCATGGCTAATGCCTGAGCAGAGTGGTGGTAACCAGAGAGAAGGGGACTGACAGCAGGGTGGGAGTGCAAAGCCGTGTCCCCCTGCCCAGCCGTGTCCCCCTGCCCAGCCGTGTCCCCCTGCCCTGCCGTGTCCCCCTGCCCAGCTGTGTCCCCCTGCCCAGCTGTGTCCCCCTGCCCAGCTGTGGCCAGTCTGGCAGCACAGGGCTCCTGCCCCTTGGACCTGTGCCCCCTCTCAGGGGGAGAGACCTGCTCTGACACTTTCCTGTAAATGATGAGAGATGTGGTGGTTAGCAAGCAAGACAAGAATAGGAGCTTAATTTGCCAAGGAATAGATCTTCTTCTAAACTAAGCTCTCCTAGCACTTAGAATAATTGTTAAAGGTCATAAATTCAGCAGATAGGGCACGCAGCGTGAATCATTCCATGGGGTCTGAATCAGAAATCGATAGTAAATTTGCTGCCTGAGCACAAAACATGGCAGGGAGGAGTAATTCCCCAAGCCTTGCAAAAATTTATTTATTAGAAAAGAAGTGTCACATTGCTGCGGGTTTGTGGGTGAGTCTGAGTGGGGGAGATGTTGCTCTTATGCTGCCTGTGTGTTTGAAGGGGTGAGGGAGGGCAGTGTGAAATGCTGGGAGCAGGTAGTGACTCAAAAATGTGGCAAAGGGGATGATTTGTTCCCAGCGGTGGGGAAAGGAAATGCTTGGGCCACTTATCTCCAAGTTTGAGTCACTGAAATGTTCCAGGAGGCTGAGGTTTATGAGCAGCAAGCAAATGTGTGTAAGAAAGGTGGACCTCCGACTGCCAGTGTGCCCCATCCTTTGCTTTGGCTTCCCTACTCCTGTCCCAGGGGAGGGAGGTGGATTTGCAATGTGCTGATGAAGGCTGAGCATGGCACAGGCAGAACCTTGCACACCACCATTCATTTCAGCTTGCCTCTCCCCGCTGGTTTTTGGGGTGGATTTGTAGGGCTGGGCTGAAAGGTGATGTAGGGGGTAGCAGGAGCTCCTGTTCTTGCCACCCTGGAGTTTATTTTGGCCATGCAGTCGGGGCTTCACCACAGCAATGCATCTGCTTGACGTGCTGGTGGCTGGGCCAGGAACAAAGCACTGAATTCTGATTAAAATGCACAGCCTGGTGCCTCGAGTAAGCACACTGTGGGCTGCCTCCTGCCTCCTTCATGGCACATTTCTGTCCATCACTGTGCACTGTGCTCATGCCCTGGTACCCAGGTGTCCCCATGGGGGTGCAGAGGGCTGGCGTGCCAGCACAGGGCAGGGTAAAGCCCTGGAGGTCAGAAGGATTCTTGAAACAGGGATGTGCTGGTGCTGGTGCTGGTAATGAGTATTGTTAATGTTGCAGAAAACTGTAATTTAAAATGATGAGGCCATTGAACAGGTAGTGCTGCATGTGATACTGACAAGGGGATAAGATAAACTACATTATAATGTTCTTTAGTAGGGGCAAGGAGATATTTTTGCTAGTCCACTCAGCACGTTTAATAGCCAGATGACCTGGCAGTGTTATTGGCAGAATAATGATTAACACAGGGGTTCACACAGGCTGTTGACAGGCTTGTTTGAGAAGCAGATTTTTGCAATAAAATGAGAATGAGCATGAGGAGGGATGCAGTGGGCCGTGCTCTCTGGTGCTAAATGCACAGCTGATCCCAACAGGAGAGAGCAGAAAGATGGGGCTGGGTTTGGCATTTTTTCCCATTTCCTTTTTTTTTTGCCTCAGCAAATGGAAGAGCCTGTCATCTCCTGCTGAAGGCAGTGGCCTTGATCCTTCTCAAATATTCAGGTCAATAGCTTTTCCTCTGCTGCATCCATCTGCAGGGCTGGCCTCTGGCTGCTGTGCCAGCGGTGGCAGGGGGCTCTTCTGCAGTAGCTGCCACAGCTGAATTCATCTGGGGTGCTTTGCAAGCTGTGTGGGAGGTTATAAAAGCTCTCAGGAAGGAAAACCTTTCACAGGGAGCTGGTAACCCCTGGGTTGGGACCAGCTTCAGGCCAGCAACCCCTCCTGCTCTCAGCTGCTCCTGGTCTTCTAGGTGAGGGGCTCACCCTGGGTGTAAGTCACCAAACTCACCTGCAGTGTATGGCTCAGCTGAGGGCTTCCTGCAAGGCTGGGAATTTAAAGAGAGCCCTTTTTGGGGAAGAAGTAATTGTTTTCTTCATGTACCTGGATGTTGATTTTGTTTTGAACTCATTGACAAAGCCCAAGCTTTTGTTATTTACTTCAGTGAGCTGCTGATTGTGTGCTTTCTGGAAACTGGATCCTAAAAAACATTAGTTGTTTTGGAAAAGCCTGGTCTTTAATGCTCAGGCTTGGAGAGGAGACAGCACAGAATTAAGGAGCTGGTGGGTATTAGTTGTTGCTGGGAAGAATTAGGTGAAACCCAAAAATGTCACTGCTCTTCCTTTAGCTTTGATTTGTATAGAAGTGAATTTTTGTGGCCATTTGTTTGCATTAGTTGGTCGCTGTCAAGTGAAGATAAAAGCTGGCGTGTTTAAAAACCCACAAAACTCAAACAAACATGCTGGCATTGTCCTGTTTCCAGAACTTCATCGGTTTATGGCAATTTTCAGCATCATTAAAGATTTAGGAGAAGTTTTAATGGGGGATAAGCACTGCAAGCCACCACTCAGGAGCATTATCCTGGCAGCATTATGTTAGTTTTCTTCTTCCAGCACCTTTTAAAAAAAGCTCTGTATCTCAACAGAATTTGGGCAGCTTTTGTAAAGGTCACCCTCTTCCTAAATAGAAAGAGGAACGAATTTGACTAGAGATGACTTCTGGAGATTAAAAAAGACTTGAAAAGCTTCTCTGTGCTGTGTTTTACATCATATGCTACCATGCAAAATTTGGGACAGATCTTCAGCAAATAAATATATATAGTCACAATTCCTGAGGACAGGCACTCTCAGGAGTCTTCCATCAGAGACTTCATCTGTCCTGTTCCAGTCTCATTCAGTGCATGTGTGAGCTGTGGGCCATGTCAGTGTCCAGGTACTTTTTTGCATTTTTGAGCCTTTTAAGTTTTTAACCATAAAATGTTGGCAGCAGAAGAATACTGTAAAGGTTTGGGTTTGAATGGACCTCAGAACTCATTTAGTTCCAACTCCCCTGCCATGGGCAGGGACACCTTCCACTAGACAAAGTTGTTCCAAGCCCTGTCCATCCTGGTCCTGGAGACTCCCAGGGATGGGGCAGCTACAGCTTCTCTGGCTATTCTGTTGCAGTGCCTCGCCAACTTCTGAGTAAGTAATTTATTCCCAAAATCTAATCAAAATCTTTCCTGTTTTAGGTTAAATCATCCAAAGGGAAGACAGTGTCCAACTCTTCTGGGTTTTTTTCTGCATCTTGCTTTCATTCCTTGAGCCAGGAGTGCTGATAGTGGTGCAAACATTTATCCCCTACACATGCATGTTTGTTCTTGGGTGTGCTTCTGAAAAGTTAGAAACAGGTCTGTCTTTTGTCTAATATTTCTGTAGGGTTGATTTTATTTTTCCCCTGCCTTTTGGAGCTGTGCAGCCCAGGTGCTTCTCTTCTGCAGTTCTCCATGTGCACTTCAGCACTGGTGCTGTGGTTACTCTTCCCCTTCTTCAGAGTTCTTCCACAACACAAACATGTATGGTGTTTTTAAAGGCATGGAGAGTCTCTCTGCTCTCACTAGTGTTCCTCTTCTGGGTAGCCATAAAAATTAATAATTTGGAGTGAATTTATAGCAAAGCATATGCTTGAGCAGGCTGAAGTTTGAGCACAAGCACTTTGTTGGCTCAAGGTTTGAAGGAACAAAGAACATTTGATTGGTGTGCATATTTAAAATAGTCTGATTTTTAATCCATGCAAGAAAGAGGAGTAAGAGGAGGTTTTTATCCATGCTGTGTGAAGGTAGTTTTTATCTGCCAGGCTCACAGATGTAGTGGTACAGTTTGTGTGGGGTGAGGGAGGGAAGTGGTTTGCATTTGATCTGTATGTAAATCTCCACGACTGAATCACCCAGCTGTGGAAGAGGTGTCCTTGAAAGTCATCATTCAGGTGGGGCCAGGCCAGACAAAAGCTGCTGGCACCTCTTGGGCTCAGGCTCTGAGCTGCTCCCTGCAAACCCTTGCCTGACTCCTTCTAATGCACCCTTACACTTTGCAGGGGCAATTACAGACACCAATGGGAGTTCTCTGCCTCTGACCTGCAGACCAAGGACAGAGTATTGATCCCTGTCTTGTTTCTTCATGCCTCAAACATAAAGGGGGAGAATCCTGCTAGATTTCCCATGCTTCCCCCAGTGAAAAGCTACCAACAGGCAAAAGGGTGCACAGTGTGGAGAAACAGCATTGGTAAAAGCTGCTGTGCCTTGGGGTTGGGAGGATGGTGTTGAGGGTTCAGGACCTGCCACCTGAAGGCAGCTGCTCACCCTGGGCTATTTGGGGACCATGCATGTTGTTTTCCCTTGCTGCCAGCTGCAGAGAGACCTGGAGCATTACAGGGTAACCTGCAGACCCATGTTCCCTTTCCCAGGCTGACTCATTCTCCCTCCTGGTGTCTCTTTTGGCCCTGGCTGCTCTGCAGGTGCCCTGCTCACCCTCAGGAAGTGTAGAGCTTTCATCACATGAGGTTTCAGTTTGCTGGTGCTCAGGTGCTTTCTTTGTTACCTTTCACACAGCCATTAAAACAGGCTGCAGGTTGAACCACCAGTCTTAAGTTATTGATAACTCCATTAAGTGAGAGCTGGTGTTTCCCATTTACAAGGCCAGTAGCTTTAATTTCCTTCTCCCCAATCCCCTCCTCCTGTCCTGTTTTTTCGCTTTGAGCTGACTGCATGTTGAAACTGATGGGCTGTCTGCTCTGGGCTCAGGAAGACAATTCATGTAAGTGAGATTTGATGTTTTCCATATAAATCATTTATGATTTCTCAAGGAGGGTTGTCTAAGGAACATGGTCCCTGAGAAACAGGTACTCCCCCCCTCTCTGCATTCCTCTTCCATGGTTGTTTCTAGATGGTCCCTCTGAGGGGCTGAACATCCCCTTCCTGCAGTGGGATGAGGATGCTCAGCACGTAGAGCCCCAGCCCTGGGGAGCTCCTGCAGTGGGTCATTTCTGAAAGGAGAGGAAAAGCCACCAAGGTTGGAAAACACTGATAAGAAGTTCAGTTGTTGCTCAGGTATAACTCAGCACACCTGATTTTATTTTACAATGGCAGATCAGAAAACCTTCCCCTTTGATCAAGAATGATGCTTTTCCATGTTAATTTGCTGCAGTGCTTGCCAGAAGTTCAGAGTTCTGTGTTGTTGGTAGTAAGTGATGGATGATGGCAATCAGATGGGCAGCACTAGAGTATGCAGGCTGGATACCAGCACCTCCTCCTTCCATCTCAGGTGAGCAAGCAGTGTTTACTGCCCCGTGCTCAGGTGTGGGTTACCCTGAGCACCAAAAGGTGTGCACTTTGCTGCAGGGAACCAGCTCTCCTCTAGTATCTGACCCTGTCAGATATTAATGGCTTTGGGCAAACACCACCCTGCTCTCAGGGAGTGAGTCCTGAGTGGGTGACAGTCCCATCCTTCCCACGGGTGCACTCAGGCTGAAAACAGCCATAGCCTCTGGCAGGCGTGGTTTGGTTTGTGCAGCTGGCTGGGAGCAGCGAGTTACTCCTCTGAGTAAAGCCTGAGCAGTGTGAGCTGAACATCCTCTTGGTTTGAAGTGCTGCTGCTGCAGTGAGGGTGGGTGTTTCGCTTCACGTGAGCACACGTGTGGTTTTCAGCTTGTTGCAGGTCTTGCTTGTTCCCTCCAGCAGTGGCATTTTGGGGTGCAGAAGGTGTTGCTTTCAGAACAATGAATTGTTCTCAAAGCTGCACTCTCTAGAAGCCAGGGATTTTGCCTTGGATGTATAGTTTTTTTATAGACTTAACAAAAAAATAAAAAAAATAAAAAATTTAGGTGGCTGACAGTTTTCCCCCCCGCTTCCTTTTAAAAATTCCCTTTTCTCCTAATTTTGAAACTCAGCAGGAAAAAGCCTGCTGCCAGCTGAGTCATGTGTTTAGTGCATGACAGAAGTGACTGTTTGGGACCATGCCCTTAATCTGCTGGATGGTGCCTGTAGGATGGTGCATTGGAGGTGGTAGAGCCTTTGCTGAGGAAAAGATCGCACAGCTTGAATCTAATAAAATGTGCCTAATAACTGCTGTAGTATGCTATAGAAATACAAGAGATCAAAGCCTCAGAGGCATTTATTTTCATAATTTGTGGGTCAGGACTAATTGGGTGCTGTTTGATGTCCAGGCAACAATAGAAATCTGCCTGTACATCAGAATATATTTGCCTCTTCCTTTCTCTTTCATACACAAGCATAAAAGCTTAGTGTGATTTTGAGATAAACTGGCAAAAGTGAAGGTAGAGATCTCTTCCCTCCCTCACTGCCATCTTTCTTAGATGTACTAAGAGGGTGGTGAGGCACTGGAACATATTGCCTAGAGAAATGGTGGATGACCCATCCCTGGAAGTGTTCAGGGCCAGGCTGGATGGGGTTTTGAGCAAGTTTGTCTAGTGGGTGGCATCCCTGCCTATGGTGGGGGATAAACTTTAAGGTCCCTTCCAACCCAAACCATTCTATGATCCTTTTACACTGAGGGCCATGTAGCTGGTACAGTGACCGAAAAAACCATGTTTACTTGGTAGGTGTTGATTGTGTGTTGTAATTAATGTTGGTGCTCCAGGAGGGCTAAGCCTGATGGCTTAGTTACCTACCATACTTCTGCTCCCTAAAACATGAGCCAAGATGAAAACAGAGAATGAGCTTTGATGGTGCAGCTCAGTGAATGTCCCCAATCATGACAGCCATGTGGCATCTCAGTGTTGTGGGTGGTCATCCCCACACGAGTCAGATGGGTGTAGGGCACTTAGAGTTGTTTTATGCATATATATATATATGTAAAAGGGACTATATATATGTGTGTGTCCCTGTCCCTGGCACATAGACCTTCTTCAAAACACATGCCAGGATTCTCCAAGCTGCTCAGTTTGATGGGAGATGCTGAATTAACCATGGACTTGTTACTGCACATGAAACAGGGCTGAAAGGGAAGGGGTAGTGCCCTTAAACTTGTGGGTTTTGTGTTTTACCCTCCAACTGAATACTCAGGGTAGGTGTTTTGGGGGCCTCCAGATGCCACATTTTGCGAGAAAAGAAAGATGGGTGTGCAAGGAGACTGTTCTTGGAGAAAAACCAGAGGCCAAAGCAACAAAATGAAAAGGACTTTAAATGCATTTTCTGGCCATGCAGACAGGCTGTCTTCAGTGCAATAAATCTTCAGCCTTTATGTATTGATTGGCTTCAGTAAATAGTGTGATGACTCTGCTCTTCCCATTGCTATTCTGTGGGGATCCGTGTGTTAGTATGGCTGAAGAGGCTGTAATAGCTAAATGGGATTCCAGGAGTGAGAGCAGTTTACAAATGCTCTCCAAAGTGATCCTCACAGCCAGTGTGACTGCGTTGGACTGCTGGAAATGTAAACAGAGTGCTCCACTGGTGACCAGGCTGGTAATGGCTGTGTTTTCTAATGGGCAAAGCCGTGTTCCCTGAGCCAAGTGTCCTGCAGTGACCATGCCCTGCCCTGGCAAGGATTCTGGTTCACTGGTTGGGCAGCTGTGATGGGTACCTTGTGTGTGAAGGCAACAGGAGTGGAGAGGAGAGGCTGAAGTTCTGTTGAAATGTGGGGCTACTTGGCTAGAAAATGGAAAATGGCTGAAAATGCCCCTTTTTGTACCAGCCCTGTTCATGGCTTATAATAATTTCTTCAATATTCATGTGATGCCAGGCACAGTTCAAAGTGATTTTGCTTGTGGAGCTTTGCCCCTGCTCATGGAGGCAAGGATGGGACGTGGTTGTGTTTGAGCTCTGGATCCTTGAGCCATTGCTGCAGTAAAGCATGAACAGAGGGGGAAGATGGCAGGGGCAGCAGCTCTTTGTCACTGTGGAGCAGCAGTGGTAGGAGGGATGGAGGGACAGCTCTTTTAGCTATCAGGTGCCATAACAAAGCCCATGCAGAACACCTGCCATTGGCACGCCCACGTTTTGTGACAACCTGTAACTACAGCATGGTGGAAGAGCTCTTCCAGAGGTGGTTTGGACCATGAGCTGGAATCCCAAGTTGCTTTGGAGACAGTGGAAGGAAAGATGGGATGATACAGATGTAAAATTAGCATAACAATATACCTTTAATTCAACTTGAAGGAAATAATTGAAGAGTAGTTGTCATTTATGATTGTGACCTCTGCCAAGATGACTCATGCTGCAATATAATATGAGTCACTTGTTAATGATGGCCTGTAAAGGAGAAGGTGCCAAATCCCTGTAACTTCTTTGCTGTGCGCTATAAAAACCAGGGTGAAGAAGAGTCTTCAGGGTATTATTGCCTAAAAGTAACTGATACTTAGGAGCACTGAAGCACCTTTACTTGGCTCTGGGAGACTCCAGAATGAAAAGGCACAGGCTCTGAGCAAAAATTCTACTTCTTCTTTGGCCTTGGTTTCAAAGAGCCACACAACACTGTGTACTTCTTCTCCCCAGCCTGCTGCCTGATGTGATGTTGCCTGAGGGTGGGGACCCTGATAGCTCTCCCTCCTGCCAGATGGCCCAGCTGGCTGGAGGGCAAGTGCCTGCTGGTGGGAGGGAGGTGGGTGGGTGGGTGCCCAGCTGTGCAGTGGGCTTGGAAAGCCATGGCCACCTCTGCAGAGGCTGTGGGCTTAGCATGGGGAGGAGACCTGGCTGATGGGAGGGCAGGAGGGTAGGAGCAGGATGCTCCGTGGGAAGGTCCCTGGGGTACCACTGATGGGCAGCCCTGGGCTGGAGACCTGCATGAGGAATTTGGGGTCTGGGAGGTGGAGAGCTGCAGTCTGTGGCCCTGTCAGGCCCTGCTTTGCCAGGCATTGCCCCTCCATGAGCTCCTCTGGTGTGTGCCAAGTGGGTGCAGAACTAGACATTTCTTATGGCCTTAAGGAACCAGTGGTGCTCTTGCAGCAATTGGCTTGAGAACTCACTTGTTAATCATCTACTAGCTGTCTTAAGTGCTTCCTCTTACTGAACTGGTGTTTTTCCTAGATAAATGAGATTTCACAATCCACAGAAGAAAGTGAAGAGCCGGTGTGAAGGTGCTTGTGACCAGGGGCAGGAGCTCACCAAGAAGTGACTGGCTCCTGGGCTCAGCCTGGGGCTTGGTGCCCTTTCACAGAGCAGAGGGGCACCTTGCTCCTTGGAAAGGCTTCTTGCTTGTCAAAAGCCTGATGATTTTGTCTGTGGTCATGAAGTCCTGTGGTGTGCTGACACCAGAAATTAACTTGAGAGGAGTATTTTTCCCCTAGATCTCATAATGGTAGAGGAGCATGAAAAAAGGCCTTCCAGAAAGGTCGTAATTCCAAAGGCAAATAACTTCAAGTAGTTTGCTGAAAATTCAGAAAAAAAAAGGGTGATAAATATGTGAGGTCTTGCCTTCCCTCTTCCCTGAGCGAGGCACCCAGCCACAAACTCGGGGATGCTTCTGCCATGCTTCCATGTTCCAGGTGAGGAGCTGCCCACCTCCACCATCACACACCTCTGCCTCCTGTTCCAAAGTGTGTCTCGGCCCCTGGACTTTGCCTGTTGGCAGCCCAGACAGGACTGCCAGATCTCTCTGCCTTGTGCAGCCCCAGTGTGGGCACGAGGAGACAGGAGGGGGGTGATGAAGGGCTGTGGAGGAAGGTTGAGGCTTGAGGAGGAGAGAAGGGATGGACCTGAAGGAGGAGAGCTTTGCACCAACTATTCCTGTCGAGGCAGCCCGAAGCAACATAAGGACATTGAATGTACGAGTGGCTGCACTGCAGAAAACTGGTGTGTGGTACCTTAGGAATAGCTCTGTGAGAGCCAGAGGAACATCACACTGAACAGAACACACGCTGAAAAGAAGCTGCCAGCGCAGTGGGACCCAGATCTTGTACACATCTTCTTGCTCATTTGGTAATTATCATTCCATTCTTTAGCAAGGTCCCACTTTGGCACAACAGTCCTGCCACTGTGGCAGCTCCTGGGAGCTCTTGTCAGCCCTCTGGCCATCCTTGTCAACTCCATCAGCAGAGGGGACCCACAGCAAGGAGGGGTTCTGCTCTTTGATAAAGCAAACCAGAGTGGTTGGTTTCCACTGAGCAGCTGGATCCCACCTGGATCGGGTGGAGTAAAAGCATCACAGGTTTGAATAGGTTTGAATAGGTTTGAATATCATATGATGCAAAGGGAGGGACACCTTGTAGGTGGACAGGCTGTACCACCCAAAAACCAGAGCAGTGTGGTTGACAAGGGAGAAGGGTCGTCAGTTCAAAGCTGAAGGTGCTTTCCCAAAGCCCTTTCACAGTCAAGCATGGTTTGGCTTTCGCTGGCTGATGTGACCTCTTCGGTGCTGCTGGTGTAAAGCAAAGTGCCTGCACGGGGAAACATCCTGGAGAGGAGATGCAAAAGCTCTGCTCATTATCAGAAGCGAGTCAAACTGCTCCAAGCTAATACAGCTGCCTAAAAATAGAAGTGGTGTTAGGGGGAGGGACTGTCTTCTCTGTTCATTTGCCCTTGATTTTCATGACATTTTGCTGCTCTATATTATGTGTCTTGTAGGGGAGACATGCTGTGTCCTGGTCACAAGAGCATGTGCTTGTGTTGAAAACCTTCAGGGATGAGGACTGAGGAGCTTGTTGGGGGTTTAACAACTTGCAGAATGCAGTCATTCAGGTTTATTCCCTCGTTCTGCTCCTCACAGGTTCACAGCCTGCCCCTTGCTGTGGTGTTGGAGCCTCCCCTGGGGCAGGTCTGAAAAAGGGATGTGGCTGGTGGTGAGGCTGTGTGGTGGGATGGGTCCCTGCTGGTGGAACTGGAGGGCATCCATCGTGTGTGCACCTCCTCAGAGAGGAGAGTCAGTGCACTTGAAGGTTGCAGCATCTCCCAACCTTTGGAAAACCAGCCTTTGCAGTTAAGGAGGAAAAAAGAAGGAAAAAGAAACACTTGTGAGACTTAATTGCTGTGTTATTGTTATTCAGCACTTAAAACCCAGGTTTCATAACTGCCTTGTGATACCAGCATTCATGTTCTTTGCTAATATTATGCAAGCAGATCACCTTGTGATCATCAAATACTGAAATGTGCTTTCTAGTGCTCACCCTTGTTTCTCAATGAGTCCATAAAACCTCTTCTGCTTTCTATTAATTATGGAACAATAGAACGTTTTTCTCTTATAAAGAGCTGAGCCTTTTTTATTTTTTTCTTCAAGTTCTTGAGCCAGCTGCTCCTCTGAGACCTTTCTGTTCCATGTGGCTTGACCAGGGTGGACACTGCACTGTCTTCTGCCACTTGGGAGGAAGCAGGAAGTTTGTGGATGTATCTTAGGGGCAAAGGTCTTGCTGGACTGGAGCAGTCCCAGCTGGTTGCTGGCACTGGTGTGGTTGATGTGATCTGCCTTCAAGGTTAACTGAGGCAACTGGGAAAGATGGGAACAGGCCCAGTGGGGTAGTTCTACTTCCTCCCCAGCAGAGCTGAAATGTTGGCTTACTTGTTGATGCTCAGTTGTTTTCCAGCTGTGAGTTTCTGTTTAACACCAGGAAAGCCCTTTCTGTACCCCAGCAGGAGCTGTGCTGTGAGCAAGACCCTGGGAGCGAGGCTCTGGTCTTACCTGTGTGAGCATCTCTACTGGTCTGGATTCTCCCCACGCCCTCCTCCAGGTTTTGCTGGACAGTGAGACTGAACTTCTAGGGGTTTTTTTCTGATGAACCTGGTTCTGCCACTCGGTGGCATCCAGAGCAAGGGTGGGACAGGGAGGTTTATGCTGTTCTGTGCTGGGGTTGCCTGTGGGGCAGTTCTGCAGGTGGCTAACTAGAGGTGGTGGGCATCTCTCAATACTTCACTGGAGGAATCTCGCAGGATTTCCTTGACTTAGAGACACAGAATTTAATCTTTCCTCCGAGTTTTCTCAAGAGAAAGGAAATGGTTGGGTTTTTCCTTCCCGGTAGAGGGAAAGTGTTGAAATATTTCTGTAGGCACAGATGTGGAGTGCAGAGTGCTCAGTGTGCTGGGCACTGAAGAGGATGTGTCTCCAGGCTCCCTGGCCACTGCTGCGTCTCCACTCCTTCACACTTTGCTTTGCATACACATCCGGAGATCCACAACTCTTTTCACATGCTAATGAGAACTTCATAGATAAGATCCCCAGTGGGAAAAGGAGTGCTAGGAGAGTCTCATAGCAGGGGAAATCAAGGTGAGGAGAAGTCAAGCATCTTCCCTAGATTCTCTCACAAGCCATGCAGCTCTGGCAGAACTGAGAGTAAAAACCCTTTAGCCTCTTATCCTGTGCTGTAGCCATTAAATTGTGCTCTCCTAAGATTAGATAACCTGTGGTTTTAGTGTCTGCAAGGCTTGATGAGCAAATTCTTTGGGATAAATGCTTTTCTTGTATTCTTGCCAAGACAGTGATGTTTGCGACATGAGGAAAGGGAAATAACTTGCAGGCGTCAATTTTCAGGAGATGAATCAGATGGAGAGATAACACCCAATAGGTTAGAGCTCTTGGAAAGTCTCAGTGATGAGGGTCACATCCTGCATCTCTGGTTTAGACTAAGTGATGTGGGGAACACAAGGTGCAACAGTGCTGCCAGCAGCGTGCCATGAGTTTTGACTATTACTGAACAATCCCGATCTCTGGCAACAGCAAGACATGGCACTGGAGTTTGTTTGGGCCTTGGGATAGATGCTGAAGGGTTTGTAGTGGCATGGTGCTTGGTGTTACCTCAAACAAAAATTCCATCCTGATTTTAGAGCAATTGCAGTCTGGGGAAAGTGAGAGCTGAAGTGGTTTCCCTGCATAATGAATTATTCCTTTTCAATACATCAGGTCTTCAGAGGAGGAAAAGATTGCAAAAGCATCTCAGTCTTGCAGTAATTTGTGTTCTTCGCTGTAGCCAGGGGCTGTAAGGTGGACTGGAGCTCGGCTGGGCACACACTGCAGTTGGCTTATAATAAAACTGCATCAGCTGCCCTCCCTTCTGACCAGCAGAGATGGTGATGGGCTAGCTGGGTCTGCTGGGTGGGATGAGGTGATGCTCTCTGAGGAGGGGGGGTGGCCTGGCAGAGTTCATAGAACTGTTTATTTTTTATTTTCTGAGACAGTGTGTTGTTGCTGAAATGTGGCTTTGATTCCTGGTTATGAGCACCCTTATCTGCTTTCCTAGCCATTAGCTCCCTGTCTCGTGCACGTGGGAACCTGTAAGTTACTTCATCCGATAAGGCTTTTCTTATCAGTTCTCGTGTTTATTGTGTAGAATTGAAATTATTCTAGGAAGTATAAAAAAAGGGGAGGGAGCCTGGGAATTACAGCCGAGAAGTTGTGTTCCTCCTCTCTGCACAGACCAGCAAGATGTCAATAGAAAGTATGGATGTCTCCATGTATCAAGCTGGAGCTGAGGTCTTGGTCATGTAATGTGTCTGGAAAGAAACATGTGTCCTGAGATTTCGTTTCCTTCCTTGCTTTGTGCAGCATCATCAAAACACCCCTTTTGGCCTTTTAAACTCATCATCCTGCTTGTGAAATATTCAGCATAGCTTGGGCTGAGTTTGCATCGCTGTCAGTGGGTTGAATCCTTTTGGAGTGGCTTTGATCTTGCTTACTCCATGCTGAGTAATTTACACTCCTCTCACATGAGCAGCAGCTTCAGTGGATGTGCCACCCTCTGAGTGTCTGGCCCTTGCAGGCTCTCTCAGTTTCTCCTAATCGTAAGCATTTAAATGGTATTAAAGCAGCTTATTCAAGTCTTGTGCTTTTTTAGAGTCATTAACACCTCTGCAAAGAAAGTGTACAACTCTACTTGAGTCAGCTGGTGGAACTTGGCAATGGTTTGAATGGTTACCAGGAGTGCAGGGAGTTTGGGGCTGGACTTTCTGAGCTGGGGAGGGTGTTTAGGAGGAGTGTTTAGGAAGGGTGTTGGTGGTGTCTGCTGGGGATGGTGTTTAGGAAGGGTGTTGGTGGTGTCTGCTGGGGATGG
>JAWWEE010000010.1:4247557-4295061 GCA_035221455.1 Xenops minutus | reverse complement strand
GTGTTGGTGGTGTCTGCTGGGGAGGGTGTTTAGGAAGGGTATTGGTGGTGTTTAGGAAGGGTGTTGGTGGTGTCTGCAGTACCCATGGATGGGGAGCTGGTGCTCCCACTCACCATGGGGACCACCCTTCAAGGTGGTGTTCCTCTTCATTTGGGGATCAAGACTCCTTTCTGGGTGTGAGAAAAGGAACCTCAAGATTTTGTTGAGTCGTATTTCCAGGGCAGAAATGTCCTCTCCATTTTTTCTGTATCTCATGAAGGGCACATTTCAAGTCATGTCAAGGTTCAAGGGTGATCCCACCATGAAGTCATAAAATAAAAAATTAAGCTGGCTTTTTCACCTTGAGTGTTGTCTTCTGAATCAACAGTGCCACAGTGGTCTGCTCTTCCTTGTGGCCATGGAGAGGTCCCACTCTTGGTCTCCTTGCTTGGTCTGTGGAGCCAGTTGAGCTCTGCACTGGTTAACAGGAAATCATCATTACTAACATTAGCCTGGTAGAAAAACTAATAGGGGTGAATAGTAGCACAAGATACATGGAAATCAACGTTTTTCTCCTTGGAGGCTGTAGATGTAATCCACTTAATATTCTGTGGAACACAAGATTAATATTCTTCAGCATAATATACAGGAGGGCTTTTCTTTTTAGTTTGCTGGCAGAGGCATTGCTGCATTGCTAAAGCTGAGGGCAGGGGATTAGGAGGGGGGAAGGATGCTGACCCACCTTCCAGAGGATTCAGAAACAGCAAAATCTGGATAGAGGAGATTAAACTTCTCCCTCTCTGGCACGACTTTCCTGCAAGAAGTGTGGCTGGGTGTCTCCCACTGGGATAGCCCCTGTTGAAATCTGGTAGGGTGTCTTTCAACTCTCTGGATGTGTAAAAGATTGGAGAATAGATCTGATTTCCTTGGGCTGTGTGGTGTGACTCTTCTGGTGAGCTCCCAGTGCTCATTCTTGCTCTTGTCCTTCTTCCTGGCATATCTCTGCCACGATTTAAACTCATGGAACGGCTAAGCTTTGTAGAGGTTCCTTTAAAATAATAATAAAGCAAAGCCCCTGTTCTTTTTCTTTCACAGGGTGGAAAGAATGCAGTGGCTTGCCAAGCTTAAAGAGGAGTAGATACAGCAGAAATAAATAAATCAAGCCCATTTATTTTAAGTTGATTAATCTGATATGTTCGTAGTTTTCTAAAATAAAATCTAGCCCCAGAGAGTTTAGCAAATCAAATAACAATAACAGCAATTAATTTAGCAGCAGTTATGAATGTTTCCCATCCCCTTTTCACATCCCTACACCCACATAATTAATCTCACAGTTTATGACTGCGGGCCAAATCCTGTGTGGGGATGTGCAGTGTCTCCTTTGGGCTGGAGAAGGTGGACCTGAAGAGCTGACCCCATTCCTGAGGGTGGGGAGGGACTGTGGGCAGGGGTGAGATGGATGGTTGGTGGATGCTGAGCTGCTGGGGCATCCTGTGCCTGCAGGAGGGCTTGGGCTGCTGCTGGATGGGGTTTCTCTGTTGAAAATCCAGATATTATGGACTTTCCTTCCTGCTTTATTTTCCCATTTTGTACTGGTCTTCAGCAGACTGGTTCCTGTGATCTTGCTTAGCTGCTTTGCAAGTGTTAACATTTCCAGGCTGCTTGTATGAATCAAAAATCCTGGAATTCTGCACGGAGTCACGTAATGTCATGGTTGATTCCAGGGACCAGAGCTAGCAGAGAGTTCCCAAGGCAGGGAGGTGTCATGGGGCTGTAATTTGACAGGGAACACAGCTGATCCCATAAAGCAAAAGGCCATGGTTGGATTTGCAGGACATCAAGGTGACATGCAAAGCAAAACCAGCACATCTTCCTGGGATGTCTGTGTGAAACAGGTCCCTCTGCTTTGTCTTATCCAAAGTGCTGTTGTAATGCATATATGAAATCAGCTAAACTTAGGAATCCTTGCCCCACCTCAGAGTTTAGTAATTTGGGGCATTGGGGTTTGAAATAAGAAGCATCTCCCTGAATTTATGAGAGCATTTCACAGTGTCAGAAGCCACCAAGAAATGCAGAAGTCTTGCTGTGGGAAATACTTTACACCCTGGCAAAGAATTCTTGCAGACCATTTCAGCAACTGTGTATTGTCCCTGACTTTCAGGCTGGTTTTTTGGCATGTGTCAGGCAGGAGCTTGCTTTTTGCAGTGGGACCTTGTTTTCCACCCAGTTTGAGTGTCTGTCAAGACCAAACCTTCAGACTCCCTGCCGGGTCTGGCATTACTGGAGACAGCCTGTGAAATGTAGGAAAAAAGGTGAGAAGCCTTCCCTCTCCCTTCCCCACAACTTGTTAACTGTTGGGTGAGAAAGGTATTTCTAGATAGGAAACATGCAAATTAACATGGGGTTTTTATAGTCTTTTAAATAACTTTGCAGCTTTGTCAAGACAATTCAATGTAAAAATGAGTTTATAGCACATGGTTTTGGCAGCCTGCTGGTATAGTGGGTTTTGGTTTTTTAAAACCTCTCTTTTGAGTTTTGCTCAGTAATTTGAAGTGATTTGATCCCCACATTGTCCTTTCTTGAAGCTATTGCTGCTGAAGCATTATCTGATCCTCTCTTGAACCAGCCCTTGTAGAGCCAAGCTTGAGGAGCTGATGACAAGTGACAGGGCTGTGGGTAAACTCTTCAAAAAGCACCAAACCAGCAGATAACTCCATCTCCAGATGACCTGTGAAAATTGGGCTGATGTGAGAAACTTGACTGGATCCAGTAGGGAAGTGTTATTTCTCCAGGCATGTATATAGGGACTAGAAAATATTCAAAAGTAATGCCAGTTGCTGTAAGCTGGGATGCAGGGATGTCTGGTGGGGAAGACTCTCCACCAGCGTTGTCTCTCTCAAGACCCACGTGTAACTCCTCTGCTCAGGTGGCTTTTGGGGTTTCCAGCAGCTCCACAAGACCAAGCCCTCCCAGGTGCAGTGTCTTTGGCTGGAATGCTCACCTGCTGCTGGGTGAACAGGAATGGTCACAGCTCTGGCCCAGATGCCTTCTCAGCTCTTCCTTGGCTTTGAGTTTCCCTGAGACTCCTTGGAATACGTGTCTACATGCCTCGTTTGTGTGTTGGTTGTTGCACAGATCCTTGCTGCTGAAGGCTCTAGTCTATGGGTTGTTGGTGCCACAATGACATAACCCTTTAATCCCTGACAACTTTTCTGGTCAGCTCAGCAACAATAGCTTAAAAACATACATAGATTTACAAAACCATTCTAAAAAGCAAAGGGTTTTAAGATTGCTTTTCTTGTTTTTTGCTCCAAAGTGCATCTGGGAGTGAGACGTTCTCCCATTTTAAGGCATCCCTCTGGCCACAACTCTGAGTGCAAGGAAGGGAGCAAGCCTGTTTCTTGACAAAGGCAATCCCAGGTAACTAACCCCAGCAGCCTCCTGGGAGGGCTGCAGAAGCCAGGGTGTCCAGTCAGCAGTGACTCAGAAAGGTGCAGGCTGGGTTCTGAGCTGTCACCCCTACAGACATCCACAGACAGAGCCACAGGCGTGACCTGCTGTAGGAGGCTGTTTGCCTGTGTGTGAGAGGGTGTTCTTTGGTGGGAGCTGGGCAGCAGCCGTGCTTTACATGGGCTCTAGGAGTGGGATGTTAAGAGGCTGTAGTTCCCAAAACAGCTGCCTTGGTAAGTAATTAAACCAACTCCTCCAAGACCCCATAAACCTTTGACAGCACTTAGTATTAGGGTCACAATTTCATCTTGACACAAACATTTGCTGGCCGAGGTTGAAACTCTTTATTTCTCAGAGGGATGAGATCTAAATATTTAGGAATAATATCTTATTGGTCTGAAATGGCAGATAAGTGACTTCCAGTGAGGAGAGTGTCCAGCTGCCATGCTCTAATTGATGTCTGGATCCGAAGAAGCGTGGTACAATACTGGTAGTGACTTCAGATCTTCTGGGGACTATAAATATGATTTATAATTGGCACTGGAGCTTTTTAGAGACGCTGAGCTTAGCCAAGCCTTTTGTATATTGTCCTGTTGAAGTTTTGTGCTTGATTTAGGCATATGTTGAAGTGGCTGATTGTGCTGAGGCTGCCTTCATCTAACAGGGCATTGAAAACCTCGGGGTTCACTTGGCAGTAGTGCTTTTGCTGATGCTTCTGAGCTGATTGACTGCTGACTTTTCTAGATGAACAGTCTGCTGTGAACTGGAAGGAGGGCTTTTCCTAGAACCACAAACAGTTCATGGAGTCTGTCCTGAGGATCTAGGGAATGTGCTGTGGAGCTTTAAAAATGAGAGAGGATTGTCTGATTTGGAGGGGCAATAACTTCAAATGAAGAATAAACACAATTGTGTTGTATTAAGAGTTGTTGAGTATCTCAGCATTTTCTTACCATGGTGAGACCCATGGAGGCCAGATGTTGATCTTCATTAGCATCAAGACAAAACTCATTGTCCCCTGCTTGAATGACATCAGGGTGAGTTGGAGTCACTGTGTTGCTAGCAATGCTTTTGAAGGAATGGGGAGTAACCTCGGAGCCTTCTTGTTTTCATTAATATGTGTGTAGCTTGTGGATAGCTTTCTCTTGGACTGGGCTGCTCCAGTGTGCAGTGTTAGGGGAAGGATAGCTTTATATGTCATTGTTGTCCTCTCCTGGTATTGCTGCCACATCTTGGGCTGTGGGACCCACCTTCTCTGGTGGTACAAAAGCATCATTTTGGTTTGAAAAAAACCATTATTTCCAGGTCTGTACGTGTTCCTTATTGGTCTCGAGCTCCCATGTTTCATATTTGTGCAGAGGGTGCAGAATGGCTGCTTTTTCTTTTGACGTGCTAGGAAGGAGAAACTAGGTCAGAAGAACTCTAATTTTGTATGTGCAAGTGCGAATCTGTGAGCAGGAAATCTGGAATAGTCAATTTATTGTAGCTTTAGTGGCTTGGCCTCAACAGAACCAAGTGGGACTGGACTGCATTTGTGCACGGGGGATTTTTTACTTTTCTCCCCTCAGCTCTGATGTTGGCTATTCCTTTGCTGGCTGGGGGCTACAAACCCACAAGTATATCCTAAATTGAACAGGTAATAGTTGAAGACATAATCCAGCTTTATTGACTGAAAAGCCCAGTGTGGTGAGTAGTTCTTACTAAATTTTGCTGCTGCCAACTATTGGCAGGTCTTAACACCCTGGAAAGGAAAGAGACTCATGTGTGGTGAGTGGAGCTTTGCTGCAATGAGGAGCTGGGGAGGGGAGTGTTGGAAACCTGGGAGAGTGGATTTATGATTTAGGAAGGGGAGAAGGACAGAGCCCAGAATGAGCTCTTGGGAGGGCCTAGAGGAACAGCTCTTGGTGAGATGCTGGTGAGGATGAGGAGAGGTTCAAATAATTTTGTGAAGAGGCTTCTCTCAGTTGTCAAGGCGGGGGGAATTTTTCTTCTGTTAACAACTTAGCCTTGACAACAGTTTTTCTTAATGCTGTGTAGTAATGTTGTTTCTTGACTAACATCTTCGTTTGAGTTACAGAGCTGGGTGTTTGGGGGTGAGGGAGGACAAACTGCTTCTTTAAAATGAAAACAAAGCCCTCGGGGAGTTCATTATTACTCTTCCAAGTAGAGCAGCTTGTATTGCTTGAGTAGGCAGGAGGTGCAGTGGTAGATGCCATTGATGATAGCTTGTCTTGTGAGTCTCTGTATGGGTGGGCGAAGGAGGGGAAGGTACCAAATCTAGGAGGAGAAGATGTGAGATTAAGCAATTCCTCTGAGGGCTGAGTAGCCTCCAGTAGTCCAGCATGGTTTTGTTTCATTGCTTGGCTTGTATCTCAAATATATCTCAGATATATCTCAAAAATACCTGTGCAGCCTGTTGAGTGTTTGGTACTGCTTTAATTAATGGACGGACTTAGAGCTATGTCTGTGTGATTGAAGCTCAAGAAGGCAATGTCAGCCACTACTTTTTCAGGAAGTTCCAAGTAACTCCATCAATATTTTTTTGCCTTGGCCTCTGCCTTCCTGCTTTGTTTGCTGTTGTCTGCAGCTGTATTAGCAATCCTCTCCTGGCTTGTGCTGTCCATCTTCATATTACTCACAGGGCTGTTAACTAGAAGTGCATTGGAGATGGAGGCAGCCAGTTGATTACTAAAAAGCAGCTGTATCTTCAAGTGCTCTTCAAACCCCTCTACTTTTTTCTGAACTGTGTGTCACTTGGGGTGACTTCCCCAAGGTGATCCAGACCTTGTTTTTTCAGATCATAAAGTGCTTCAGTTTATGCTCCAGAAGCCAGTGCAGAAAGTATGGCAAAACGAGTGAGTTGATGTGCCTTCAGAAGGAATAGCAGGGGACTTTGTAGAGCTTGAGGTTACTCAGGTCCCAATGCTTGGGAGATGCACAGCTGTCTGTAGAGCTTCTAACTTTGCTAACATGAAGGATGGCTTCACAGAGCATATCCCAGCTTGGGCATTTGGCTTTGGGGAAATAAAATCTGGGCAGGTATGTAGTATGAGAACTAAAGGCTTAATCCTTACACTTGTTCCTTGCAGTGATGTTTTGCATAATCAGAAACATGTTACCCTGATGACAATTTTCCATATTGAACTGTACTGCTGAAGGGCTTTTCTGTCTCTCTTGCATTCCTCACAAAGCCTTTTTCACACTCTGAATTAATGATCTTGGTGGGGTTGGAAGAGTCATCTTTCTCCAGGCAGTGCAGTTGACAACTCAACACAACCTCTTGGGTTCAGAGTGCTGCCATGCCAGGCTGTGTGGTGCTGGGTGGGATTAGGGCTCTCCTGGGCTATCTGTGTGCCATGGCTTTGCCTTTAGTTTAAAAGAGCCAGCTGTTTGGGAAGAGTGACCCTTTGGTGCTTCCCAGTGCCAGAATCTCTCCTTGTGGCTGCCAGGACTTGTCTAGGCAGAGGCACCTGCACACAGAGAGAGCTCACTGGGTCTCATGTTGAGGGTGGTGAATAAACAGCTTTGTAAGCAGGCTTGGGTTCTTGTGGGTGCCTGATGGGATCTCCTGTTGGGGCCGTTTTATTTTGGATCTGTAAGGCAGAGGCACATAAAATCCTGATGTTTGGGAGCATTATTTGCACAGGGTTTGTTCTTGGTGGAGATTAAAAAAACTCTCCTAGTGCCAAAGAGGAGTGCCTGGGGACACTCCTCTATTGCTGACCCGTAACTGAGTGCTGCCTCCAGGGACACAGCGCCTTCCCTTCTCCAGGGTTATAACATTTGCTTAATGACTGGGTAACTCCACGATTTTTGGCTGGAAGTTGTCATTAGCTGCTAGAATGGGGGGACTAAGTGCACGATGATTACAGAGACTCCAATCTCTTGTTTCCCCTCCTGTGCATCCACAGCAATCGTGGATTTAATTGGTGTGCCCCTTGGTTCCCCTCTCCTGAGCATCTCTCCACTGTCTCCTCACATAACCTTTCCTGTTCCATCCCTTTTGTGTGGGCTAGAAGGGAGAAAAATGAGGCTCCTTCAAGGAAAACAAGCAGGTTTGGTGTACAGACTGTGTATAAATGCTTCTTGTGTTTATGGCCACCTGCATGGCCATATTTAACTTCTGCTCTGCTAACCCAGTGGTCACCATACCCAACACTGATATGGCAGCCCTCAGCCTTAGCTGACTTAGCCCTGGGTATGGATATTGCTCTCTGAATAGTCTCCTCAAAGCAATTGTCTCTTTTATGCCTTGGACTTGTTGAGATGTCATGATGTAGGCAAGGACAGCTTTCAGCTTTAATTCTGCAGGGCCTGTGTTGGGCAGAGTGGAGTGGTGGTAACCAGGAATGTGCTCCTGCCGTGAGCCCACAGTGTGCTCCTTGCTGATAAGTCCTTCAAAAGGGATGCCTGTTCTATTGCTGAAATTCGAATACATCCCTTTTTATCATCCACATACAGAAGACCCTTTTCTGATAAAGCACCAGTTTTAAATGTACTGTTTATTGAAATATAGTGGACTTTTTTTTCTGCATCGCCTCCATGATATTGCTGGAAAGGGTGATGCTCTTGCCTTTTTCTGTGTCTTAGACTGATTTTAGCCACTGAGACTTTGGAACCACTGCTTTTCCTGCAAGGTGAGTGAGGAACATAACAGTTTCCCAGTTGAATGTGAGCCTGTGCTGGCTGCAGCTGTGGAAGCAGGGTCAGATCCTGGCACGGGAGGGCTCAGGTGCCAGTCTGTCCCTGCCTGAAGGACCACTGGGGTCTGCACAGCCCTTGCCACAGGTGCTGCTCTGTAAAACATTTCCCATCCCATGGGCAGCTGAAAGGTCCTGGTGAGTGTTCCATGGCATTATGGAGAGCCTGGGCTTGCTCCTGTGTCTCCTGGCACAAATTCCAAGTAACTCATCCTCCTCAATGAGGCTTTGTGTGCCTTGGTGGGCGAGTGGCCACGCTGGGACCAGTAGCACCTTTCTATGGAGAAAGCTACAGCCAGACTCTCTGGGAGTGGGATGCTGAGCCTGCACCACCCCAGAAAGCTTAAACTGCAAATAAGGTCATTCTTTCCTAGCAGGAAATGATGGGGCTGTGCATCAGTGCAGGTCTAAAGCAGGGAATGGCTGGTAGTGGGTGATGTGCAAGTGTCCTCCAGGGTCCCTGCAGCTCTGCAACCCCCTGCCTGGGTTTGTGGGGCTGCCCCTGCCCTGCCCACCCCTCCTGGAGCTGCTGTGGGGGCAGTGGGTGCTGCTGGCCCCTATAAACTTGGGATGACCTTTTAATTTCTGGTGCTTGTAGCTAATGTGGTCTGAAATGAGCCCTGCCTTCAGTGGTGTCTGGGTGTTGGGGTCTCCTGAGCACAGCCCCAGCTGAAGCTGGGTTTTGCCTCTTCCCTTGCCCCTGTCTATCTGCTCCCCTCCTTTGTTGGGCAGTAGCAGGGAGAAGAGAGGGGCCCTACCTTGGTATAAGGGCTCTTGGCAGAGCCCTGCTGCTACTACAGCCATACAAGTCCTTTCCTCTGTGAAGCTAATCTAGAGCTGAAAATCATTTTTTTGAGTTTGTCTTAAAATCTGGTTCTCTCGCCCCCCTTTCAAACAGTGCATCTTCTCTGCCTAAACTAACAGCTTGCCTCATTTTCTTTTCCTTTTATTTGCAGGCTTGTTAATTAGTGCAGATGTTTTCAGTTTATTAAAAAAATGCAGTAGTGCTTGTGAAGGCATTCTGGGGTGTGGGAAGAGGGGGCTGCAGCAGCCTCAGTGTCCATGTGTCCTTCCTGGATGGAGGAGAGGGCATCAGCAAGAGGAGGTGGGTGCCAGGCTGGAGGCACCCACGTGTGATGAGCTTAGCAGGCACCCCAGCCAAGTGCAGCCCAGCGCTGCTGTGAGCCCTGATCTGCAGCACAGGCTATATTTGGTCTGAGATTACTCCCTGCTTGGCCTGGATTGGTCCCGGTTGGGGCTCTGCAGGGTGGATTTCTTTTTTCTCCCTGGCTGCCATGCCTGTGTATTTTTCTCCCTTGCTGCCCACTCCATCCTGCCTGAGCTGCTGTCACTGCTCTCTGGTACCCTCCTGAAGCATCTCAGCTGTGGGATGTGCAGGATGTGCCCTTGGTACCAGGGACAGCCTATTCCACAGCAGCCATTAGGATGCAAGGCTGTGTTCTGTGTAGGAACCCATCCAGGGGAGACCAGTGGGAAGCAGGATTTTTTTTTTCCCCCCCTGGCCTGCCCCATCCTTTGCTGTGTATTTTCTGGAAAGGCAATTAAGAGCACATTCTTCCTGGTGGCTTTTGGTGGAGAAGCTTGTCCCAGTGACTGCCTGGTACATGGGAAGAAGCCAGGCTGAGGATGGCAGCATGGCTGGGAGGAGAGATCACCCTCCTCTGCTCCTTGACATTGCTGGTGCTCCCAGTGTGTTGTCAGGGCTGTGCTGAGGTGGAGCTGCCTATGCCAGCAGCAGTCCAGGGAGAAGTGTCACTCATTACTGTGCTGTGAGATGACCAGTTACCTTGGCAGTGCTGCTGCAAAAATGCATAGAGGAAATGGGATGGAGAGGGAACAGTGCAGTGGAGAAACTCCTTGGTGGGTGGGAGCTGGAGCAAAGTAGAGATGGGAGCGATGGGGGGAAGCCCTCCTGGTGCACACAGCTGTCCCTGCCTGGCACACAGCTGTCCTTGGCCACAGTGGCAGCAGAGACAGCTGTGGGACTGGCATGTCTGCAGCCAGGTGATGGATGGACTCAGACAAACCTGTTGGAGCCACACATCTGACATATATACACATTAGAGGAGCGAGAAGTGACCTGGGATGGTGGGAGGGGGTGCTCTTTAGTTTGAGGATTTGTGGAAAGAGATTGAAAAGCACATTGCAAAAAGGAGCTCTTTTTATCAGAAATGGCCGGCTGCATCCCTGGATGTTTTTCCAAACCTCCTGAGCGTGTGCCCTAGGCACAGCTTTCTTCTGCCTTAATCTCCTAGTGAATATTCAAAAATAGATATACTTGTAGCACTGGAAAAGCCTCTTTCAGAGTTGTTTCAGCACTGCAGAGAACAACCCTTAGGAAAGAAACTCAGAAAATAAACAGCAGCTGCTGCCATGTTTCCCCCTCCTCCGCCTCCTCACCCAGTGTGGAAACCTGGTCCCTGTTCCCTTTCCCATCCATTCATGGCTTTTCCCTGCTGGGTACCCAGGCAGCAAAGCTGTCCACACCCAGCTGAGTTGCTGCATGGTAGAAACCTGTTGTGCTGCAGCTTCCCCTGTGTCCAGCCCAAGTGTCCAGCTGAAGGTGTGTTTGCACCAGGGCAGTCATGCCCTTGGTGGTCTCTGAGCCCCTTCCAGCACAGCTTCCCTGCCCCTTGCTGTGGGTGATCCCACTGAAGGCTGAATGGGGCTCCCACTCTTGGAGTGCCCCAGAGTTTTCCAGGCAGCCTGAGGGAGCTGCTTGGATATGATGGAGAAACAGGCAGAAGGGGGATGTGGCATTTCCAGATGGTCAGAGGGGTTGCTGTGACGCTGTCAGGGAGATGTGCTGAACCCCAGCAGGACCATGGCAGTGCACGTTCTGGGCTGGGGAGAAAGCTGCCCCAGGCACGTCAAGACGTGGATTAATTTACTTGTGGCATTATTGCTAGGTTAAACCTTGCTCCTCAGCTGCTCACAAAGACCCAGTGTTTGACTTTTGGACCCAGAAGCGTCTCGAGCTGATGGGGCTTTGCAATGAATGAAACTTCTGTGTCCATAGTGAGGTGGTGGGTGTCCATCTCGTCTCTCCCAAGGAGTGCTGCTGGCTGATCCTCCCTTGCCTGTTAGAGGTGGTGATTGATCCCTCTGCGTCCTCTGGGATCACGGCTGGCATCCCTTTGCTCACTGGGATGCCAAATTGTCTCAGCTCAGGTGACTCCAAACCCAGCAGCGAGGATGAGGATGGGGAGTGGTGTGGGAGCCAGGGTCAGCCCTGCAGAGGGTGGGTGGGCTGGGTGGGCACAGGGCTGCACAGACCCCCAGGATGTCGGGACACCTCCAGATCTGCTGATTTACAGGGGTATTGCACTATCCAAAATTGGAGTGATGAGTACAGGAAAAGGAGGGAGGAGCATGAGAGGATAAATAAAGCTTCTGTAAAGGGAAAACCCACCGTGAGGAGAAAATAGCAGTGCTGGTGTATTCTTTCCCCACCCTCCCTCGTACCTCACTGCTCATATCGTCTTCCAAACATGCCAGTGGGTGCTTGTGACTGTCCTTCCCCTGGCTGCTGGAGGGGGATCTGGGGACAGGGTTTGGTGCTTTGTTGCCACCCTCCAAGTCATTGTGTCCTCCTATATCACTGCCCTAGATCTGCTCATCTCAGTTGACAACCCAGGATGCACCAAACAAAAAAAGACTTTTAGGCCAAGTAACTCTAATGCTGCTGACCTCAGGAGTAGACCTAAAAAACCCCATTTTGACCCCCAAAAATGACATTCTGGCAGTGAGCTTGTTTTATTCCAAAGCTGATGAACCTAAGTTTTAATAGCAAATATCTGCTGTTGAATTTAAAGCATAAACTGAGTGTTTCTGTGTCAAGCAGGTGACGTAACAGATTGATTATCACTCACAGGCACCTGCCTGGCATCTCCCAGCCCAGATGCTGGAGATGGGCAGAGCTTGGGCCTTGGCAGGACTGTCACTGGCATGGTGCCATCCTTCTGCTCATCACCACTGTGATTCCGATCCCAGGTCTGCCTGGAAACCTGAAACTGCTCAAAACATCTGTTGGGGAAATGTTGACCTTCACAGAATGTTTATTTTTTTCAGAGATCTCTAAGTATTGCGTATTAAATATATTTTTTTCATTTCTCCTAGGATCCTGCAGGAATCTTTGAACTGGTGGAGCTTGTTGGCAATGGCACCTACGGGCAGGTCTATAAGGTAAGGGCTCCACCTGAAGTGATCTGGTTTGCCTTGGCTGTGTGTTGAACATGGAGCATCCCAGCACATCACCTTGGTTAGGGTTTGATGTGTTTCAGGCCTGATGAGCAGCATTTCTGAGCTCTGGCCCTTTGGTCTTGTGTGCAAGCACCATGTAGCACACAGAACTCTTATAATAAGCAATTCATATTAATTCTGAAACTGCCACAAAAAAGAAAAATTGCTTTTTCTTTCCCTCTCCCCCCAGTTGATTTCTATTGATTAGATGATGAGAAGGGAGTGAAAAGTCTGTGCTTTAATAGCTGAATCTCGATCTCTCCTAAGCACTGAGTTTACAGCTGCAAAAGGCTGCCAAATGAGTTTGCTACAGTCTAGTGCTCTCCTTGCACATGGGCTGGCTGCTGTCCTTTCCACTGGCAGAAACCTGCTGCAGGATTAAAAACACTATTAAAATGTTTTTATTGAAGTGCCTGTTAAAGTCAGTAGGATTGCTTTAAATTTCTGTAAACATCTGGATGCAGCAATCCAGATGAGGATAGTGAAGGGACTGTGGAGAGAAGGGTTTTAAAACCATGAACTTCTTTACAATGATATTTAAAATGTCCATCCTCTGCTAACTTACATCACATGTGCCACACACATCTTAGCTTGGGGGATTTCCAGAATTTGTCATCATGATGGGGTCTTCTTATGGATGATTCTTGTGCAGTTGGGGAGGGATTGAATTATTTCAAAGTTTGGGTTTATCTGCACTTAGTATATGGTGAAGAGATGCTTCCTGGCAGGGTTGTATTAGGAATTTGCCAAATATTTTGATTCTGCTGGGAGTCCATGGGCCTCATTCTCCAAAAAACTTCTGTATGTGTGGACACAAGTGCTGTATACACGTGTACTCGTGTGTGTGTGGGTACACAGAAATCCTGCTTACTCATCATGCACATAAGATCCTTTGACTATAGAAAGGAACATACCCATGTGCTCTTACTCTGTGGCTTTGGAGACACAGCTCTTCCTTGTCATGCTCCAAAAGACAGTGAGCTGCCCCTGCTGAAGAGAAGAGAAAGGTTTTAAAGGGCTGTGGTTCCCCCATCCTCCTCCTGCAGCTGTAGACTAATTGATTGAAATGAAACAAAGATGAACTGGAACTTCTGGAGTTTTAAATGTGTGGATTTTTGAACTGGAATCGGTTTGTTTTAAAAAATACAAAAACAAGGGGAAAACCACTCCACCCCAAAGCTGTTCTTATCAAGGTTATGTTCCAGGGAGCCTTCCCTTCTGGTATTCATTGTTCTCCCACCATGTGCTGCCCACCACGGGAGCTCCCTTCTGAACTGTTTTTCTTTTCAGCTGCTGAAATAATGGTAGAAGGTGACCTAATTTTAACTGGTGCATATTTCTAACAATCAGTGGAAACTATGTGCCTGTAATGGCCTTTTGAAAGCGTCGTGTTTGTGTGGAGAGCAGAAAAGGGAAGTAAGCTGGGGCTGGCTCTGCCGGTTGCACCGCTCAGCTGATCGGGTTTCCTCTTGCTGGGTTGGATTCTGTGTGTGCTGCCCCAGAGTGGGGGAAAAACCACCCAGGAGTGTCCCTGTGTAGGCTTTCCGGGAGGTGAACACCTCTGTGTTCCTTTTGCCCCTGCTGTACAAGGGGGAGAATCCTCCTCCCCACTGTTTTTGCCTTGCTGGAGTAACCGGATTGTCCTCGGTGTGACTCACGTGGTGCCGGTGCCAGACGGGATGGTGATGGGGGTGGAGGGGGAAACGTTGCTGTCCAAACCAAATTAGTAAGTATTGAGGTATGAGCTCAGGCTAAGACTGACTTCACGGCTCTCAAACCGAAGTCTCGGAGTAGCACATGCTCTGTAAACAAAGGGAGACTTTGATATAAAACATACATAACTATTTATGGCGTCCCACCCTAAAACCCAGCACGGAAATAAGATCCCTGTGATTCTTTTTCTCCAGATACCACCGCTGTATTTATCTCTTCCAGCAAAACAAATGGATCGACTTTCAAGACACACAGACCTTCTGTCTCCATTCTAAATCAGCCTTTAGAAGTGATCCATACCTAGGAGTCGCATCCTCCATAATTAGGAGGTTGTTCCACTGCCATTTCTTAGGCAGGGCTGGGGTGTTCATGGAATTGTTTAATTTGGAAAAGGTCTTTAAGACCGAGTCCAACAATTAACCCATCACTAACAAATCCACCACTAACCCACGTCCCTAAGTGCCACATGTACATGTCTTTTAAATCTGTGCAGGGATGGTGATCCTCTGCTCTGTGCTGGTGTTACCTGAGGAGCATCCTTGCTGTCCTTGTAGAGGCTGTACGTGCCTCTGGCTGTGTTTTCAGCTTCTGGTTCCTGCTCTGGTGCTGGCTTCCAGCCTGAGCTCTGTGATCAGGAGGGGTCACCTGGTGAGCATCACCTCTTCTTCACAGAGCTGATCCCTTTCTGAAGTGGGAAAGGCAACTTTCCTGCCAGGAAGAAGCAGAAGTGAGATGTCTATTCCAGGCAGGGGAGAACATCTTGTTTGTGTGGTGGAACAGGACTGCAGCCCCGATGTTTCCCTAGAAAACCTGATTTAGCAGCCAGGTCTAACACTGCTGCATGGGGCCATGTGTGTGTTAGAGACTACAGGTGTCCTGGTGATAACCAGCTGGCCTCCACTGGACCTGGAGGGGCATGTAAGGACCTGGAGGGGCATGTACAGGGTGCAAACTTCCCATTGATCCCATGGGATAAAGTGTTCTGGTGGTTGAACAATGTCTCAGCCTGAGCAGTGTTGGGCAGTACTGCAATAAGAGGAGCCCTCAGAGGGCAGGGATTCATGGAGCCAGCTTCAGGATCTGCTGTGTTGGAGAGGCTGGGGAGCCCCTGCCAGAGCACATGCCTTCTCCTTGCTTGTGGAAGAGAAGTGTTGACCAAGCCCAATGCATGTTCAGAGCCCCCAAAGGGAGGGCACCCACTGCTGCAGCGTGGGCACAGGGATGCAGCTCGCTGCACAAGCCGCCTTCATCCCCCTTTCTGGGTCATGGCTTGAAGGTCCCTCTTGGGTGGTTCACAATGCTTCTGTGAATCAAAGCCTTGTTGTCTGTGCCTTTTGCTCGAGGCAAAGGTGGCTGGTTTGGTTTGACCTCTGTGTTTCCCAGTAAAGGTCAGTCTTTGCTCAGGATGGCAGGTTCAGACATCCCTTTGGTCCTTCCCAGCTTTAGCCATAGCCCAGTGACACCTGAACCCTGCAGGAGTTCATCAGCGACCTGCTCTCCATTCTCTAACCCCAACCACAGGCTCTTCACTTTGGAAAAATGCAGAGGGAAATAACATTCCTTGTTCACTGCTTAACAATCTCTTGTGAATAGCTTGATTTTTATTTTAATGAGGGACTGCACCAGTGATGATTTATCTCTCTAATTGAATCGGAAGCTTTTCTTTATTTTTTAATAATCCTGCATCTAATGTTACAGATTGTAAACTGGTTTTGATAAAGGACTGAAAGCTTGCTAGATTCTGTGCCAGACATTGTTGCAGTAGTGGATTTTTGTGTGTCCTTGGATTTTCTTTTTTATTTAAGGTGTTTAAAGAAATGACTAACAGGAGTACAATGAGTTGGACTTGGGGAATGGAGCCTTTGCATCACTGGTTTTTAGCAGGTGGCTGATGGCTGAAAGCAAAACTATAGACACAAAACTCACCAAGACTCTTCAGAGCGTGATCTACAGTGTAAGGAAATGCTGCTTTTATGTTCCAGAGCATTATTATTGCTGCTTATCTCTACTTTGCATTAGAGAGCAAACAAATACTCCTTAAAATACTGTATGTACCTAGATTGCCTGGATAAATCAGGGCCACAACACCAGCACCAATAAATATGTTGGTTCAAAGTAAAAGTACACTGTGTTACTCAGAAATACCTGTCCAACAGATGGCTGCAAGGCTGGGGAGACATATAGTGGGCTGTTTACTGTGCACTGAATGTGTTGAAAACCCAAGCACTCCCACGGTGTTTTTATGGGCTTAGCCAAGGACGTTCACTCGCTGGCCTGGGTAAGGTGTCACCCAAGCAGGATTTTGATGCAAGCCTTTGCAACAGGGTAAAAAAAAAAACCACCAGGAAATAGATCAGATGGTAACCTTTGCCCCTTTCATCTTGTGTAGTTTTACAACATTGAAATAAATGGTGTTGATATTATATACTCACGTGCTTCTTCCCAGCTGTACCAGGACAGTGGCCATAAATGCCAAGTGCTGCTTTCCTTGTGCCCCAGGGATGTGGCTCTCCATTTACAGCTTCAACAAGGCTTTATTTTACAGAGTACAAGATATAGCATGTGGGCAACTCCGTAACTGCACAATAACTATTGATTGTCTAATTATCTGGTAAATGCCGTGTAATCACTGGGCCATTACGCAGCAGTAGTCTGTGTTCTAATTTAGAGTGTGTGGGATCCACGTGCCACCAGTCTCAGCTGTCGCCCTCCAGGAAGCTCCTCCATCACCACAGGATGGGGCAGAGCAGGGAGTCACCCCAGGAGCCACCTCAGGATGCCACCAGCCACCTCCATGGGCTGCCCATGGGCTGTCCCTCTCCCCTGCCAGCTTAAGGCAGACAGCTGTTTGAAGAGGACACGGTTTTTGCAATTGCTCCTTGTTGCACTGTGTGTGTGTCTGTCTGGGGTACAACACACAGTGGAGAAGGATAAAGAAATGCATCCCAAGGTGTTTAATCAGGACTTGTTTATTGCCAAGCTGCCATTTGCCAGAAGGCAGGACTGGTCCACCTGGGGGCAAACACCCAGGCTTGACCCAGTGGATGGAGGTGGTGAGGTGTGTGGGTATGACACAGTGAATCAAACATTTGAAATCCAAGGTCTCCTGTTGCTGGAGAGCTGGGAGCAGCAGGACTGCTGGGACAGCTTGGGCCCTGAGTCAAACCCCTGAGAAGAGGATAGAAGACAGAAGATTGTCCTGCCCTCCTGGGTACTGTTTGTGCATTCCCTGCACGCCTGCATCCTTCCTCCTGGCACCTCTGGGCATTCCACCAATGCATGCTGGTGAGGTAGCAGATGAATATCCTAAAGAAAGGCTTTTAGAAGACTCTTTTTTTCCTTCTACATATTTTTAGGGGGGCACATGAGAAAATAAGGTGGGGTCTGTGCCATGTTTAGCCTGCCTGAGGTCTGTCTTGGTCTCGCTGCTGCTGATCAAGTACTGGCCCTTGCATCAGCCCTGATGAGAACAGAGACTCTGCAGGTTCCTGGGTCATTATTAGCAGCTCAGGTAATTAGCTTTAGTCAAGAATGACAGTAATTGTTTTTAATAATCAGTTGGTTTATTGTCTCCCTTTCCGAAAGGCTGATGGTCGATAGTTCGATAATTAATCACTGTTGCTTTTAGCTGTGTGGAAGAAGCTACCATGCTGCACACAATTAATATTTCCTGGGGTTTGCTGCTGTAAAGAATTAATCTTAGTTTACATACACAGCTTTTATAGCTGCAGACTGACTGCTGTGCCTTGCCTGAGAGACTGGACTGGCTGTGCACTCCACGTGCCCTGCCTGCAGAGCAGGTCGGGATGCTGCCCACCCTTGTCCAGACACCGGTCCTGGGGTGCTGCCTGCTGTGTGCTGGTCCTGAGCACACCATGGGCACCTGGTGCTCTCTTGCACAGCCTGCTGAAGGAATCCAGAGCTCCCTCACCTTGCAGTCTAAGCAAGCAGCTCTAACCCTAGACACCCAGCTTTGGATCTGAAGGTGCATTGCGAGCGTTTCCCTTTTCCCACCTTCTTGTTTGTAAGATGAACTGTGGTGTTGTGAGGTTGGCTGTGACTCGAGCTGTGTTTATTGGTGGTTCTGGTGTCATGTCCCGGGCTTTGGGTCCTTCCCTGTGTTCTCAGGGTCTTCAGAGATTGCTTTTGCTCCATGGCAGGGCAGGGTGAGTGTGAATTCACAGTGTGAGCGTGTGTAGCCATCCCTCATCATGGTCTGGTGCCATCCCTCATCATGGTCTGGTGAGGGGTTGGTCCCTCAGGTTTGGGGAGCTCCCTGCCTTTCCCCAGAGGCTGGAGCATCACTAAGGGCGTGCTCCATGAGACTGAGAAGGGAAGCATCTTCCCTGTGCTCCTCTGGGGCAGCAGAGTGGTACCCTGTCCTATCCGGGGCTCTTCCTTCTGCTGGGTGGTTTTGGAGGTGGCTGGACCACTCACATCCACACCCAGACACAGACCCTGTGTGTGGACATGAGCCACTCGGCACCTTCAAGGTCACATATGGCCCGTGTGAGCGGGAATGGAGTTAAACCACTGACAAGCTGCTTCATAATCCTTCCGTATTACAAGCACAGCATTAAATATTAAGCCATTGTTTCCGCTGGGATGGCTCTGTGTGAGAGGGTGGTGGTGGTGCTGCTGTGTGAGGGTGCTCTGCAGGGCTGGGGTCTCCTCTGCTTCTGCAGGCACCAATTTGAAGATGCTGGGCTTTTATCAGCACATCCTGGGGGCACAGGAAAGGGGCTGGGCTGGCATTCTGGTGGGTGATAGCGCCTGCGAGCCTTATCAGGAGGGAAACGGGTGACCTCAATTTATCAGCTTCCCTACCATGCTAGAATAGCTCTGGAGGAGAAGGTCCTTTCCTTGCTGACTCAAATGGAGCATGTGTGTGTGTGTTTCTGGAGCGTGGACTTGTTTTCGCCGTGCAGGCAGGGAAGTCTGAACTGGAAAACGCTTAAAATGATGTTTCACTCTTACCCAAAAAAAAAAAAAAGAAAAAAAGGCAAAAGCTTTGTTACCAGAGCAACTGGTACATCTTGTGCTGCTTCATTTCTGTGAAACACAGAGCGAGCCCTCAGCCCTCCCTCCCCACCAGAAACCAGCCCACACACACCTACGCACCAATATGTCACATTAGCTTCGCTGCTTTCCCAATAATATAAGGGAAAGGTGCTTTTTGCATTTCAGTCCTGTAGAATGCAGGTTGTAAAAGGTGATTAGAAACGTTCCTGTGCTGCCTCCCTTTTAATCTCCATTCCCTTTCCCTGCCTGCAGTTTGTGAAGGGAGAGGGCAGGGGGAAGGTGAGGAGCACACTGTTGCATCTGTGAAGTGACATTTGTCCAGTTCCCCTTGCACTGCTGGATGCTCTGCTTCTGTGAATACTGCACAGTCTTGCAGGGCAAAAAACATCTGCAGTGGCTTAGGGTTAAAAAAACCTGTCTTTGAAGAGGCCAAGTCAAGCCAGAGGTGCTGCAGAGCATGGGGAATGGGGTGGTGGGTCTTGCAGTGCTGTTTGTGTGAGTGCCAGGCATGGATGGGGATGGAGGGAGAGCTCTTGCCCTGGCCTGTGGGGGTTAGAGGATGCTCTGTGCAAGCACCAGTTCTGCAGATGGTAGGAGCAAGTGCCATGTCCTGTACCACCTTCTCCTACCCCATCGGAATGGCTGGACTGGGAACTTGGACCTCTCTTTTCTGAGGTCCTGTGTGAGGGCACTTAAAGTGAGAGCTGGGGGTGCAGTGCTGGGAAGCTGTTTAGAGAAGAGACAACTTTTGGAACTGGGGTTATTGCATGTGAAAGCATCACTCTCCCTTTCAGGAGGGGTTTGTTATCCTGGTGACAGGAGGGGTTTGTTGTCCTGGTGAAGCTTCCATTGCTGTGCTCACTGTAGTACCCTACCAGCAGTATGTTACAAGGGTATGGTTGTGGCCACTGGGTGAGGGATGGATGCTATAAGGCTATAAAAGACATCTGATGTTAGCATACAACACTCTAATGGTAACCCTGGGCTGCAGGGCAGCAGGTGAGGAGCTTCTTGCTCCAGGTAGAAGCCAGTACCTGCTGTTTTTGTGGTTGTTAACTTTAGTATTTAAGGAGTAAGATTTGGTGTAGTGAACTGGAGCCTGGTGCAGTGCACGGGAAGCCTGGGGCCAGGTCCTCGCTGCTGTGGTCTTCTCTGTTGACCTTTACTGAGTCCTCTCTTCTCCTTTCCCATCAGTGTCCTTGCCCCTTTCCCCATGAAATCATAAACAGAGCAATGCTGGGGTGGTCTGGGGGGCAGAGCTGGGAGCTGCTGGGTGGTACCAGCATTGGAAAGGGATCTGTGAGGAGATGGGGAGCTTGGTGCCCCTGCACCAACACTGTGAAAACAAAAGGCTGGGAGCGGGGCTGATTCCCAGAGGAACAAGTACAGCAGCTGCTAGTAGGTCAGCTGAGGAAAACAACCGGGAGAAGCACTGAAAAGTAGGTTTTAGAGCTGGGAGGTGTTTTGTTCCTTCCAGCTCTGAAGGTGCCACTCTCAGCCAGGAGGGCGCTTTTTAGAAGGTTTAGAGAAGGGGATGGGAGGAGCAGCAGCCTGTCAGTGTTGGTCCAGGATGTGGATTTGAGGCATTCTCTACTGCTGTAGTGTTTGTCTTCAGAGACATTTTTTGCTTGCCATTTTTTTTTATGCCTTCCCAAATTTCGATGCAGCCTGACTTGCAGCTGACCCTGAAGACTTGAAGGCAGGCGATGCCTACAGGGAACTGCTTGGAGCTCTGCATCTTCTGGTTATGCTTTGAAGGCTCACTGCAGAGAATTGTGGTTCTCTTGAAATCTGCAGTTTATTCTTAGTTTTACCTGGGAAGCCCTTTACACTAATTACCTAAAGATGGAAAGTGCCAAGCAAACACAGCCTGCTTCCAAATGTTGTGGGATTTTTTCCTCTCCTTGCATAAGAATGGCAGATTGGCATAATTTTTTTTTGTTTGTTTTAAGTATTTAAATTTTGTGTGTGTGTGTGTTTGGGTCTCCAAATTCTTGTTTTGGAATATGCACTTGGAAGTGTGTGGCTAGGAGCCCAGTTCCATCCCCACGTCCCCACCATACTGTGCTTTTCCCCCAGCCCATGTCCCTTGGCTCGTGTGTAGGTGGCTGGGAAGGATTTTGGGCTACAGACAGCACTCAGTCAGCTGGAGGGGGGTGTGGGGGAACCTGAATGTTTGTTAGCATGAGCTGTGATGATCCAGCCCAGGGAATCCTCTGTGGTACTGGGAGCAAGGCAAGGTGCCACAGTCACCTCTTCACCTGTGCCCTGGTGGGGATTTGGGACTTGGTGCATGTCCATGGCTCTGGAGCATCCCTGCCAGTGTGCTCACAGTCATCTGCCCTGGGCTGGGCTAAGCTATAGACCTGTGTGTTGATGTCCAATTCCACTGGACTTGCCATTAGTGTCTTGTTTTTTTAGAGCAATTGTGGCTGTAGCCGAAGTGGGCAGCACCAGTGGAAATGCCTTTGCTTTCCTGGGCTTCAGAGATTTTCTCTTCCACACTTGAATTCAGCAGGTTAAGGATTGAGGCCAAACCTTTTCTTCTCTACATAACTAATAGAAAGACAGCCAGTTCAGCAGAATTTCTGTAAATAGCCTGTTCCAGATGAATTGTGAATTGTGGATCTGAATGCCAACAGGGCTAACACGAGGGGTGGTTTGCCAAAGGAAATGGAAATCTTGTGTTAGAGGATCAGGCTTCTGAAACGCAACATCAAATTACATTTTTGGACTTTGCAAAAACCTTGTTTGCTGTCATCATGAAACTGCCCAAAATGCTGAAAACTCTTGATCCCTGGCACTGCAGGGCAACACCCAGTGGGTGAGTCCTGGTGACACAGAAGATGCTCAGCCTCAGCTGAAAATCCTGTAGCAGCCAAGCAGTGAGCTGAGCCCTCGAACACCTGCCGAGAGCTCCCCCAGTATGGTGGGTTTTTAAATGACAAAACCCAGCATCTTTTAGGGTAGAAGAGCCATGGCAGTCATGGCATGGTTTGGGGTACTTTGCCTTTAGCATCCACACAGAGTTGATGGCTTAGGGCAGTGGTGGGCATGGCAGGGAAGTCATTCAGGTGGGCAGTGGTCCAGGGCATGGCCATCCCCCAGAAGTGACACTGCCCAGGGGTTCAGCCCCCACAGGAGCAGTTGGATTTGAGGTCTGTCACTGTCCAACCTTTGAAAGCCAGCATGGATGGGGCAGGTTGTTCCTTGGTGTTGGCTGGTGTGTAACTCCTGGGACTGCAAATGGAGTTGCATGTGTGCTGCTGTGCTGACACACCAGATTGCCCAGGCATGGAAGATCCAGGGTAGAGCTTTCTGCTTGAGGAAGGGCACAGGTCCATGGAAAAGCTTGTTCTCAAGCTGTTCATGGGTCTTTGCCCTGGGTTGTCTTGAGCTCTGTGAATCATTGGCATTTAACTTTGTGCAGAGAACGCAGAACACGTTTGTTCCCAGTGGTTAAGCACTGCAGCACCACCTCCATCTTACAACCTTTTGCTTCCTTACAGCTAACTTGGGGGTTTGATTTGGTTTGGTATTCTGGTCTTCTTTTTTATCTTTGCATTTGCCCATATTAGCTGAAACTTGGCATGGCTGGGGAACATTGGTGCCTTTCCCATGCTGTTCTGCAGGAGATACAGGCTTGCATGCAGAGCAGCCAGATGCCAGCAGCCACCAAGGGCATGTAGCAAGGGATGTGGATTAGCCAAAGGGCTGACAATGAGTGCACAATTTTGGGCTAGTCCATGAGCCTTCTTTCTCCAAATCTGTTGTCTTTCTTCCAGAAAGAGCCCTACACCTGCAATGAGGTGCCTGGAGTTGTGTTGAGGGAGGACTCTGCATAGAACCAGTTGGATTTAAATACAGTGAGGGAAGGGGCTGGTTCAGGGGCAGCATGTGAGCCCTGTCCCTGAGCTGGCAGAGCCCCTGTGAGTGGGGTGTGCCCACCAGTAAGAGTCCAAGAAGTCCCAGCCAGCTGTGAGAGCACCCCACATCCCTTGGGAGGCATTGCATCTCCTGGCATAGCTACAGCAGCCTGTGCCTTGGCCTCTGCTAATACTGCCTTCAGCACTATTCCTATACTAGGGAATATCTCTTGGGCTGTGTGAGCCCTCCAGTGAGTTGGCATGGGGAGAAATCCAATGATGGGCGAGAAATGCTCTTGAAAGTTCCAGCGCACGCCGTGAGCACTGGGTTTTCTTGTTCCCTTGTTGGTGACCATTCACAACCTGTTTGGGAAGGCACTTGGGAAGAAATAAGCTAATTACATAATTTAATAAGAGATGTGAGAGTGCCAGTGTTAGCACACCAGCAGTGTGTGGAGATGCTGGGGCTGTGGAACGTGACTTGTCTTGCATGGGAGAGATTAATCACATTGACTCCTGGGAGACAGGTCTGCTAGAAAGGTTGTCACACTGTTCATATCGTTCACATTAGGCTGTGCACAAGAACTAATAAAAACAGAAGCAAAGAATTCTAGCAGAAGGGATCAATAACTTGAAAGCATTTTAATGCAAAATTAGAAAAATGAGAACAGTTATGGGCAAGGGGAGTGTATTAATAAAGGAAAACGAGTATTTGTTACTGCTGGTGTGAAATGAGATAATTTGAGATGTTCTAAGTGCCTTTTGTCACACTTAATGCCTTTTGTTAGGTTTCCAAGCAAAATGGAGCCTGTGACTTTCAATTTCAGGGTTCTCAGATGATCAAAATACCATGGGGCAGCCTGATCATCTCATGCTTTACTGGAATGAGGTCATCAATAACTTTTGCCTGGGTGTGATTTACACAGTTGTCAGTGTCTGAATTGCCATAATATGTCTCTGCCTGGGAAAAATGCTGCATTTGGAGGGAAAAAAATCCCCCTAAAAACAAAGCTGAAGCTCTCTGGGTAGCTGGTTCCCTGCTAATAATGGATACAGAAAAGTGATTACTTGTGATCCATTCAAATAGAAAGGCTCAGCCTCTAAAGCTGGAGGCATGGAAGCTGTTACAAGGTCAAGCAGTGTCCTTTAAGGAGAAATAGGTGACAAATACTGTCAGTGACAGATAACACAACTGCAACATCATGAAAAGTACATCTGAAATTAAGATTAAAAGTGCTTTGCACTCGTATGGAGAGGGGGGAAAAGAGAAGATAGAGACGAAAACAGAAAAAAAGAGGATTAGCCTTTGGTGGGTGACAAGCGATAGCTCTGGCCAGGGAGAGATTTAAGCAGCAAAGTGCTCAGTAACCTGGGGAATTATCAAAGATTTCTGCAGCTGCTTCCAACTGATGGTCTTCAGCAGCCCAAAATTCTCTGTGTTTTGAGCCTCTCTGTGTACGTGCAAATGCTAGTTCTCATCTGCAGCCCCATATGTCAGGCCAGGAATGCAAAAACCAGGGGCCCTGGTCATCTGTGCTTGCAGGAATCTGCTTTAATTTTAAATGCTGTAGTTTACATTGAGGCAAAAAGGGGCCTGACCTGCAGATGTGCTGGTGGGCCTCATACCTTTGTGAACTTATGTTGTGGGTCAGGGCACCAAGAGCTTCTGAAAATGAAGTACTTGTGTACTTGCCAGATGTTTTTGAGTCTCTGCTTTCATAAATGGGTTTGGGAAGCTTTGCTGAAGGTCCTGAAAGGGAAACTGGATCTTTTGACTGATGGGCATGAGTTGAAATTAGCTTGTCTTGAGATGCTGAAGAGCTGGTGGAACCCTTACCTACATAAAAAAGTCATGTCTGAACTATGACAATCTCCCAAGTTTGTGTCCTTCTTGTGCATATGTGGACCTTGCCTTCTCCATTTTCTCATCTGTCCAAACCAGTCTTATCAAAGGAGGGTAGTGTTTAATCCAAGGCAAGCATCAGAAGAATAAACTGCTATGGTTTTTGGTGCTCTGGTACAAAATTCTTTCTGCATTTCTTGGCGCTTAGTTATTAATGAGGCATTTGTTCCGTTTGCTTAAAAACCTTCCAGCAGCTGTCACGTGTGTGCTATGCAAATTATTTGTGGTCTGGTTAAATACTGTTTTACTAGGAAGGGGAATAACTGAAATTAGTAGAGGAGAAATAAGTAACATTAACCCTCTGTGGGTTGTTCCCTTTTTAATTATTGTGGTTATTTGGCTCTTGAGCTGAGTGTGCCACTGTTGTTAACAGCAATTTGGGTCCTCAGCTTAAATAGTCACGTACCCTCGAGTGCTTACTTTGGGTGGCAGTGGTCCAGAAAGCTGCCAGCATCCTAATTAACACACTTTTTCAATGGACAATATTAATATTCATACTATTATGCAGTAAAATGAGTAATTTGAATAGACAGAATGTCTTGCACTCTCTTGATCTCTTGTGGATTAACCTACAAAGGGCCACTGGCACTCATTCTTTCAGGCCTTAATGGGTACAAAGGCTTCTAATAAACCTGTTTGGAGCAGAGGTACCTAGAAATGTGCAGCAAATATAATGTGTCTGATAGGGGATGTTAGTATTTTGTTAGAGTGGTGAAGGAAAATTTGAAGGGAAATGTTAGTAATAGATGAGCACTTCCAAATGATGGAGGAGTGAGGCAGCTCTCGTGGGTGACTGGCCCCACAACATCCATCTAAATGATGTCAGCCCAGCAGCAGTGATGCAGAAGAGCCTCAGCTGAGCTGGTGCTTAGAGGAAAATGGTACTGAAAGGAAGAAAGCAGATATATGTTTGACTGGAAAACAAAAGACTTGGAAGGCTGCTCTGTTTTATTGATGCTCACCATTAAAGGCTACCACAAGATATACTACCGAGTTTAGCAGAAGGAATGGAAGTGCAGAGAATGCTCTGAAAGAAAAGGGATTCATCCCAAGTGAATAGCAGAGGTGCAACTGGAGCAGGAAACACTGGGTTTAGCAAAGAGATTGAGGTATGAGGGTTGTGGGATATGTTTGGTTAAGCACAACTCAGTTACTGAAGTATCCAGGTAACTCTGTTCACCTGAGATATGTACCCTGTGTGTGCACAAACCATCCTATAGCAGATACCCTCTGCCTCTCCCAAGGTCTGACTGACCTTGAGTCCTCAAGGAAGAGAAAATGGCTTTGGGATCAGGATTGAGGGAAAACGGCTGCTGAAAAAAAAAATAGACGAGTCTCAGCACATCTTCAGTTCAACATTCAGTGCAGAGAAAGCTGCTTGCTGGAGGGAATGAGATTCACAGCTGCTCCATCCTCTAAAGAGCCTTTGCTGGTGCAGAGAGTGCCGAGGAAGGAGGTCCTTTGGGTAGATGCAGATTTGGCTGTGGTCCCTGCAGCGCTCGAGATCCTGCAGAGACGCTGGTGTGTCTGCAGCAGCAGAGGTGAAAGCCTGTGTGAGTGCAGGATGGATGGCAGTGGTCTGTGTTTGGCTCGGCACAGGCGCGAGATCACGTTTAGCAGCATCAGGGGAGACCTTGAAGAATGGAGAAGAGGGAGCTGAGTGAGAGAGGGCAGCTGTGGACGCAGAGTACCTGGAGCCAGGATGGTTTCTGGTGGCGTCACACACAATCTGTGCATTCCCAGGGCCTGGCACGGGCTGTGGTCTCGTACAGAGGATGCAGACACACCTTAGATGTCAACAGGCAGAAGGCATCTGCAAGCAGCAGTGTTTTTCTAAAGAGGAAGGTGACTGTGTAGTGCTACTGTTTAAACTGATTTGGTTCGCTTTGTAAATGGGTAGCTTTGGTTTCTGAATGAAAGCTGAGCCATGGAAACCATTGCTGCCAGTCAGAGCAGCAAACCTCTTTTTGCAGAGCCTGGTCTGTCTGCGGTGCTGGTGGCATCTTTGTGTTTGTGTCAGTGGCTTGTATAAGATGTTGGAATGGGACAAATCTCTTTTTCTGAAGGTAACTCATCAACCCCTCTGCCAGCAGCCGAGATGGGGAGACAAGACTGAATTACCCAGCTAACTTTAGGTGCTGCCTTCTCGCTGGGGGTAAGACCTAAAACCTTTGTATGTGCCTGCCTAGGCTGCATCTCTTGGCTGCTCAAAGAGGGTGGCATCTCCTCATCTCAGATAGCTTCAATTACCTCTTTTTGTGGTGCATTCTCAGTAACCACTTTGGTACCACCTGCAGGCTCTTTCCATAACCTGGGACATGGTGGATCCCATGTGAACACTGAACGTGGATGTTTTACACTCCTTGGCCCTTTCAAACCCTGGGGTGTTGGTGCATCCAGCCATAACACAGATGGCCATGTTAACTATTGCTTGGTCCACCGTGTCACAGCTGGAGCACATCCCCAGCCTGCATCTTCATCAGATATCACCCTGAGAAATGGACTTCCAGCACAAAGATGTGCACTGAGCTGTGGCACCTGGAGAGCAACAGTGTGGATCTGTTCCCATCACCATTCCTGCAGGTATCAGCAGGAGTGCTGCAGTTGGGGCACTTAGTCTTCCTGGCTTTGTGAAATCAGATCAATATTAACTATTATAGATTTTATTTTATTTTTTTAAGGTGAAAGGAGAGAAGAAGAATGTCCTCAGCCTGTGCCAGAGGTTACTTGAGGCTCTGCATAAAAGAACTCACTGGCAATATTGGAGACATATCCCATTAGCCAGGAGCTCATGGAAAAATCAGAAGCTTTTAGAGCCCAAGTTAGTGTCGTGAATCAAACAGTGAAAACCTCCTTTGTTGTTGCAGCTTTATGTGAACGAGACAATGTCCTTCAAGGAGTGTCTGTGATTGAATGAGTGGAAAATAAAGGTCCCCAACCCACATGTTTCTCTGCTGGAGAAGGCCATGGGGGCTCGCTGGGGCTGGTGGGCTCCCCATCAGCCCCGGCTTTCGCTCTCCGCAGCCCCTTCCCTTGAGCAGGAGGTATTTTGGCTAGCAGTGAAACAGCCAGTGAGTCAAAAAAAGGAGGAGGGGGGAGGAAAAACAAAGCAAGGAGGGAGGACTAATAATCCATGTAGCAGTGAATGCAGTTGTCAGGGGAGGGGAGCGGGGCCGAGTGGTGCAGAGCTGTGACTCACGCGCGGCTGCAATACTGCAGCATCATCTCCGCTGGCAGCCTTGGCATCCTCCTGGCAGCCAGGGAAGCAGCCGGGCCAGGGGGCTGCCCTGCTCCCCCCATCCCTCATCCCTCCTCTGCTCTCCTTCCCACCCGTGTGCAGCCTGCCCTGTGCTCCGGGGAGCTCGAGCAATGGGAATTGTGGCTCTGGAGCGAGGTGCCTGCTGCTGGATGGCACTCCTGGTACCCTCCTGCTGGGTACGGGATGGGCTGAGCTCAGCGCCCTCGCTGCTGCTTCCATCTGCCCGCCTGTCTGCTGCCAGAGTTCATGGAAGGACCAAAATCTATTTCCCTGCCCACATTCGGTGTCCTTACGTGTCCTCTCTTTGTGAAGCGCTGTCATTTTGGTTCATTCTTTCGGAGCTTTTGGGGAAAGTCTCAGAGAAGACCTTAAAATAGAGAAATCATGTAAGTTTAAATATTTCTGAGGAAGGCTGGGAAAATATTCTGCAGCCTGCTCCGTGACCTTTTCATGTCCCCTAGGAGGCTGAGAGCAGCTTATTTCTGAATAATACCCCAACTGCATTCAAAATATGAAAAATACTCATTTGTATAGCTGCGTGTGTTTTGCTTTAAGGTGAACAGAAGTAATTAAATCTCAAATGTACTGACTGATGGCAAGCCAGGGCTGCTGCCAGGGGGGTGTTTGTGTCCATCAGAACACCAAGGCACAGGGCATGATTTTTTATTTTTATTAAATCTCCCTCATCAGAAGGATAGGGTTAGCCAGGCCAGGCTTAAGGTCAGGCTCAGCTCTGCCTGAAAGCTCTCATGGCATTTTATTCAGTTGAGCTTTAGAGGGTTTATTGCTTCGTTCTCTAGTTCAAGCCAGAAATTTTCCCCCTTTTTGCAGGAAGGACATTTTCTCACAGATCCTTTGCTTTGGCAATGAGAGAAGAAAAACTCTTCTGAGCCAAAATATTCAAATGATGGTTTCCCTGTAGAAAAAATTAAATTACTTTTTTTTTTCCTTCACTGTAAAATGTGTGTATAATGCAATACTTGTCCGGGGAACGTGCAGTATTTTTGAGTGCTGGTTCCCATTCTGGGATATTGCTTTGTTTTTACCATGTCTCTGTCCAACCAGCTGTTCTTATTCTACATGGAGACACTTAATGAGAGCTCTTCCAAGGCTCTCCTTTCATAACCACATGCCTTTTCCTGCCTTGGTGCCCTGGCCAAAGGTGGAGTGTGGCTGCTCCTGGAGGAATGTGGAGTGCCCTTTGTGGGAGCAGCTCTGCCCTTGGTTTCAGCTGGAGCAAAGCTGTCAGCCAGTGTCCCAAGAGGAGCACAGAATGCACAAATAATGCACAGATAATTTTATTTTCTAATGGCTGTTATTTTGGCAGATTCTTCTGAAGGGTCTGTAACTGATCTCTGCTGCAGTGACTTTGGCAAGGGGTGACTCGCTCCAGCCCTGCCTACAGACCTGCCTTGTCCTGGTACAGCCTTCACAGTCTTGGTCAAAATACTGTTTCTTGCTAATTTTGTGTTATGTTGGAGGTGCTTGAAGCTGGGACTGAGCGGCCAGTGAAAAGTACAGTGGAGAGATCCATATGTTCATCCCTCCTTCCTGGCCACATGGGATCCCTGACTATCCAAGGCTGTGCAGGTAATAGGGATGATATTCTGGAATAGCTATCCTGATGTCAGGATTAGCCTGGGAAATGTCAAAACACATATTATTTTCAACAGAATGAGGTATCTGCTGACAAAGCAAACAACTGTTCTTGGCTAACTCGAGCTCCCCACAGGTTTGCAAAATCTGGGCTGTGTAGAGATGAGGCACCCAGCTTGCCTGGTGTTGCAATGAGGAGAGGAGATCACCTCTGTGGTTATTGAACAATGACTGGCTCAATTTCAGCCATGTTAGGTCCGAATGTGGTTATTTACATGCTCAGCACAAGCATAAGAACAGCTGTTTTGGAATCAGATGTTGCTGCTTGAGTGAGTATTGTGGGAGTGTTGGGTGCTTACAAGCCTGATCCAGGTTGGTTGTGCTCCCCTTTATTTTACTGGCCCTCTCATGGTCAGTAGGTAAAATTTTATTACTTATTCCTCCCATAAAACCGTGTGGGGCCACATATAGACAGGTATAGATCTACCACAAAGAAGAAAACCACCTCCTTCATCAGAGGGGGTGGCCAGGGAGACCTGTGAATGCCCTGACTGCAGCACAGGGAGACAGGATGCTCCAGTCAGAATGGAAAATCACTTTCTGCAGCATTTTATCTGAGATCCAGTCCCAGTTACTGCTCCAGAACTGGTGTGAGGAAGAACTAAGAGCCAGCAGATTATTTCACATTCCCATTTTTTCCCTCTAGAGATGGAGGGGGGGGGGGAAGTAATTTTTAAGCTGTCAGGGCTGTATCAATTATCAAAGTGTAAGAGGGTGGGAGGGAGCACTGTGGAGAAGCCCCAAGGGGTTTGCTGCTGCCAGGGTGGTGTTGCTGGGGTCCTGGACCTCCATCTCAGGGTCTCATTCTGGCCTCTCAGAGCCAAGAGGCACCAAAGCTGTGGTTCCTCTGTAGGGCAGGGGCTGAGTCCTGGCTGCAGGGAGAGGGGATGCTCAGGGAGTGGGGACTGTCACCCTGGTCCCCCCAGAGCATCCCTGCCTGCCCTGCAGGGCTCCAAGTGGGACCCAGCGGGTGTTTGGGGATAGTGGAGGAGGCATCACCTCCAGCAATTAAGTTTTTCTTCATTCCCATCATCTTTCAGTTCTGAAGCAGCATTTACATCCACAACCATTCTTTTCCCCTGGCTGCTGCGGCGTTTGTGCCGAGGGGACCTTTTTGGTGAGTGCCTCTGACAGAAATGTGTTTTCTTATCCCTTGAAGCTGAAAGCCATAAAGAAAAGAATGACTTTAATGAACAGACCTTGCCGAATCACCACCTTGAAGCTCTAGCTGCTCATGTGAATCAAAACCTGCTGAAAGTAGGTCATATAGTAAAAATGAATTAGGTTTACTTCACATTTTATTGACTCTGCCAGTTTTTCATTCATAGAGGCTTATAGTTGGGAATGTATCTTGTCTTTTTAATGCTAGGCTGAGGTAAAAGGGGAGAATACTGTTTTTCGTTCCCTCCCTTTTGCCCTTCATGTTTCTGGTGGTTGAGTATATGATGGATGTGCTTTCTCTTTTCCCTGTTTATTTATTCTTTTATTCTCCTGCCCTGAAGAACTGCTGAAGTGATGACCAGGTCACAAGTGGGACTTCAGCCTGGTCCCTAAAGTTTGTGCAGCACTTAAATCAGTCTAAAAACTTCCCTGAAGTGTTGAAGTGGTGGGGTGGTGTCTGTCTGCAGGAGATGGATTGCAGTGCATCTCCTCCCTGGTGCTGAGCATCAGGACAGTGTCCTGTGGGTTAGCAGAGAGAGGGGACAGTGCTCAGCTTCCAGTCTCTCCTTGGGTGAGAAACCCTGGATTTGGGGGTGGATGGACCTTCCTGGCCAGCTGGCAATGATGGACTCCCCCTGTTAATTCATGCACCGTGGCACAACTGCAGCTCAGGCAACTTATTCAGATCAGCCTTTAATTTTGGTGTCAAGCCTTCAAGCATCAACAGTTGCACTATTTGTCCATCAATCCCTGCTGGTGATTAATTACTCTCACTTAAAAATTATGCTCTTTATTTCCTATTAGTCTTTGCTTCAGTTTGGAGTCATTGGGTCTTGTGGCCTTTACCATTTTCTGCCTCTATCTGGAATTGTGATTTCCCCTGAAGTTTCTGCTGGAATTAAGCAATCTGGTCCTGGCTTTATCAAGAAGCTGGGAGGAAGAGGATGGAGAGAAGGCAGAAATATTGGAATGGTGGGATTTGTGCATGCACTGTTCATTTAAAAGACATTTTTTAAGGGTGACAATAACACACAGCACTGAGATTTTGTCTCGTGTTTAGGATTTCTTTTGTGGCTAATGGCAAAACTGTGAATGAGGGCAGCTTCTCTAATGATGGATGATTTTTTTCCCTGCCTTCCTATCTCTGCTGCCTGCTGTAGATGCTATGTACTTTAAGGGGGTGAAAAATCCCTACTGATAAATTAGGATTTGTTTTGCAACCTTTTCTCTGCAGTTATAGCTAACTGCTTTGATCTCAGCTGAAGACCTTTATCCAATGACAGAATATAAATCTTCTCTACCTGTGGTTTGGTGACTTAAAGAAATACAGCCAGAAACTGTCCTTGTAGGAAGAGAGAGTCCCCACTGGTACCCCTGTACCAGCTGCCTTGGGAGGACACAGCAGAGACTACAAGTAGCTTCTGTCCTTATAATTACTGCAGAACAATCCACACATTACCTAAAATCACAGCTTGAAAAAATTAAACTATTTAATCTTGCATAATACAGCGTGACACACAGATGAAGGCCCGTAAGTAAACCACTGTTCTACTCCAGAAAAGACCTTCATTGACTATTATGTGAACAATAAATCTTCCACTTTCTCTTAAGAAACAGTAATTACAGAATCTTCAGCTGTGATGGGTATCTCCTGCTGACAATAAATGTCTGTCCTTCAGCACATCAGCAGCATGTTGGTGATGGATGCTGTGTCCTACACTGTAAAGATAATATAAAATACTGTCTGTAGTACATACTGGCAGCCTTTTTTTAAGCCCTGTGAGTACAGATTGGGAAGGTGCTCTGTGTATGCAGGAACACTTCTTGTTTGTCACACTTCCTTTTTTTACCAGTTCCAAGATATTTTTGCTGTCTGGCTCCTGGTGACTAGCAAGGAGCTCCAAGGGGATGAGCTCCCCTCTTTGGTAGGTAGGAAGCAGCCCCAGCAGGGGCAGAGAGGGGTGACCTCTTTCACTGCTTCACCAGCAGAACCGAAGCGGAAAACCAAATGGATCAATGGGAGCCGTAATCCAGTTGTGCAGTGTGGAACTGGGTCATGGGGAGGTGTGGGAATGTGGGCTGGAGGCTTTGCTGCTGCCTGTGCCTGGGAATGTGCCTGGGAATGTGCCTGTGGGTGCAGCCCCAGCACCCAGAGACAGCTCAAGGACATGCCCAGCTGCTCTTCCCGTCCAGCCCTGGTGGGCACCAGCTATCCTACAGCAGGGCTTGGTGTGTGAGGAGCTCCAACAGGAATTGGCTTCAGTCCATGTCTCCATTGGGCCAGTGTGGACACTGCTGGAAGGCAAATGTGGAATTTTTTCACAAATACACTCCTCAGCACTGGCTTGTTAGCCACCAGGTGTAAGCTCTGCTTCCAGACCATCTACATACACCAAGAGCTCTCTGGCTTCAAAGCTGGATTCCTTTTCTTTTGGAAGGAAAAAATAATTCTTGGCATAGAATCTATCTGCATCTTTAATTCCTGAACGTAGATGCTTTTGAGATGAACATAAAGGTAGAAAGGATATTCAGGGAATGTCGTCTCTTGAATACTCTTCTTAGAAAGCAGCAGAGAATCCCTCCTGGACACTCAGCTGGGTGACCTGAAGAAGAGGGGCCCCTATAATGGGACTGTTTCCTCTGGTGGATGGGCCAGCCTTGGTGACTGCCTAAGCTGGACCCTGGATTTGATGCTGAGAAAGACCGAAGGATAAAGGAGTGAGATGAAGCCTGAATCTAGTTTTAATTGTCAGAGTGTTTCTTGAGAAAATAGTTCTTGAAAAGAATTGCAGCTTTTTTTTTAATGGCTGCACATCTCAATTTACAGACAATTCTGAGATTTTTCAAATATATTTTTTTCCCCATGGCTAATGGTTTGTAATCCACTGGGAGTTTGGTGGCAGCAGAAAGGCTTGGTCTCTGTTTTGGAGCATGCTCTGGTGGATCTGATGTTCTGGTCATCTCACTAATTGCAGGGCCTCTGATTCCCCTGGAATTCAGAGTGAATCAGGGTCAGGGTACCAGGTCATTGCCTGCCTTGGCTATCACAGCACAGACTTTTTCTGTGCAGGGTTCACATGCTTGGGGCTTGAAACCATCTCAGTAAACACTGGGAGCTTCTGGGGGCTCTGGACAAGTGTTAGCTGGGCTTCTTCATCTTTTTAAAATACTGCAATCAGGCAAGCAGGTGCTGTGCCTTGGCCCTCAATTTTCTCTCCTTTCTTCCCTCTCTTCCAGGCTGCTCTTAAACAATTGTGCATCAGGTACATGAGGAACAGGGTAATGGTTTGAAGAGAGCATTAAATAGGCAAATAGCCAACTTCTGTCTTAACTAGTACCTATGTTTTTTGCTTCACTTCCCTCTTGTAATGTACAGTTTCTCTGTTTTTCCTTTTTTTTTTCCATTTCTTTCCTTCTTTATATAATTTCCCTGACTGAAATTGCCCTAGTTACAGCTGTCACATTCCTGCTTGGTGGTGGTCTGATTTGGCAGCCCTGTTCCTTCTTAGAACTTACAGACAAATGATGACGTTTAACTCGCAGCATCCTCTGGTTGCTTTACACTGTCACAACAAGATTAGAGTGAAAGTAGAAAACCCAGCTCTCTTCCAGGGGAAAAGTGTATTCCTTCATTCCCTCACAGAATGTAAAGATAGAGCAGTTTTTTTATGGAGTGCCACAGCTCCTGTGGTTGCATGTCTGTGTTTAACCCATGTCAAGTGTAAGCTGCATCCTCCTCTATTAGTGCTGGTTTCATGGTGGTCTCTGTCCATCCTCTGCTTGTTTTCTGGAGGTGGAGTCAGCTGGGCACCATTTCGTTGCTGCTGGCTTGAATTCCAGGTTGAGCTATATTGTTGCTTGGAAATGAGCAAAAATAACTTGCTGACTCCCTAAATAATTTACTCTTGGAGGAGCATTCTTGTGTGCTCTCTGGAGTTGTGATGAGGAAGGAAGTAGGACACTTCTTCTGCACAGCAGCATGTTGAAAAACATCTCCACTTCTTTTTCAGTGATAGGAACAGATTTTGCAGGCCATCCTAATGTTCTGCTACCTCCTGTCCAGTGACTGATGTGGTCTGTGCCAGATTATCCAGTGTTTTTCTTCCTGTCTGGAGTGAAAACTAGCCTTGCCTTGTGGCTGGTGACAGAGGAGCTCCTGGCATTTCCTGAGATGACTCATCTCTTGCCATGTTGATGCATTTGGGGTGACTTTGGACTCTGTGGTGGTTTGGTGATTAACTGGGCATCTTTCTGAAAGGGCTTTCAACAGTGACTCCTTGTGACTTTTTTTGCTGTTTAAGTTACTGAACTATGGCAGTGAGAAACTTTTGTTAGTGGAAAAGGGAACTTTTGGGGTTTCGTTGCTGCAGGATTAGTCAGATAATGCCCAGTGGGCTGCAGCTTCAAAAGGGGCAGCTGTGTGTGGTTAAAGCACGGGACTAGGATTGAAGAGGGTGTTTCTGCAGTGCCACATGTTTTCGGTATGAGCTGGGCTGCTGACCTTCCTGTGCCTCCCTTGGCTCACTGGTACCATCAGCCCAATGGGGACATTACTCACTTTATTACACTTCTTGGGTAATTGATGCCAAAACCATATTTTCCAGCCAATGCTCCTGACTCCCCAGGGAGTTGCTGAATGGGCTCGTGAAACTCTAGAAAGCCCTTGGTGGGGTACTCAGGGTCTGGTTGAGAGAGGGGTCATGGGGGACCCAGATGCTCTGCTGCAGGAGAGCTCCACAAGCATCTGTCCCTGCAGATGTGCCAGCAGCTGAGGAGGAGCTTCACAGCCTTCCCAGGGCTGCTGGCAGCTCTGAGTGCTGGTGCTGCATTCCCGTAGCATTTGGGGGAGATCACATCCCTCATGGAGAAGACTCAGTTGTGGACCCGTTTTTGGCTGTGCAGGTGGAAGGGTCAGGTCTAGGGAACGAGAGTATTTGTTCCTGGGAGGGAGCAGAGACTGCTTGTGCTCCCATGAATTTATGGCACGTGCCCCACAATGGAAGCAGGTTATAAAACCTGGGAAGCGTGGCAGTTTGTTGTCTGGGAATACACTTGGTTACAGGAACAGCCTTGTGCTCTTCAGGGAACCATCCCATAAAGGAAAGATTGGGTTGCTGTGATAAAACACCTTGCTCTGGGTTACTGATGTTGCACTAATTACAATCTGTGGTACTCCATTAGGGACCATGTTGTTCAGGGAGAGCATGGGAGAGGATGAGCAGGTGACAGGTGACTGTACTAGGAGCATGGTGAATTCAGCTGGAGGAGATCTGGGAAATGCCTTTTAAAATATACTGGTATGGATAGAAAAACTTTGTGCTGTTTTTTAAATGAAGTGGAACAAGGAGGGTCAGAGATCTCCCTGTGCCTCTGCAGTTTGTGGCATGCATGTGTTATCAGGCTGGGTCCTGCCCCATCCATACCTGTGTCACAGGCTCCTTACTGTAATAAAATTGGAGTCCTTTTTTGGAACAGCTTTAAAAGACACTGTTTTTCTGTCCAAATCCCCAAGACTTAGCTGTGATCTTCACAGAATGACTTTTGTACAGACAGTTTGATAAGAACCTTGGCTGTGCCACTGTAAAAGAGCTGGTTTTTTTGTGAAGGCTGGAGTTCATGGAAATAATATGAAAATTCTATTTATTGTTAATACATGAAAGCCCACGCTGAAGATGAAAACTCATCTTACAAACTGCTCTCTAAATTATACCCATGTGGTGCTCGAAACATTCTGCTCAACCCTCTTAATTAAAGACTAAACTCTATGAGACAACTGCTTTGCTTCCCTCTCCTCATCCCCCCTTTTGCTTCTTTGGCTGTTTGCTTAAAACACATTCCCTCTGTTGGGAGCAATGACTGAATTCTGTTGTTCCTTCATCTCCCAAATGTCCAAGGGTATGTTATTTTCTGGAGAGAACATACATGGTGGGTATGGGTTTGCTGTAAGAGCAGCAGGACTTGTGATCCCTTTTCCTCAGTGACCAACAAACCCCAGTGGGTCCCATGCTCTGACCCAAAGCCATGGGTGAGTTCAGCCACGGCCAGGTAAGATGTCACCCAAAAAGCTTTGGCTGCTACATACCCTGCTCTCCTGCTTTTCCTGGCATATTGATTGGTTTTGGGCCAGGAAGAATTGATGGTGACCTCAGCGAAGACCATCACAGTGTTGTAGTGACCCTGTTGTGCCAAAACCATCCTCCCCTTAGGGGAGCATCACTTGTTGTGGTTTCTTTTCCCTTCTCATCTGTAACTGGGGGCTTGTTAGTGGCGTTGCATGTCATGGTGCTCCTGCAAGTGCTGCCAGCATTGCTGTGGCAGGGTCCTTGCTGTCAGCTCTTGGAAAGCAGTCAGAGGCTTTGATGTGTCAGGTCAGCTGAGCTCAGCGTAGCGTGAGGGTTCAATTGTGTCACCTAAATAAACAGCATTTTACCCACTCAGCTCTGCTTTTCCTGCCTGCCTTGAGAACAGCCCGGGATGGGGGCTCTGAGAACAAAGAGGCAGCAGTGATGTGAAGAGATGAGTGACTTCTGATAGACAAGTGGCCATCACAGAAGGGCCTGCTGCCCATCCCCTGTGCAAGGAGTAAAGCCCTGTCTGTGGTGTTTTCATGTGCTTCTTAATCCCTTAATATCTATTTTCTTCTTGATATCTTGGGAATGAATGGCATGGGTCCTGGGATAAAGGTTCAGATAAGAATCTTCTGTAGAATTGAGAATTTTCTCTTGTGAGCATTGTGTGTCTCCACTAATGGCTTCTTTAGGAGTCAGGGAGCAAACAGCTGTAATGGAAAAACCGCTCTGGTGAACCACTGTGTTCTCACACAGTGATGCAGGAGAATCCCAGGGCGGGTTTCAGTTGTGTATTTGCAAAACATAGATGGGCAGAAGGGACTGTAAGTGAGATGGGTGCTCATGTCACAGTGAAGGAGAGAGCAATCTCATGCTTGCTGTTCAGAGGAGCAGGATGCGCCTGTATCACAGCAGCAAATTGAAAAGTTGTAGGTAGAAGATGAGGTTTACTAGCCTGGAGAATGCCTCCTGGAATTCACATGCAGTACTGCCAATAATAGAACATTAAAATTTGATAGCTCTTGGCTTTGGTGAAAGTGTGAATTGACATGTACTTACTGGGGTGTGCTGTCAGCCTGTCAGAGGTGGTGAAGGAGGGTCACTGTGGTGGCTGATAAGTGTCCACCAACATCCCTGTGTTTCAGCCCTGCTCCCTCCCGTGGGTTGGCTCCACACCTGGGTATTTATGATCCTTTGGTGGGGGTTGGACCACATGGAGGTCACTTCCAGCCTATACCCTGGCATGTAGATGGAGGTCACTTCCAGCCTATAGCCAGGCGTGTTTGGAAAAGAAGAAAATGAGGGTGTTGGTTTTGTCTGTGGACTCAGCAGGTGTGAGGAACTGGCTGAGCTGAGAAAGTCTCCTCTCAGCTCTGCTGCTTTCTGACTGTCCTCCCATCCCAGGTGGGTTACCAGGTGACATCCCCACCAGCAGGCCCAGAGAGGGGCTGAATTGGAGGGCCAGGTGTGCATCCCAATTTCTGTACCATCAGTACCACAGGATGTGGTCCATGTTCCCCTCGCCTCTGGGTGATGGCCAACCTCTGGGAAGCCAAGGGAAGATCCTCGAGTCATGCTGAGCACCATGACCTTTGTCTGGCATCACTAGCCAGCCACTGTCCCTGGTTGGAGTCACTGGTGTTTCCCAGGCAGGGCTGGAGGTGGGAGAGCAGGGCTGACCAGGCATGCCCTGTGCTCAGCACAGATCATCCTGACTGCTCTCTTCGGAGGGCTTATTATTTTTAGACGAGGCAGGAGATGGGAATGTGCTGAGCTGGCTGCTAAGACCTGCCAAAAAAAGAACATCTTTCAGGACTCACTTCAGCTTCATCCCTGTGTCAACACAAGAGTGATATACCTGGAATTGATAAGTGATCCTGCATAGGGTCAGTAAGGCTTTTGCAACACATCTGTAAGGTGTGAAATGGATTCCGTGTCTGCGGGAGGAAATCTGTCAGGATAAAGATCAGGCTTAAAAAATAAAGCAGGTGTTTTGCACCCAGAAAGATCTAAGTACTAGATTTTTATTACTGGTATTAAGCAAGTCTAAGGTACAGATCATGGCAGTATTATTGGCACTGGGGCTGTCAGTGCTTATGGCACGCTGGAAGGCACACAGCCCTCTGAATGAGAAAAGCAGTGGGAAAAGCCAGAACCCTGGTGCAAGGACAGGGCAGAGCTGCTGGCTCTTACTTTGTGGGGTTGGCTTTTTTCCATCTGTGCCTCACGAGGTCCATGAGTTGAACTCTTTGGTTGCTTCATGAGTTGTTCAGTGATGCTCTTGAGCTCTCTGAGACCTGTCGGTGCTCTGAATTGGTCCCACGTCCCACCAAGCAGTGGGAGCTCTGGGGGGACGTGCCAGCCACGGGTGTTTGCTGCCTGTCCCACCACATGCCACAGCCCAGCAGCAACTGCAGGGCAGTGTGTGTGACACGAGGAATGCGAGGCGTCCCATGAGCAGGGCTGGCCATGACGTGCGCCTTCAAATATGCTCTTTTATTCTTGGCCCTTGCAAGCAGCAGATAAACTCGTGACTTACAGGGTGAAGACAAACACCAGAAGCACACCCTTGAGTTATCTCGTGTGACATTATTACTGCGATGAAGTACCTCGCAAGGACGTTATCACATTGTTTTGCTCCATTATAAGGGCAAAAATAGAGGGCTCAGCCAAGGAGGGATAAATATTGCACAGTGAGCTTAAGAGGGATAACTCATTTTTTTCCCAGGCAAAGTTGCGCTGAAAGTTTTCAAGACCTGTAGAATTGGAAGTAAATTTAAGATGTCTGGAGTAGATCTAGCTTTTTGAATTTAAATCCTTTTGTATACTTAATCAGCAAAGCACTTAGAAATAGTGTTTGCTGTAGCTGTGCTGGGACAGAACACCAGGTTTGTAGTGAGAGGTAATGTCTTTTATTAGAACAGCCGGCTGAGCTGAAGGAGCTGCCTGAGCTTTGGGACGTGCCCAGTCCTTTCCTCAGGCTGGAAAAAGATGATGAAAATATTTTAAGCAGACTGCTGACCGTGTTAGGCAGGATCTAAATTGGTGTCCCAGGGCAGCAATTCAGTTAGGGTGGGAAAGGCTTGTCCCTCTCCATGCAGAATGGATGGGATTTGTCTACTTCCATCAGGACATCCAAGATCCTTGGGTCAGTGGCTGATGTGAAACCCACTGGGATCTATTGGGAAGCATTAGCAATCACTTGGGTTTGGAGGCAGAGCCCAGGCAGCCTTATTTATGTCCCCATCCAGCTGCTCCTGCAGAAGACAACTTGCAGGTGTCCCTGGGAGAGGGAGAGCTGGCTCAGCGAGCTCAGCTTTCTCCTTGGCTATCAGTGCTTCGCTTCCATGAGTGAACATTTTCTGCCAGAAAAATGTTCCCAGCTATATTTTTTTTTTTTCCACTGGCTTTATGGAAACACTGTGCCTTTCTTCTCCTGGCGTCCCAGCTGGTGCCTGCCCTTCCTGCACATACCAAGTCCTCCCTTCGTCACTGAGAGGGGCTGCCCAGACACTCGTGCTCAAAACTGTGGTTTGCATTAGGAAAAAAAAAAAATTACACTTTTCTGAAAATTAAAACTTTGTTTTCCATATAGAAGCCTGACTTGCATTTCATATAGTTTCTCAGGCCTTTTTGGGGGGGTTTCTTTTCTGGTGTTTTAGAGTTTTTTTAAGCCATCTTTGCTCAGTGCCAGCCTGGAATGGAGCATGAAAGTGATGATAGGCTTTTTAGCTGAATTTCCTAAAGAAATGGAGCTACTGCAACTGGCAAGGCTATCAGTGAGGTTCCTCTGTCTCCAAGTCAGAGGGATTTCCAACCTCCTGGCTCATCCCAGCCAAATTTTAACAAGAGTAGAGTTCTCTCAGAGCAGCAGATGTCCCAAAGACAGGTAGTTGGAATAAGCAAGAGACCCTCCATGCTGCTGAGGGAACAGCTGCAAACACTGAACTCAGATTATTGAGCATAGAGGAATTTATATTTATGAGCGGCAGAAAATAGTTTTCATAAACTGTGGTGCTTGTTTCTCTTTTCCTTTTTTAATGAGCAGAATGACTCGTTTGTACAAGATGCTTAAAGGGCTCTGTGTGCACCACTCATTTAGCAGCTTGTAGTGAGCCTTGATGGGAAAGTGACCTAGTTCAAGTCCCCGGAGGCTGCTGCAATAAAAATGATTATGAATAAAACTACTCTTATCACCATATGGCAGTTTCAGGCATTGCACACATACATGGTCTGCAAGGGTTTTGTCCAGAAATGGTGAGCTTTTTCTTAAATAAATCCATCCAGCAGAGGCAGAAGAGGAGGGGTTGCCATTATTAGTATTCTTCCCTGTGAACCGGCAGCAAAATCCTTGGTCGCTGGGAAGGGGAGGGTGGGTTTTGTTCTGCAGCCTGCCCTGGATAATGTGCTTTGGGGAGCTGAAATCCTCTGATGGAACAGAATCCGTTTCGCAGGTGCAGAGCACTTTACTTTTTCCTTATAAGCCCAAGCAGGGATTTAATTGCTGCTCTTCAGAAGTGCAAAACAAGAGAATGTAATAATTAGAGCTGTCAGGGTGTCCTTTCTTTCATGCTGATGCTGACATTAGCTGGTTTAAAGCCTATTTTTAACCTCTGCAGCATTCAAGACTGACTGTGTATTTTCAGTCTGGCTTTATTTGTTTCAAACTTTGTAAATTTTAAGTAATGTAAACTGGAGGAAGTGGGGAGACAGAGGAAAATCTGGATTAAAATGGAAAGAGGAAAAATGGACCAAATTAAATTAGAAACATGACGATAAATTATGTTCACATTACAGTGAGCCTGCAAAATTCCCTCTAAATGGAAGTTAAAAAACTCTCAAAACACAGAGCACAGAGTGCCTGGTAAGATAAATATTGTGTTTAACGTACCATCAGACAGTGCCCTGGATACTGCAGGCACCAAGGAGACTGTTTTTTCTGCTTAAATAGTGAAGGCTTTGTCAAACTTCATCCCTGATCCCTCTGGGAGTTATCCTGAGCCAGCAGCAGTGACAGGACTGGTGGAAACCAGGTAGGATGGGATGTGCTGATTTAGCACTTTGCATCTATTGTATATATGTACATATATGTGTGTGTGTCCCATAGCATCACAGACTGGTTTAGGTTGGAAGGGACCCTAAAGATCATCTGGTTCCAACCCTCCTCTGGGGACAGGGACACCTTCCACTGGACCAGGTTGTTCAGAGTTCTATCCAACCTGGCCTTGAACACTTCTAAGGATGGGGCAGCCACAAATTCTCTGGGAAACTTGTTCCAGTGCCTCATATGTATGTACATAGATGAATATATCTGTTTATATATGAATGAGAAGTGTTGAGGGTGACCCCCTGCAGCTTTACTGGAGTAATGGGGAATCACTGGGTTTTATTGGAGGCTTAAAAAAGGCTGAGTTGGTGGAGAGATGTACCCATGAAGGGTGGTGAGGACATTGTTGTGTTGTAGTGAAGGGTCCCTCCTTATCTTGGGTGGATAAATCCCAAGGCCACAGTGAAGCTGGAACTTTCTGCAGTGTCAGAAAGGTCACAGTCCTTTGAGGCTGGTTAAATACCACTGGTTTAAACTAAGGCAGGGATAGCAGAAGAGCAGTGTGGTTGTGTGGTCTTGATCTCACTACATTAGTGCCAGAATGGGATGCTCAGACAGTCTCACCACATGGCTTCCCATATAGAGGTTTTCTTCTCTCTCTGGCATCTGGTAGTATTTTTTTAGTGCTTCTCAGTGCCATCAGCAGTACCCTGGAGGCTGCAGGGAGGGGTGGGGATGGCTGTCCAGTGGAGGACTCTTCTTGGATCCATCTGATGGTGGGGTGAGCCCTGCCACATTGCTGGGTAGGTGCTCAAATGCTGTGGCTGTCGCTGGATAATCCCAGTGAAGGCAGTGGGAGTCTGCATGGTGGTGCTTGTTAGCCCACCCTTTGTTACAGGAGAACACAGAACATGGTGCTTGCAGTGGATTTATTGTACTTTTTTGGAGTTTCTTGGCATGGATAACTCACTCTCTGCTTGCCCTCTTGGTTCCTTGTGGCTGGATTAGAGTGTCATCGTGCCACGGCTTCTGGCCCCTTTCTCAGTGCAAGGTATTGACATCCAAAATATGATTTCTAATCCTAAAATTACAACCTGCCCTTTTATAACATGAAATCAGTTAGTTAATCTCCAAATAGTTTCCCAGCCCCTCATTAGTCACTTTGCACTATTGAGCCCTCAGGCATTAAAGCACAAATGTTACATACAGCTTCTGTTTCACTAGGCAGGCTCTGAACCTGCCCACCCCAAATGAGGATGGGATGGCAAAAGATGGAGCTTTCTAGCCCTGGTGGGCTCAGTGCTGCCCTGGGGAACTGCTGCCTTCCCCTTCTCCTCCTAAAAGCCTGTTGGTGTACGTTTTTGCCCCCAGTGATCCCAACTTTCCTCTTACATAGGTAAGGTGAGTTGTTGGAGTTGCTGAGAAGGACCAGTCTAAATCTGACCTGAGTACTGGGATCACAAACTCCTTCCCATGAGGCTGGCTCAGCTGTGGTTTGTGTTTTGTACCCAGAGTTAAGCCAGCTCCCCCCATAATGAGCTCAGTTACTTGCCCATCCTGAGCTCAGCATTTCTTGAAGCTCTTGAGTTTTGGTTGGTTTTGTAATTAACTTTTTCTGAGAGTGCAAACCAGGACTGTACTATTAAGATTACTGATTTGTTTTATTCCTCCCCCAGTAATCAGGAATGAAATGGGCATTTCTTCAAGCACCAGAACTAATAAACCTGGTTTCTTTTGTATTTATGTCTCTTGGTTGATTGAGTACTTCCCTAATTAAATCAGGATTCTATTATGTCTGCTTATACCTATAGTCTCTCACTCCCATTACTTTTCTGGCAACACAGAGTCTGCTATAATTGACTGGAGGAAGGGGCTGACAGGATTAAAAGCTGTTGGAGATAAACCTCGTGAAAGGCTGCATGCAGCATCCTTTGCCACCCAGCTGCCTGTTTCCATGAAGTTGGTAGAAAATAATTATCTGTGATGCCTTTGAAGTTAGCTAATAGTTTTAAAGCCCACAAGCACACGCATGCATGCACCCACGTGAGTTGAATCTCCAGTTTGGCTTGTTCCTCAGGATGCTGGGATAAAACGGTGGAGGGATGGTATCTTTTTAGTCCAAGCCAAGCAGTGAGGATTTTGCTTCTGAAGGTGAAGAGTGTAAGGTCAGTGTATCCAAGTGTGGTTTGGCAGTCATGGAAGGCACAGAGTGTTGTGTACTTGTGCTGTAGGAGCACCATGAATGAGGGAAATGGGCTTGCAAGGGAGCACTGAGGGGGTTTTTGTGTAAGCTGCAAATCACTAATGTGATCTGTGCCCAAAAAACCAGGCTGTGCCTTGAAAATCGTGTGCCTGAGCACCGGGGTGAGTCTTACTGGTTTTGGGGCAGATGGGGGATGGTTGAGCCTGTTTGAAAGCAAAGCTTTCAATGGGAATGTATAGTGTGGAATAGCCTCTGGAAGGCTCACTGCCCTCATTCCCACCTTAGAAGGGGTGACGTGACACCCCTGAGCCTTCTGGGTCTCTCCACGCTGGATCCTGTGGGATTTGGGAGCCTTACCCCAAGGAGAGTTTTCAGCAGAAATGTGCCTGAGACCTGGCACTGAGAGCTCCGTCCTGGAACAGGTCTGAGAAAGCAAGTTAGTAGGTTGAAAGGTGGCGTGAGATCTTCCTCCATATGTTAGAAAAACCATGGAATGGTGGGAATTCTTGCTTGGTGATGTAGAAGGTATGTGGAAATCAAGACCTCGCATGGCAGACAGTCACATGTGAATAATGATCTGGCCTAAGACATGGCAGCAATGCTCAATTAACCTCTGTTTTTTTAAAGAAACAAAACATAAAGATGAAAAAAGACAACCCTAGGACTGCAGTGAAAAGTGACTTACACAGAGAAATGTGAATCTAAATTTGCCTATATGGAGAGAGGGAGATTTGCTTAATGCTGGTGTGGCAGCACAACCAGGTCCTAGAAAAGTAATTGCATAAATGGAAAATGTTCTCAGCCCACCTTTTTTGCCCTTTCTTAAAAGTATGCATATTCTTCTACAGAGTGGGGTAATTTGGCGGCCTTGGAATTGCCATTTATTCATTTCTCAGGAACTAACATAAATGTACTGTTGCTTTTCTGAATTAGCCTGTTTTATTCTCCGTGCTTTTAGGTGCTTTTAGCTTTAATTTGTTTTGTGTCCAGGTGCCACAGTCAGAGAAGTATGGGTGGGGGAAGGACAAACCTTCCCAGGTCCCTGTAACCCTCTCGAGGCAAAACCATGGGGTGAGTGGCTTTGACAGAGTCCTCCAGTCTCCTTTTCAGATGGGTACCAGGACTGTGGTGGAAAATAAAATGGGGAAAAGCAGATGTGAGAAAGGGAGGAAGATGGATAGACTGAAAATAAAGGGGGCAGAGGAAGGCAACAAGGAGGCAGTAGGGGCTCCTAGGGCTTGGAAAGCTGGAGACAAGCTGCTGTCAGACGACACCGCAGGAAGCCTGAACTTGTATTTTTAGGGACACTTGGGTTTTTACTTTACTGTAAATAATGGGTTTGGGGGAGGAGGAGAGAAATGACTGCTCTTCCTGCCACCTGCTCCGCTAGGCTTTGTTTCAGTTCTGTTTTCCTTCCTCGGAACAACAGCATTTGCAGAGCTAGAGGTGTTGATGTCCTCCCACCCCGTCGCTCCTGGGACGTGTCCCAGCACGGTGGAGCCTTTCCTGGTGGCACGTGAGAAACCCATCTCCTGGAAATGTGCTTTATCCTGTCAGTTGTGTATTAGTGATTTACCAAATGGCCAACCTGTTGTCACCCAGGACCAGGTTTGCTGTATGTCAGAAGGTTTCCCCTTATGTTTCTAAGTAAGTGTTTGCATTTCAAGTGGTTCTTGGCTCAGAGCAGAAGAGCAAGAGCTGGATAATTAATTTGCATTAAATCATTCAGGAAAACGGGGTGCTTGTGTTTGGAAGGACAGGTATATTTTTGAGCTGTTCACTCAGCTTTCAGAAGGAGAAATTTCAAATTTCCTCAAAGGGATTTCAAGCTGTCCAGGAATTTCAGGGGAGACCAAGATCTGCTTTTCTGTTGTCACATTGGGTGTTTTTCACTTCTTCTTTCTGCCTTATTTTTTCACAGAACTGGGACACATTCACACTAGATCACAGCACTGTGTGTTACTGATAGTTTGGGTAGCTTTTACAAGCACTTTTATAAGACTGTTCCCCCATCAGCATTTAAGACAGGACTATAAGGATAACTTTCAGTTATTTATCATCAGCATAAGCCCTTTCAGGAAGGACAGGACCATTTCAGAGTGTGTTAAGAGGCTCCTACATATGGCATGTCCTGAGCAGGTGTAAGGAGCTTTTCCGTCTGCAAATGCTGCTGAAGTCTCTTATTCTTAACAATTATCCTCCATGACCATGAAACCAACTCCCTGTCAGGGGACAGCCTGGCTTGGCCATCATTCAGGTCAACTTAGTGGTGACTGATCTCCTCAGATGGCTCTACATCTAAACTAGAGTTTATCCCCTCTATATTTACATTCATCTTCAGGATAGGTTTTATTTGCTGAGTCCCATTTCTTTCTGATCCAGGACATGATTGCTTTGAGATCCCGAGGAGACAAGGAAATTATTGCAACACAAAATTTATAGAGGTGCATGTGGGGCGAATAGGGCTTAGTTTTATTGAAATTTTTGGTGCCTCTTGATCTAGAAGGTACTGGGAACAGCAACCTTCAGGGGAATTTTTAACTCATGTCTTTCAGAGATGGGTAGGAATTTGGAAACCTGGAGGAAGGAAACAAAATGTGAAAAGCTTAAAAAAGAAGAAAAGAGAAAAAGAAAGAGACTTGTAGCACAGGTACCTAATCCAGATCAGATATTTATGTGTCAGAAGTCTTGATGATGGCTCATTCTTTTGTCTGAAATTACTCACCTTCCTCTTTGTTTAAAAGCACTGGAGGCTCATGCCTTGTAGGCAGTGAGGATGAGTTGTGTCTTCTGCAGTCATCTGCTGTGCCACTGCTGGTGCTGCTGCTATTGCCAGTGACTTCCCTCCTCGGTCACATCACTGCTGGGAGTGTTAATCACAATCATTCACTTACAATTAAATGGCCAGGATGGAGTTTTGATGGCATTGCATCCTCTGTGGAATGAGCTTGGTTGGAGGTAACATCTAGAGAAGTTGTGCTGGGGTCAGCAAGAATGTTGAAGTGAAAGGCAGGAGCAGGGTGCTGGAAAGGAGGGCCTGAATTCGGGGAAATGTCCTAGCTGTGCTTTTTCCCAGTTGAAAGATTTCTGTCTGCCATGTTTCCTTTGTGAGAACTGGCTTAGGCAGCTTTTAAATCCCCGAAGGGAAGGGAAGGGAAGGGAAGGGAAGGGAAGGGAAGGGAAGGGAAGGGAAGGGAAGGGAAGGGACGGGAAGGGA
>JAWWEE010000010.1:4196512-4240892 GCA_035221455.1 Xenops minutus | reverse complement strand
TGAGCATCCCCAGTCATTCCAGGGAATGGTGCCCTGGATAGACTTGAGGTCATGAGCATCCCCAGTCATTCCAGGGACTGGTGCCCTGGATAGACTTGAGGTCATGAGCATCTCCAGTCATTTCAGGGAATGGTGCTCTGGATAGGCTTGAGGTCATGAGCATCTCCAGTCATTTCAGGGAATGGTGCCCTGGAATGTCTCTTCCTGTATCCTGCCCAGAGCCAGCTTCCCCTGTGATGGGAATTGGTGCCCTGAAGCCGACGGGCTTATCCTGCAGTTCTGGTTCCAAAGTTGAAATCTATGTGGTTCTGGCCACAGTAAAGCCAAGGTGCCCCTGGGACTGTGCAGAAATGGTTGGCTGTGGGTTGCATACACCAAAAGGAAATGGAGATCTGCATGGCATTCTGCAGGTGGGAAAGCTCCCTGCTGCAGTCCAGACCTGGCCAGGTCAGCTGCCACCTCACCTGCCAGTGGGATGTCCCAGCCCATAGAAGGAGGTTGGGTCTTTCTAGGGCCACCCTTGAGAGGGCTGGGTGGTCCCTCCACGGCTCAGTGCTTCCCACTGGCAGCAACAACCTGGTGCTGCTACCAGAGACGTGGCCTGTGTGAAAGGGTGCCTTATGGGTCTCCTAAACGCAGATTTAATTTTAGTTATGAATGCTGCAGTGTTGAATAGGCAGCGACGCGGAACAGAAGCACAGTGGGGGTGTTAAAGGGTGGTAATAACATGGCTGTCATGAACTAATGTTGTTGGGAACAGGCTGTGCTGCCTCCTTTTAGCTGCAGAAATGTGTGCTTGCAGAGAAGCCGAGGAGCTGGGGCAGGAGGAGAGGCTGGGAGGGAGGGGAAGGAGCACCGGGGGTCTGGGGCTGCAGGGGGTGATGGACTGTGGCAGAGAGCCTGGGGTTTGCCCCACCTTGGCATCTGCCATGGTGGACCTTGGGACTGTGGGGCAAGGAGCAGAGCTCTCAGAGGGCCTGGGAAATCTGCAAGGGGTACAGTGGTAAGTGGCGGCATCCCAGTCCTCCTCCATCCCACTGGTGCTCTGAATCCTGCTGCCTTCAGTGTGGGATCAACTCCAAGGACATTTCCCTAAGGCACCGCTTGTCCTTCTTTTTCTTATATGTTATATACACATTGCTCTTTGTCAGGAATCTCTCTCCTTAGCCCTTTGGTGCTCCAGGTTTCCACAGGCTGCTCCTTAAACCCACTTCTGGTGCATTTGTTGTCTATTGGTGATCTCCATCTCCCTGTGCTCCATGCTGGGATGCTCAGCGCACTCATCTTCCAGCACAGACCTGCTCTTGGTGAGCTTTGACCTCCCTTTCCCAGAGCAATGTTGGGCTCTGGGGAAGCCCTGCCAGATGCAGAAAGACCTTGAAATCTGCTCTGCCCCAGGGTTTTGCTGGGACCATGAAGAGCAGACCTTTAAAACTCACATCTTCAGACACTCATGGGCAGAGTCTGTCACGGTGCTTGCTGTGAGTGTGGAGCAGATACACAACCCTCCATGGCCAGTGTGCTGGTGCTGAATGGTGTCAGTGCCTCAAGAGAGGGATATGGGCCTTCTAACCACTGTTTTATTCTGGGTGGGGATTAGAAGGGCTTCAAGCTACACCTAGAGGAACCATGTACAGAAACTTCTGGAAGGTTTTGGGATCTGTGATGCTAGGACCTCTTATGCTGATGGTTTTATCCATAGAAGAGGGAGACCTCAGTCCTTCCTGAGCTGGAGGTGGGTGCCTCCAGCCTCCTTTGAACTACAGTAGGCATAGGGGATGGAATAAGCACAAGCACTGCTGCAAGGGATGTGTTTCCCTTATATATGAAGGAATATAAGACTATAGCCTTGCTCACCTATATACTGTAGTGCCTGTTATTTCTGGAGATGAATAATATGCTAATTTAACAATTTAACTTGTTAATCTAATAATCCTGCCTTCTTTACTTAACATCAGACCTATTGTGGAGCTTCAGTAATGGAATTGCAGCTCTCCAAGCTGCATGGCCCTGGTCAGAGCTGGATTGATACAGAGGGCTGGAAACACTTCTGTCCAGAGGTCAGCTTTGTTCCATCAGCACAGAGCATTAGCTTGGCCCTGTGCAGTTAGAGCTGTCTGTGCTGGGAGAGGATTTAGGCTTTTCCAAGGGGAAGCTCTGGTTGTTCAATCCAAACTGAAGTATTCATAAAAATGCCCAGCTGAGAACCAGAAAGTTTAGTTTCTCTTTGAGTTTTTTTGAAAGGTTTCCACGAGTTTAGTTCTTTAAAATGTTGGAAAAGATGACAGATGTAAGGGGGGGATTGGCTGTGGCTGAAATGTGCTCCTGCCCTGCTCAGTGAAGGTCGACTGCTCTCCAGAAGCAACCCAAGGGCTGTCAGCAGGTTGGCCAGAGGTGAAGAGCTGTGTTCAGGTGAGCAACCAGAGTTCTGTAGGAGAGCTCAGGAGGGCAGTGGAGCAGCTCTGGACCCTCACCTGGCCAGCAGGTGAGTTGTCAAGCACTGGATTGCACCTTTTTATCTTTTTCATAGATTTTCCATTTCTGGTGTCAAAGCACTGGGGTTCAGATGTGCCACTTATATGGGAAGATGCCATTTGTGGAGAAGGTGTTGAAATCTGTGGGATCAGATGGTGTTTTAGGTGGAGTTTACCCCAAGTGGAAAGGAACTGTATGAAGTCAGGCATGTCCTTTAGTGCTTTGGGGCAGTGGGGTCACTCTGAAACTCTGCCAAGCTGTTTGTGAACCCAAGAAATGATGGAGGCATGAAAAAGTGTGGAGGGAAGGAAGGACTCTGTCATTGTGGCCATGCTGTTTCTCTCAGAAAGGTTCTGCTGCAAAGGGCAGAGGTTTGGCTACAATAAGGCAGCCAGATGGGGCTGGTCCCCAATCTGCAGAGCTGTCCTGAGTCCCCACTGGCTTGAAATCCCACTCCCAGTACTGGGGTTAAGTGCAGGCAGCAGCAATAATGTTTGGCCCATGATGGGTCTTGTTTTAATCAAACAGATATGTTACCCTTTGTTAAAATAAACATTTTTCCCATCCTGTTACATGACTCACTTTTTCTTATTCTGAGCTGCTATGCAGGGTATCTGATGTTTTAATTACCTTCTTGGAGGCATGGACTTGTTTCAGATATGTTTGAAGAAATGTGTAAACCAAGTGCAAAGCTTGAGTACATAATTTATAAAACAGCTTCTTTTGGAGGTTGCTGAATTTTCACACTAGAATAGGCCTGGTTTTTACATCAGTAAGTGTTTTAGCCCCTCAAACTAGTTGGAAAGGGGATTTTGGCACTCTCAAGGTTGTTTTCAATGGGAAACCAAGTGCATAAATGTGCCTATACTCTGTAAAATCTGAGAACAAATCACACCAGGTGCTATAAAATAGTCTACTGTACTGCAGGATGGCAGTTCAGATTCACAGCACTCACTGGAAGGCAGAGTTCCTTCTCCCAGGAAAAATTGGATGCAGTTTTCAGTGCATCAGTGCTGAAGTGCCTTCATGCTAGAAATCTTGGATCGAGTCTCTGAATTGTCTTGAACTACAGGAAAAGAAGGAACTGGCAAGACCTGGACCAGAAGTAGGGCTGGGCAAAGAGTTTGCCATAGTTAGCACTTACCAAAATTGTATGTCAACATAGAAAACCAAACTGGTGATTTCTAACCTGGCAAAATCTCTGGTGCCCCATGCCACTCCTGTTGGTAGGAAGAATATACTGGAGGTGCTGGTGTCAAGGATGTGCTGTCTGATGGCAGGGTTTGGAGGCAGGAGGGTTTTGGACAGTAAAAAGGGTGGTTGTTGGGTTGTTGGCACCAGCTCGGTATTTCAACTGCAGCAAAAATGTAATGGAAGAAATTTAGTTGGGAGGCTTCTCTCCTGCCAAAGTGGTAATATTCGGACTTTTATGAGAGCTTTTGTTATTTGTCTCAGTTCACTGAGATTTCTGTCTGAGACAGAGTGTTCCTCAGGTTATAATTTCTCAGCGGTGTTCTGGTCTGTTCAGCAGGGCTGTTCACACTGAAATTTCAGCAGTGCCTTGCAAGAGCACCTCAATTCTAATATTTACATGCAATATGACTAAGGAAAGTGCAGAAATGGTTGGATCACGAGTGTTTTGCTTTAAAGCAGCAGACACACAACATGTTTGCTCCATTAAATGCCTGCTGTGGGGATTATGTGTGCATGGGGTGTTGGATTCTGCATGTCCAGGCTGGGAAGGATAAGAGGTGTTGCTCTGCCCAGCTGAAGGAAATAGGAGCTCTGTCTTTCTCAAGACAGTGACAGTTCTGGTTGTGTCCCACTGGCTGCAGCAGGTGGTGGGTCATTTATTTTGTTGAATGAATAAGAGCCGACAGCAGAAGTGAAGTAAATACGATGGGATACATTTCTGGGTACAGAAATCGCCGTTTTTGCTTCGAGGTGAAATCCGTGCTTGTGCAAGCAAAATTTTAAAAAGCAACAATCAGTCATCTGTCCTTAAAATGTGGACTTGAATTTTGGGCCAGGATAGGGAGTTGTTGTGTACAAAGGCTGATATTGAGGCCGGGGTTTATTTATTTAGTAAATATAATGCCTGAATGCATCAATTGATGTTTAAAAGCATTTACCAGTGTTCCCATCGTGTGCTGGTCCATTACACTTTATGGAGTGTGAGGACCACAGCCTTTGAAGAAAAAAAACTCATGGTGCCTGCTTCATTTGCAGAAATTAGTCTTAGTACTTGACATTATCAAGTTAGTGATAGCTGATATAACATTTTGAGAGTAATTAGGAGCATGAATTTATGCTCAGATGGATGTTTAATTAAAAATTGTGGCAGCTTTGAAGACCACGCTTGAATAGTCTTGAGGCTGAAATGTGGGTTTATACCCAAGTGAACCTTGACAGCAAATCTGGAGAGGGTGAAAATGCTTTAGTAGCTCCAATTTCCTCCAAAAATATTGGTGGTGGTATGATCTGAAGACTCAGAAGTGATTTCCTTGCTTGGGAAGGGTCCCATCTTCCTGAAGGCTTAGCATCCTCTCCAGCATCCCCAGCGTTAGCTCCCAAGAATGGGGCAACAAAAAGGAGGAATTTCAAGAAAATGGAGATTTTCTGTTGAACTTCCACACTTCTGGCCTCTTTTGACCCACATCATTGGTGTTGAGCAAACAGAGGTGACACCAGGGGCAGGGCTTGGTCTTTGTGTGGTTTTATAGTGGGGGGCCCAGCTGTGGTGATAGTTTAAAGGAAAAAGCCAACAAATATTGATGGGTAGAGTAAACACAGGAGGTAGAAGCATCACAACAGGGAATTTATAGAGTTTTTCTTGCCTTGCTACCCCAGTCCCCATTTGTAGCCTCCTTACAGCAGTGCAGATTCACGGTGGACAGCTTAGCACTTGCAGCTCATTAATTATCAATTTCATCTTGCCTGGGCTTTGGCAGAAATGGCTCCACTGCCCAGTCCAGCTGGACACTTTGGAGAGACTGCAGGGGCACAGCTGCTCCTGGTCTTGATCCCAGCCTTTGGGCACGGGCACTCCTGTCTGTGTGACCAAGGTGCAGGAGGTGGTTGGTGGCTCATGGTGTCAGAAGGTATTTATTGCTGCTTGGCATCTTTTAATGGGTGCAGGTCAGATGCTGATTTAATTCCTGTATTGTGTCTCATACTTCCAGTTCTTGGTGTCTTTCTCCAGCCTGTCTGTATCTGTATTACAAATCCAAGAATAGGGTGAAAACCAGCTGGTTTTTGTAAGCTGTTCATGGTGGTCTCACTGCAAGTCTCAATACTGAGAAATAGGTATGTTGAATTAAAAGGGATAGTTGACTGGTGAGGAGATGTGGTTTCCTTGAATGGCTTCATCTTCATCTGCCAGGATGAAGCTGTATAATCCATTGTCATGAACAAACTATACAAAAAGCAAACCTTTGTTGTAAAATCCCAGGCTAAATATTTATTGGTTCTACTTCGCCTGATTTTTGCGTGACTAAATGTCCCTTATGGCTCACATTTACATACGTTTCCAAGTGGTTTATTTTGTTTTGGTAAATGCTTACATGATAGTAAGTGCTTACCATCATCTGTAAGTATTTGGGAGGTGTTCATGGTGGCAGCAGATCCCTGGGAGAAGGATGTGGGCACGCAGGGCTCTGTTTCCCCTTGCCCAGTACCCAGGGAGGGAGCAGCACTTCACCACAGCAAGGCTGGGGCATTTCCTTAAAATCCCAACTGAGGTGGTGGTGCATCAGGTGAAGGGTGTAACTCCCAAATAAGTGGGATTGAGATGCCCCAGCTTGCTTCCCCCTCTTCCTCCTGCTCTTCATGGGAGGTGCAGTGTGCTGTGGTTGTGTCCAAGCGTTTTCCCTGCTGGGGCTCTGTTGGCTTTAATTAAAGTGTCAGAACACACAGGGTCTGCCTGGCCGAGCAAACAAGGATGAATTTAGGAAGAGGAGGATTTGTTTCTGCAGATTGTGCTTTCTAAATGGATGGTGTCCAGCCATGTGCCCCTCCTTCCCCACGGCCACATCCAGGGCGTGCTGGACTGCGCTTGGTTTTATTGCTTTTTATGTTGCACATATTTTAAATAAAGCTCCTTTTCCGTCGTTAGAACATGTGGCTGCTCAGGACATATAAATTGTGTTAATAAATGAGCGAGGAGCCCTGGTGGGTGAATTGGCTTCCTGGTGAAGTCATAAATTTGGAGAGGATGATGCTGCCTTGCTCTGCAGCCGGTGTGTGGGTTTGCTTCTCAGCACCGTGCCTGCAAACCTCAGGGACCAGGGAGAGGCTCCCGTGTCTGGTAATTTGGGGTTCTTGCTGGAGGTGAGGTGGTAGAAGGGGATGGTAGAAGGGTGAGATGGGGATGGAAGACCATCCCCAGCCTGAGGAGGGCTGGGACATCTTGGAGTGGATCCCAGTTCATCTGATGGGGAGGCAAGAGGAGCCTCCAGTTTAGGGAAGGGTCCTGCTTGTCCCTTTTTCTGCCATGCAGCAGTTTGACCCCTCTTTGCCTCTGCTCTTCGTTATGTCCTTGGACTGTTAATTATCAAAGCTGTCATTCCCTCTGTGTCCTCCACGCCGTATCTCACGGGATGGGGCTTTGGGTTGGTTCCATGGTAAGGAGTGACTGGGATATAGGGATGCTTCCCTTGACCTCCCAGCTCTCAGCATTTGCTGGCTTTACTGGAGGAGAAGCCTCTTTTCCTCAGACTTCCTGGTTTGGAATCAGAGCACATGCCCTCAAAAGGTGTGTGTGATCTGCTATGAGCAATTTTGATGTGGTGTTGGGTGATCCATTGCTCAGGAGAGGAGGAAGGCTTGGGAATTGCCTTGCCTGCTGATAGCACTTGTGTTGGTTTTAAAACCACATCAATAGTTAGGGCTCTTTTATATTTTCCATATTGCTTCCAGGCATTTTTCCATTAGGATTAATGTAGGTGAGCACTGTGCAACAAGCAGTTCATTGCAGTGATTTGCTTATTTTTCAGTAAAGAGGAAGAGCCAGGATGTGTCCAGGGCTTTGGTTCCTAGGCTGGTTCTCAAGCATCTCCTCTAGATGCACATTCCCTTCTTGAGCCAGCACTGAGGATGGGGTCACTTCCACAGCCTAGAAGCAAATCTGCTTTTAAAAACCTCTCCAGCCCATTAACCAGGACTTTCCCCAAATAAATGAATTACTGGTCAGAGTGCATCTGGTGCCCTGCAGGCCAGGAGTCCCTGGTGTGTCCCCAGGTCCACGAGAGCCGGGGCAGGGACACGAGTGGATGAAGGCACATTCCCATCATCACAGCTCCAGCAGCCCATTTCCAGCCGAGTCATGCTCTGTGCTCAGGAGGGGCCCCTGAGCTGGGTTTTTTTGCATGGCTGAGCTTTAAAGGATATTTCCAGCACTTGTTTGCCAGAAAAATACAGCACTGAAGGCCCTGTACTAATTAATTGTAATGGCAGGAGGAAGGGGAGGGAATTGTTTTCCCATCATGGCTGCTGGGAAGATGCTCTTGAAAAAGGGAAAAGAAAAAAAAGGTGCAGATGCTGCCAGGACAAGGAGATTGTTTAAGGATATTGTTCACTGCAAGGAAATATTGTCACTGAGCAAAACCAAATAAACTTCTCCTTTTCTTTTGCAGGGTCGTCATGTTAAAACAGGCCAGCTTGCTGCTATTAAGGTTATGGACGTCACCGGGGTAATGTATCCTCCACCTTCTGCATCCTTAAATTACAGAGATGAGGGGAAAGGGGATGGGCTGGGATAAGATGTGGGGATCAGTGGAAGACTGGTGTCCCATTTGTCTTAATGTGGTATGTGCCACTGAGAGGTTTTGGTGTTAATGAATGTGTGAGAGAAAAATAAATCCTGAAGAGTTTTGGAGATAAGTAATTTTATGCTGGAACTAAACAACATTCAGTTCCAACAATGGGTCTTTTAAATGCCTTATTAAAATCTGAAGTGCACTACCATCCTCATAGGGAATAATTTCTGCCTTTTATCCAGCCTAACCCTGTCCTCTGTCAGTTTGAAATAATTTCCCCTTTTTCTATTGCATGTGCTCTTATCAAAAGTAGCAACAGGATAGTGTATTGATAAACACATTTCAGTTTCTCTGTGTTTTTCACTAAAGAGCCTTTTGTTCACCAAAACTGTGCAAGTATTGTTAGGAACAAGTTAAAGAATTCCTGTGCATTCTACTGATAAAGAGGAAAAAACCCTACCAACCTAGTCTCATAAATGTGACTCTTTCAAAACTTATGTCAGATTAAGAAAACCAAGAATTTACAAATTATTAAATGAATAACAGAATTTAGGGGAAGGAATGGTTTCACCATTTCCCAGTGGCCACAAAAGAAAAATAGAGTGGAGTTGCTATGATCCCTAAAAACCTCAACAGATGCATTTGAGAGGGTGGCATGACGATGCTCTTTCTTGAATAATTTTTTTCTGAATGCAGTACTATACCTCCCAAAATTCCTGCCTACAGAAACAATGCCAGGCTTGAGGGTAAGAATGTGTTTTTGTTGTGTTTGGTCTTTTTTTTTTGTACTGGAGTAACACATTTCAAAATTTAGGACTTGATCGCAATCTCTCCACCTTAATTTTTGAATTAGTGTTTTGAATTAGCTCAGCACATACAGAAATGACTCGCTGTGAAAGCAGTCAGCTGGCCTTGAGAGTATGTTTTGAAATACCTTAGATGTTACGGGGTGGTATTAATATCTGTGGGACCTTCATCCAGGTTATTTTTGGTGCTAACAGGTGAAATGTTGTGTGGAAACGAGTCTGTAAATGTGAATGAGATTTGTTCCTGTTTATTTGCAGTATCTGGAAGTGCCATTTATCTCGTTCCCGTGGGAAGCAGGCTCTAAGGGAATAGGCAGACCCACCAAACATAAACCCATGGCATAAATAGCAGTGAGATTCCCACGGGATGATGTCTGATGTTAGAATGAATTTAAGCTGAGAAATCAAAATACTACTTTGAGGCCACACATGGGCTTAAATTTGAATCCACACTTAGTTCAGTTGTTTTAAAATACCATCACTTCCAAGCAAAGATATTGGAGAGAAGTACCTGGAATCTAATCCTGGCCAATAATAATTTCATCCACATCTTGAAGTAGGTATTCCTGATCTAAAACTTTACCTTCCAAAGCTGGGCCTCCTATCTGAACATCCAAGGTATAAAGGGATGATGGGGGTTTTTGAGGATTTAATAATATTCCCTCTAGGCTGTTTTTAGCAGAGGAGACTAGTTGAGAGCAGGACCAGGCTTGGGCAGGGCGGGCAGTGACCATGGTGAAGAAAGTGGAAATCTGCTGTGATAAGGGACTGACAGTGTTTCACAGCTTTTGGTGCTGAAGGCAGACCTGGAGCCATGTTCTCCAGCCACTGGAGAATTGCTTCTGGAGTGATTTCTGAAGCTGGTCCCTTCATTGTGCTGACAGCTGTGCTTGGCACCTGGTCCAGGCTCAGTGCAAAGGCTGCTGGTGAGAGCCCAGACTCTCCCCTTCACCTCCTCCTGGCACCCACCAATTTCAGTGCTGCTGCTGCTGCTTCATTCAGGCCAGACCTTCCATCCCACCTGTTTTTCCAGGATGTCCCTGATGTCAATGTGTCTTTCAGAAATCAGCAGAGAGCAGAATTAGTGTGGCCATCCCAACCATAGCCATCTGCAGTTTTTGGAGTGTAAAGGGCAGGCTGGATGGAGCTCTGAGCAACCTTGTCCAGTGAAAGGTGTCCCTGTTCGTGGCAAGAGGGTTGGAACTAGTTCTTTAAGATCCCTTCTTATCCAAACTATTCTGTGATTCTGTGTTCTCAGTGAGCTCCCAGCCAGTGTCTCATCCTGACCACGTGCCTTGCACTAAACCCCTGCAGGCTTCTGACAACGATGCTTTGTTTAACTCATTTCCGCTCTTGCTAATTATCTCTTAGGGAAGATTGCAGCATAGAGGCCCTCAAATTACAGCACTTCATCAGTTTGGGCAGCCACTATCTCTGAATTAAGAGTTTGGATTAGTTTTCCAGGGGCTGGTCATGCTGTGTGCTGCATGACCTACTTCCAGCGATGGATGGATGTAGCAGAATGGATCGATGGAGGCAAAGCGTGGCAGCAAAGCCTGGCCTGTAGGTTTTGCTGGTTTGGGGATTGGAGTAGGTGCAGCAGCTCGCTGTGATAATTTCATTTTCTTGGTGGTGGTGACTGCTGGCAGTAGCCCTGCCTGGAGCAGGAGGCTGGGCTGGAGACCCTGCCCATGGCCATGCAGGCATGCCCTCCCTGAGTTGCCATCCACAGCTCTGATACTCTGGAGGAGCCCTTTTCCCCCATTTTGAGTACTTCACCCTAAAGAGGGACTCGAGAGAAAACCTTAGACCAGGTATCTCTGTGGCTTGTCTCCTGTTTTTCCTAGGGAGCCAGGTGTGAGGTGGGGGCTGACTGAAGAGCTGGCTGGTGGTGCTCAGAGAGCTGGTGGGGTTTCACACTGAGTGCTGCTCCATGCTCCTAGCCCTGCTCAGCATCCAGCTGCTTTTTGCTGTTGCTGTTGCAAAGGGCTTCAATTAAAAATAAACACCTCTGTGGCCTGATAAACTACGTGTTCTATTCCCTGGACAAATGAAAACAAGCCAAGTTGTGTTGACTGTTTGGAGAAGAGATGTGATAAAGGTCTTCCAGAATAGTCCCCAGATTTTCCTTGTAACATTTGGGCCCATTCCTTATATTCTTTGGTGCTTATACACTCTGTGTTCTTACTGAAAATAAAGCTGAAGGGGTTTTATACAAACTCCACCTAGATACTTTTTGCTTTTGTTCCTCCCATCCTTATCCTCACTGCTCTTCCCTGAATCCTTTTAGAAGAGTGTAGCCACTAAATGATTTCCCATGGTATTTTGGGAAGAAAGATGTGTTTCTGTCCGAGTTTTGTGACACCTGGTCAGGGGGCATCACTCCTCAAGAAGCTGTGCTGTTCCTTGGGGTGTCTTGACCTTTGCCCATTTGTAAATCTGAGCTTGGGATGAAGCAGGTGAGGGACACAAAGGGAATAAAGGAGTATAAATAACAAGCAACCCTTCTGCCCTTTACAATAAAGCTCATTGACATCAGGGTTCTGACTGCTGCCTGTGGAACTGCAGCAGGCTGGAATTTGGTCAGCTTAAAATAAAACCAGGCCATGTTTGATGGTCATGAGGACAAAGAGGTGGGACATCCCAACAGGTGTTGGTGTGGCTCCTCTGCCTCAGCTGCTCAGCTAGTGCTGCTTTGCAGTCCGGAGAGCCCACGGGAATGGTGCTTGTCACCAGGACTGAGTTTGTGGAGGGGCAGCACCTGCCTGCTCCCTGCGTGGTGCCACCACCCCACCAGCAACACCTGGTGTCCCCAGAGGGCTTGTGCTGCATGCAGGGTGGGCAGGAGCAGTGTGCTGGAGGGCTGGGGTGCACAGCACAGGAACATTTCTGCCAGGGGGTTCTGGAAAAGCATCATATTGGGACTCTGCTGGGTCTGGGAGAGTGTGTTGCTGCTTTACTGGAGTAGCACAGGTATGGTTGAGCATCAAAGCAACACAAGGCTGATGTTAATTATGATATGAATTGTAAAGAAATTAGTTAAAAAAGATGGAGGAATGCCTAAACCACCGAAAACATGTAATTTGGCTGTGATGTCCCAGTCTGGCACTGGTGCACCTCTGGATGGAGAGCATATCTCCATGTGGGGGCTCAATTCCCAGCCAGTCCTTGCTTTGCTTGCCCAGCACCTCAGTGGGTTCTTACACCTTCAGATACCCAGCTGTTTGGGATTTCCTGGGGCTCTCCCTGCTGCAAAGTTTGGAGCAGCACACAGGGATGGTGGGTCACTGATCTATGTGAGAGGACTGCTGCCCTGTTCTGGAGATCCTCTTGGGATCCTGTTCTGGAGGAGATGACTTGATCTGAACTCTTAGGAAATAACCTGATTTCCACACTGCCTGAAGGTCTCTCCAGTTCAGGGTTCAGAAATGTGACAGGGAATGTGGCAAAGCATGTATTCTCTCCTTGGCTTTTGGCTCAAGCAGCAATCCATGAGTCTCCAGTCCAGCTCTCAGGGCTCTGTTGCAAAAAGGGGCTGCAAAAAATGGTGCAAAGAAGCTTGAGAGAGGACAGTCAGGAATGGGGTGGTTTGAAGTTCACCCATGTACAAAGAGAACAGGGAGCTGTGAAATGAAGTCTCTTAATGCCCCTGGTTTTGTTCTTCTTTTCACGTTATCCCAGGATGAAGAGGAAGAGATCAAACAAGAAATTAACATGCTAAAGAAGTATTCTCACCACCGAAATATTGCTACTTATTATGGTGCTTTTATTAAAAAGAACCCACCAGGAATGGATGATCAGCTCTGGGTAAGTTGCTTTCTTTTCTTAAAATAACTTGGGTTTGACAGAAATTATTTACTCCATGTTGTCCACTTAGCAGCACCTGTCTTGCACAAAAAGCCTTCTTTTGCATCCATCGTTTTTGAAGCCGTGGCTTTGAAAAGCCTCTTGCTGCACTGCGAAATTCTTCTCCATTTTACCATAAAACCTTTGCAGACTGATGATAAAACCTTTTTTTATTTGGAGGTGTCATTAGCATTGTCTTTGTTATAATATTCAGTTGAAAATTATTCCATGCTATGGCAATAAATGCATCAAAAAACCCAGCTGGAGGGAGCCTGGAGCATCACTGGGAAGAGGGAGGCTGGGGTGGTGCTGGGTGCACGTGATTCCTGCCAGCTCCCAGCGCTGCCTCTTGTGCTTCACCTTTCCCAGAGCCAGTGCAGGTGAATAAAGAGGAGGAGGAAGGTGAGGGGAGGGCAGGGAGGTCTGGGGCTCCTCAGCCATGAAGATGCCTCATGTTGCTGAAGGGCAGCAGAAGCTGCTTTGTGTCTCCATAAATCCTTGGCTGCCTCCTCCCGCTGCTTCCCTTGTCTGTTGGCTTCTCAGTTATTAATTCAGCATTCCCAGCCCTTGGAGGATAGAGTTTAAATCCACTGGAGCACTGGGAGCCCACCCGTCGCTGGCAGCTGATGCGTGCAGGGGCCAGGCAGGGCAGTGGCACTGCAGATTGGGGCTTCCCAGGAATGAAAATTAATTTAAGTTTTCTGTACTATGCTCTGAGCTTGGGCTGGGCTGCTTGGAGTCTCTGCAGCAACAGCCTGCAGTGCCCATGGGCATGTGAGCAGCACTTTGGGACCATGCTTTCCTTGGGGCAGTGTTGAAGAGAGGGCTGTGCTGGAGTTACCCTAAATATGACCTGGTTGTTGTCCTGTGGTCTAAATAGCATTTATTTCCTCACAGTCTTGTAAATCCAGTCAGTTCTGTGTTAACCTCTGTGTGGTTTCCAAAGCTTTTCTGTGCCTGAGCAAGATTGCTGGGGCATAATTTTTCAGGGGTAACAAATGCCCATGGTTCATCTGGGAGACCATGGAGATGCTGAAGAGCAGCAGCATGCTCTTTCCTGTAGTTTCTGTACAATATAGGCTTTATTTTAGCAAAACACTCAGTGACTTCAGCTGATTGCCCCTGCATCCACGTGCTGGAGCATCTAGTGGGAAGTGGAGGGGTTCAGAGGACATTCCTCCCAGGACAAAAATGGAATTCATAGACTTCTGAGCTGTCTTGTTCTGGGAGACTTTCTGGTACAATGAATTACTGGGAAGACTTAGGAGCTTGGGCTTCAGGGGCTTTTCTTGGGTGTTCAGGTTATTTTTGGTGGGAGCACATTCTTTGCAGCTGGCCTGGGACTCAGCGAGGAGAAAGCTGTCAGGCTGAGAAATGCTTTTCATCCCATGAAATTCCATTTGGCTTTAGCTGGTTTATAATAATTAAAACAAAACAAAAAAAAATTAAAACAGCCCATAACATTTTTCCTTGTTCTGCAGGAGTGCCTGGGGGGAAAACCCACCATCTGTGTGCCAAAGCCCTCAGTAATGAGAGGAGCCCTCCCAGCCTTTATATTTCTTGAGTCTGGGGTTTGTGTGCTCTGACCAGAGAAGGGAGTTTGGTGTTTTTATTTTTCTCCAGCTCCAGTACAAAGGGGTCTTGGCATACACAAGTGTTAATAAAATAATGTTTTTTAAATTGCCCATGCAAAACAGGCCAAAATTCCAAAATTAAAAGCTCAGTAGAGAACTTCTTGGATTAAGAGGCCATTAAGAGTAGTGGCCTGGAGCTGTGTCAGGGAAGGTTTAGGTTGGCTATTAAGGAAAGGTTCTTCACCCAGAAGGTGGTTGGGCACTGGAACAGGGCAGTGATCACAGCACCAAGCCTGACAGAGCTTGAGAAGTGTTTGCTCTTTGGCACATGATGGGATTCTTGGGGTTTTCCTGTGCAGGGCCAGAAGTTGTCCTGGATAATCCTTGGGGGTCCCTTCCAACTCAGGAGATTCTATGATTTGGTGATTCTTTCACTGATCTCCATCATCGTGACACAGCAGAGGAGGCTGTACATCCTGTGTCACCTTCAGGCTCCCAAGTCTGGAGGAGAAGCTGGGTTTTCCCCAGTGGAAGGGGAGGAGGTGTGCATCAGCCATTTGTGATGCTTTTTCTTGTCCCCTGGGAAAGGCAGACTAGATAATCTAAATTCCCTTCCAGACTACTACCTCTCCTCTCAATTCTGTGTCCTCCCTCATGGGTTAGTAAAAAATATTTGTATGTTTTTCTTGAAGTGGAATGTGAGGGGCCTTTTTTTAGTCTATACCTATATTTTACCTATACCTAGTCTATACCTATATTTTAGTCTATACTGTGCTGGGTCTGGTGGAAGTATTCCAGGAAGAGGTCCCCAGCTGTGGAGGAGAGGTGTGCTGGTGCTGCTGTGTTAAATAGCTGTTGTTTTGGGATCTGATTGAATTAGGACTCCCTCGAACTCTATCAGTCCTGCTGCACAGATAAAGGCTTGTTTATTTTTCATTGGCCCTTTGTTGAAATAAAACGGTTTCTGATAATGCCCAAGTAATTCTTTTTATCGACATCCAGGAGGCTGATACGGAAATAAAAAATAGGGAACTCTTTTCAGTGGAGATTAAGATCTCTTGGAAACGTGGCAGGCTTCCAACATGAGGTATTGTCATTGCTTCTGCCGAGCAGGTCTGTGGATGCTGCTGCTCCTTTCCACAGCAGCCACTTGCCCTGGAAGAGGAGCTTGCTAAAGAATCCCATTTTCCTGAAATTAAAGCACTGTGTGAAGGGTATTTTAGCAGGTGCATCACGAATCTGATATGGTAGGGGGGAAAAAAGGAAGTAAAAGTCATAGGGACAACCTTTATGGAACATTTAAAAAGAGATTAAAAAACAGGAGGTAGGCTTATTCCTGTGTTGAATAACATGTTGCTTTCTGGTGTGCTGTGGACCTTTGGAAGGGATTGTGCCCATCTCTCGCTGAGACAAAGGGGTCCTGTCTGGGGGTGCCTCTGGAGCAAGGGACAGAGTGAGGGTGAGCTGCAGGAACTGGGGAAATCCCCCAGGGAGGTAAGGACCCAGTTAATCACTAAACTGCTGCTTCTTGGAGTTAGCTCATGAAATTCCCCTTGCTTATCTCAGATCTAAGCTATGGGATACCAGGCTGAGCATAGCCTGGTATGCTCTGTTGTTTTGAGATATTTTAAGGTGGGGTTATTTTGAGTGGTGAGAAATGGGGCAAATCAGGTTGCCACATAACCTGGTCATGGTGAACACACTGGGGTGGCCTCCAGGGTGTCCTCTGCAGCAGGTAATCTGGAGCAACCTTGGTGGGAGAAAGAACTTAGGGTGATTCGGGAACAGCCCCTCAGTCAGGGTGGCAGTGCTGCAGGGTGTGATGCTCAGGGCTGTCACTGCATAGTTCCAATGTGCTTTTTGACCACGTGGAGTTGTAGGGACCCACTGAATTGCATCAGGGTGGTGTGAACAGAGTTTGGATGTGGAGAGCTAAAAATGGGGTCAGCAAGGCTCCTCTGAATATGGAGCAGGAGCTGTCGAAGCACTGGGTTGCACCTGTGCTTCTCTGGGGAGGATTGCTCTTCCTGATCTGCTTGTGTACACTGAAAAATATTTTTGGGGCAGTTGTTGATACTTTGCATCACAGAAATTAGATCATGAGACATTTGAGAGGGGTTGGTTTTCAGTTGAGCTGTGTCTCTCTCTAGTCCCTCCAAGCCCTGCAGTCCCAGGGGAGTGATGGAGAATGGATGCTGCTCCCCCAGCCCCTGACCAAGGGCCTGGGGTTACCAGAGCAGCTTTCTGCTGCTGTCTGCACAGGAGTCCAACACTATTGCATTCTCACTCCTCTCCAAAGCAGTGTCAGTGCTGTAAACACTGCAAGACTGCGAGCCCAGCTCCTTTTGCTGCCATCCCTAACCCAGAGCTTTCAGCCTGCTCAGGACCCATGGCAGCAGCTGCCTCCTCAAGGAGCATGGATTGCTTGGTTGGCCTCGATGTGCAGGGAAGTGCAGGCAGGGCAAAGCCAGGCAGGCCATTTATTGATGGACACATGTGAGAACAGTTGGATGCTGCAGGTGGAGAGGGCAGAGCAGGGTACCACTGGCCCCACTGCTCCCACCCAGGAGTGCTGCTGCAGTGTCACAGCCTGCTGCCACCCCAGCACCAGCACAAGCAATTAAAACCTGGGTTTATCTTGAACAGAGTATTTTTCATTGCTACTTACCTGTTTCTGAAATGCACATCAGCTTCTCTGCTGGTCCAGGTGCCATGATGTGTGTGATGAAGGACTCTCTTACACAGGAGCCAGGCTGTGGGGTGGCATGGGAAGTTTTGGTTGCCTGACCTTACAAGACCATGTTGCTCTCAGGTTCTGTTTCCACACAGAGCAGAAGGAATGATTTGCAGCACCATTTAGCCTGTGGGTGTTGTGTGCTTATTTTCTGTAGCTTAAAGGAAGTGAAATTGTGACTGGGCTGAGGAATAGGAACACAGAAGGATTTGGTTTGTGGAATAAAAGATTTGATTAATTTTGGGGTGTTCCTCTGGACAAGCTGGAGCAGGTCACCATCAGCTGGATTGGGGTTGCTGTGCTGGAGGTACTCAGGTGTGAGCCCTTCTAGGTAACATACAGTAGTGATGGGAGCAGAGGTCTTAATGGCCTTTCCCAAAATGGGAAAAGTGGTGGCTGATTTGAAAGCTGCAAAGGCTCTTTAAACCAAAAAATCATGAGACAGCAGGGCACAGCTGCAGTTTCTGAATTTGTCTAGCTTATGAAGTTTGCTGTCACTCTGGTATGAAGAGCTAAGTAAATGCTAAATGAACTGTATTTAAAAATACTTCCTCAATAAATGGCCTTGCAAATTAAATTTTGGAAGATGATCTTACCTTTAGCCCATCTTGATGATAATTTTAATTATGGTTAATAAAAATTCAATCTGCATTTCCAGTTTATTGTCTTATTCCATCATGACTTCATCCCTTAAGAAGACTGGTAATGATGCAAGTGTGTGAGAGCAAAGCACTCACCTCGAGCCATGAGTATCCAAGTGCCATTTGAAGCCTTTCCCGAGTATATTAAGCTCTGCCTTAAAATCATCTGGAACTTGTGTTCACTTCTCTTTTTCTCCTGGAAGAGTGTTGGTTTTCAGATTGAGGATACCCATAGAGTGTTGATAAATTGATGCTGTCCCACTGTCTAACTCCCTTTCTGGTACTTACCTGTTCATACTGTTGAGAGTATACACTCATATCCCATAGCCATCCCTCCTCTGGATGACTGAACAAGCCCTCAGGTCCTCTGAGAAGACCTGATCATCCTCCTGTACCCCCTCCAGTGGGTATAGGAGGGGGTATCACCTAGCAGGACACTTAGTGCTGTGGGTCAGGTCTCACCTGGCCTGTTGTCGTGACTCCTTAGCCATCATCTGTGGTCCCTCTCACTGGAGGGTGCATTTTATGAGCTGTTCTTGGGAATTCTGTAGCATCCTTCCACCCGAGGAGCAAAGGAAGCCATAAGAGCATAAGGGGATCCCAGTACAGCTAAGCACCACAGCAGCTGCCTTTCTTCCCATGCCACCCAAACCTTTTGGGAATGGGGGCTGGTCACATCGGGTGTCCATCAGTGACTCGTCATGGACAGAGATACCCATAGAGTGTTGATAAATTGATGCTGTCCCAGCATGTGAGTGCTGCTCAGTCCCCCTGGCCCCTGCCCAGGACCTGGAGCCTGCTGGTGCTGACAGAGACCTGCCAGTGCTGGATGTTTTCCTATGGATGTTATGGGACTGTGCAGCTCTTAAAATGCCCTGTTGGAAACACTCCCTCTGGGAGTTTCTCTTTCCCTCTCTCTGTTTTTCTTCTTTAATCTCTGGGAGATTTCAGAGTTACAGATTCAGGATACATCAGCAGGTGGCCATATTATTCCCATCCTGGTACAAAGTTAATCTTTGCTCTGTGGAAATCAAGGGCAGGGTAGAGGACTGAGTGAACTGCCAGCTCCATAAAGATAGTCTGGCAAATTAATGGATGCACTGTGTACTTTTAATGGGATTTCTTCCATCTTCTTTTAAGCATTGTGATTGCCCTACACAGCATAGCCTGCCCTTCCTCTTCTTCCTCCTCCCAACTCTGGGAAGAGCCTGTGGATGAATTTGCATGGAAGAGGACTGGAGAGAGCAGTGTTTTGGATTGGGAAGTGTTTGTGGCTGGCTCACCTATCCAGAGTCTTCCTTTCCAAACTTACTGCTGTGGTATCCCAGAGGTTCCTTTAATAGAAACAAGTGTCATTCATCCAAAGGGAAGAAAGAGAGGAAAAGCAACTTTGAACCCAGTTGTTCCATTATTCCCTGCTGGGTGAGCAATGAGTAATGCATGACTTAGGCTGTGTCCCAGTGACCCATCTGGATGGCTTGGATCCTGCTGGGGTGGAAGAGCTGTAGGCATGTTCCTCACCTTTGCACGGAGCAGACTTTGCCCAGTCACCCATTTCTTGAAGCCAGTTTCCTGATGTTACAGGGATATACCAAGAATTTTTCAGCTGCCAGTTCAGGAAGAGAAAAGAAACATCAAAACTAAAGATAGGATCGTGGTCAAAGCCAACTAAGGTATAATCTACTCAAAGTGTTTTACTTAACCTGATGGTTTTTGGCAGTGCTGTGTCTGGATTTTATGATCACTGTAATTTATGATAGTCTTAAATCACTGCATTTATGCAATTTGGTTAGGAGTAACCCTTCTGCTGTTTTTCTTCTCCTCTTGGCCCATACTTTTAATAAAGTGATGTCACTTGCTTGGAGAACGTTAAATGCCATGTAAGCTTAATGTGATAAGAAACTTTAAACCTGCAGTTCGAAGAATCTGGCAAGGCACCACTTGCAAGGGAATATCTTTTAGTAGGATGTAGATCTAATTGGAAAACATGGTTTCACATCTGAGAAAAACACTTGCACAGGCCTTGGAGGAGGCTGTGCTTGCTTTCTGGAGCACAGTGGTGGCTCCTGCACACCCTGGGGATCCGTCGTGTCCCTGGGAGGCAGACTCACATCCCATGCTGCATTTATAACACAGTTATTTCACAGTTGCTCAAAGACAAGACTAAGTTTGGGCTGAGTTAGATTATTATACTTTAGTATGTGACATCCTGACACTTTGGAAGTGGTACAAGTGGTTGATGGTCAGTCTTGTTTGAAGCAACCTGAGCAGTCAGACACCAGCTCTCTCCCGGGAAGCCTGAAGTTGCATGGCAGGGTTGCCCTCAAGGGAGGTGTCCTGCCCAAAAAGATTATCGGAGACAAAGATATTATAGTTAAAAAAATAAATAATGTGAAAAGTACACTTGGTTTCTAAGGTTGTAGGAAGATTTCAAGCGTCTGTCTTGCTGCCTTTGCATTTTCAAAGAAGGAAAAGGAAGAGTTTTATTGTTGTTGACGTACATTGATTAGAAGTATAAAGTAGGGTGTGTAGGGATTTGAGATTCCAATCTCCTCCACTGTATTTCAGCACTGGACTGATTCCTGTTTCTTGCTCCTAACCTTCTGGAGAGTAACAAGCCTTTCAAGCCTTCCACCCTTTCATTGTTTTGTTTTCATAAAGAAACCCAGATGGACTGGGTAAGCTGATGGGTTCAGGATGATGGCTCTGTGTAGCATCACGGTGGCCCCACAGCAGCGGTGCCAGCACTGGGGTCCTGCCCTGGGGTCGGGCAGCCTGGGGGCTGCTGTTGGTGTCATTGCATTAACTGCATTCCTGTTCCATTGGGCAGCTGGTGATGGAGTTCTGCGGCGCGGGCTCCGTCACCGACCTCATCAAGAACACCAAGGGGAACACCTTGAAGGAGGAGTGGATTGCCTACATCTGCAGAGAGATTTTACGGGTACGTGTGTGGAGGGAGCCGAGTGTTGGGGGTTGATGGAGAGTGCCACTGGTGCTCAGGGGACATGGAAAGCCTTTGGCTCCACGGGCTTCGTGGATGCTGCGCTGCCATGGGCTGGAGCCTCTGTGGTGCCGGCAGGCATGAATGATTCATGTGCTTGTATGATGCATAATAAATAAGCCCTGTGTAATGCCCTTTAGCTCTGTTGGTTCCCTGAATTTTAACCCTCCTTTTCCTTCCATAAAATTATAATTTCGTTTTAGCATTAATAGGGCAGAGATTTATTTGCATTAGAATTACATTTTTAGTTAACAGGTGAGGACTACTACAGTCTGTGGAAAGAAGAACCTTCATAATTTAAAAGCATCCTATGTTTTATTAAATCCACATCTCTGGCTTTAATGAGGATGCTGCAGCTTTTAGATCCACAATATAAATGTTTGACTGAAATGTCTTAAAATGGGCCACACCAGAGTTTTGTGTACTGGGAGATGGCAGCTCCAGCAAAGACTTGCCTGCATTTTGCACAGCTGAGGTCAGATGATGGGATTGTAATGGTTGGCCAACATTAAAATATATTGGTTTGTGAACTGAGGATGTGTCTAAGAGAAAATAGAAATATTTGGCATGTGTAGGCACCATTCATGTGATAGGATAAGAGGAAATGGCCTCAAGTTGCACCAAGGAATTTTTAGGGAAAATTTCTTCATCAAAAGGGTTGTCAAGCATTAGAACAGGCTGCCCAGGGAAGTGATGGGTCCCCATCCCTGGAGAGATTTAAAAGATGTGTGGATGTGGCACTTAGGGACATGGTTTAGTAGTGGGCTTGGCAGTGTCAGGGTTATGGTTGGATTTGATGGTCTTAAAGGTTTTTTTCCAACCTAAACAATTCTATAATTCTGTGAAAGAAAATGGGATAAAAGTGGTTGTCCTGAAAGGATGTGACTGACACTTAGGTTGCCATGCGTGTCCAGAGGTGACACAGCACTTCTCTGTTGATCCTGAGTGCCACTGTCTGCACCAACACGATGTGCAAAAGATGCTGGCACGGTAACTAATCAGCTGTTGTATGGACTCTGCTCTCAGTGCCAGGAGGCCACAGTTCCATGTGTTTTAAATGTATGAGCTCCCCGAGCCTGCTTCTTAAAATAATCCCTGGCACTGAGTCAGAACCCAGCCACTGACTCATGTCCTGGGGCCACCATCAAGTGTCATCACTTGCGTTTTGGCCACGCGATGGGGCGGCTGGTGGTGACCCCTGTAGGGTTTTGGGTGATGAAAGGCTCCCACCTTTGTGATGCAGAAGGGGGTTCACTCTTGGTTCAGACATTAATGGACAGTTATAATTCTAACATGTGTTGTTAAAGGATTTATTGAAATTCAGTGGAATTTTCACTTTGCCTCCAATGCACAAAGGTGCTTTTAACCAAGTATAATATGGCTGAAAAAGGACTCCCATACAAATATAATCTATTCCACAGTGTTTTCCCAAGATAATGAGCGTAAAATGACTAATAACTACCAGTAGTGATAACAGAGATTCTTTTCTTCCTCAAATATGAATGTTTAATGTGAAATGTAAGCCTAATGCAAAATTAGTTTTTGAAGGAATCTGTATTTTTCCTAAGCTGGCAATATAGGTGGATGCTACTTTGAAACTGAAATAATAAATGAATGAAATAAAGATGTAGGTTGCTGAAAGAAATTAATGAGCTAATAAAGCAGCAGAACAGCAAAGCTAGTTTACCTTTAGCCTTTGAGACAGGCTTTTAATTTGAGCTATATCTCTATCAGGGATATGTGCAAGTTATAACATTTGTATTTGCATGGTAGCTTTTTTAATACAAGCATCTCAGTATATTGAAATTCAGTTTATTGGACCGATATAACAAGAGAATTGTGTTCTTCAGTTTCTGGATGATGGAAATACAGAAAGGAGTCAAACCTATTCTATTATTCATGCCTCAGAAATGGCTCCCTAAGGCAAGGGAGCATATGGGGGAAATTATGTCTAGAACTGCGGAGAAATTTGGGTTAATAGGGGTTCCTGCAGAAACTTGAAAGGCTGGTTTTAGTCCCCACAGGATCAGTGATTCTCTGCAGTGGAGATCACCTGCTGTGGTATGTAGAGCCCATTGGCCTTGCTGGGCACGTCCTCCCAGCATGGGACACAGGACAGTGTTTGGAGCATGTGATAAACAAAAGCATTCTCCAGTGCTTCACTCCAACTGTGATCTTTTCATTTCTGGAGCATAATTGGTTGAGGAGGAATGTCAGAAAATAACATGCTTTGAACTTGGATTCCTCTAACCTTTCTCTGAATTCTCTAGGGCTTGAGTCATCTACACCAGCACAAAGTAATTCATCGAGACATCAAGGGACAGAATGTATTGCTGACAGAAAATGCAGAAGTGAAACTAGGTAAGAGTGGGTTAGGGCTCTTGGAAACTGCAAGTGGGCTGGCTTTGGGGGAAGTTTTACATGACCTGGAGAAAGGGGATGGGTACTGAGAGCTCCTCTGTGTTTTCTGTCATGTTGGCCTCAATAACACCAGCTTGGGTGTTGACCAAGTGCTGTGCTGTAAACTGCTGGCTGAGTTCTGCGTGCAGAGATGCACTTGCAGTGGTGTTACTGTTCAGACAGCTCTGCCATCAGATACAGGTTAAGCAACCAAGACCATTTTTTCACGCCCCAGATTGAAAATTGCCCTGTGTGCATCACCAGGCATTATCAGAGGTTGTTGTATAGCTGCAGCTGCATAGTAGTGCCCTGTAGGATCATAATCCATTCAGTTTAGTGTGACATAATCCAGACTCCTTTTCCAAACTAACCTGATGGAGAGAGCTTAATTTGCAAGAATTACTCTGAATATGGTACTTAGTGTTAACCACCCTAGAGAAGAGCGGGCATTCACGTGAGGATCATATGGAAGGCAGTGGATCAGCACAGATGATGTGCTCATATCCTCAGTTGTCCAGCACCAGTGTTATTAAGGCTGCCTCTGCACATTCTAATTTATACTGGGGATGGAAGATCCCTTACCCTGGTAATGTGTGGTGCAAGCCTTGTTTTCCCATGTCTCTCCTCTCCCTTTACAGCAAAATAAAATCCCAGCTTAACAGATGGCACCACCAGCTCGTTTGGCTTTATGCTGGTGAAGATTCCCCTCCAAGGGGAAATTCTCTAGGGCAAATCTCCAGCATTTGTTGTGCAAAGTGTACTTAGTGGACCATAGAGTATTCTCTCATGGGTTTGATTTCATCATTTTTTGCTTCATTTTGCAGCTCTCTGCTTGTCATTTCCCTATGGGCCTTTGCCCTTAGTTGTTTAATTCTTTTGCATTTCTGCCATTTCCAGCAAGAATTTAGGTAGAAAAATGAGCCTTCCACCGATATTTGACAGGCTTTAATTCAAATGAGCAAGCACAGAACAAAGGCTGCTGCTTATTCCTGTTGCTAACCCTGTTTCTCATTAGTATGAGGAGCTGTGATTTCTTTTCATTGCCTCCTGGCAAGGAGGAAAAGGCACAGGGTTTCATACAAAACCTGGACATCAGATGATCAGGTTTGTCCTTGTTTGACCTCTGTTGATCCCAGCAGAGATCAAACAGGAATGTCTGTGCCCACATCCCCTCTCTCCTGGCTGCGCAGAGTTGCTCTGAATGAACACAATGCTTTGCATGCAACACAAGAGTGCTGCTCAGGTTTGTCTCTGACCTTACAACGCCCCGTTGTGTCTCTGGTCCACAGTGGATTTTGGGGTCAGCGCTCAGCTGGACAGGACGGTGGGCAGGAGAAACACCTTCATTGGGACGCCTTACTGGATGGCCCCCGAGGTCATTGCCTGTGATGAGAATCCTGATGCCACTTACGACTTCAAGGTACCTAAACCAGCATCTTCTTACCCAGGGATTCAGTGTGTCCTTGCAGATTTGAAAAAATAGGCTGACAGGCAGTGCAGACTCCTCCTGCTTTGAGATGCCAGCTCAGGTCCAACGTGAACCTTTGTTGTGCCGTTCACGTATCCAAATTTTCTGTGAGGAAGTCTTTCCCCATACTGAGAAAGGTGTCAGGCTGAGGCTTCCTACCTGCTACCCTGCTTTCTGGTGCTGTGTGTTTAAATACTCCAGTCAAACATGCTGTATTTGCTCTATTTACTCTGGAGAGAAGTCAGGTCAGGTTTAGAAAGGGCAAAATCATATCTTCTGGCCTGCAGGCTGATATTCGCAGGGAGATCTGAAGGCTGCCACACAATCAGACATTTAGGGGGCTGACCTACTTTTCACATGTCTCTCTAGTCTGTTTGAAGTTTATTTTTGGATCAGTGGCAGCACAACATCACTGCTGAGCTATTATGTGGCACAGAGCCCTGTGCTGTGCAGGAGGGTTAGGGGTCCCACCTGCCCATTCAAACTACACTGAGGCCTGATGTTTAAAGCAGGGAGACCTTGATATATTTTATCCTTTTTCTGCCTCACTGCAAGTTTCTGGACACACATCTGTAGAAATGCCCCTCGGTTTTTTGTCCCTTGGTTTTTTGAAGTGTCCAGAACTTGAATTTCTAGCTCCAAACCTCCAGAGAGGAGGGCAGGACACTGACATGTGAGCTTTGGAAGGAAAGCTCAGACACACGTAAAACTCACTGTACCTCTGTTCCTGCATTTGCTGAGAGGTCACTTCACAACATGGGGCTTGGAAAGGACTTTGGGACCCTCTGGTGTGGGCTGCTTTCTAACAGCTGAACACTCCAGTGTAACAGTGCCTCAGCCAACCATCATGGTGTGATTTGGGGTGCAATTACTGATCATTCAGAGTAATTTTTGACAGAGTAATGATTTTAAAGTAACCAAGTGATGCTTTGCTACTGCAGCCTTTTAAGTGCATCAGTCAACTTTTGAACTGATGGTTTTCCAGAGGGCAGCTTTCCAGGCTGAGTTCAGATTCACAGTTACGGAAATCATTAATGATAAGGACATGTAGAAATAGCTTAATCTGCAATTACTTATTACTCTTTGATTAACCAATTACAACAGGCATTTCCTCAGCTCTGCTGAGGGCAGTGCTTCATGGCAGGGCTGCACCCCACTCTAGCTGCTCCCACCACTTCTCCACTGCCAGCTGCCTGTGTAACACTCTCATTAATCACAGCTTTTTACTATTTTTTTTTTTTAAAAAAAAAAAAGGTCTGATATCTTCATAGGCTGCTTTCTACCCTCTGAAATCCCTGAGGATTTTCCTCTTGCCAGAATAACTAGGGCACTTAATATGCCGTTGAGTGATGCACAGGCTCCAGGACCAGAATCCCTCTATTGTCCCCGAGGATCAGATGCTCGTAGCGAGCCGGGCATTGAAGTTGGCAGTGACCATTTTCCTGTGGCTGGGGGTATGGAAGAGGAGGCTGATTGCTGCCCACACGCTCACTGCAGGGTGCTCTCAGAGCTCCTGGGGATGTGGGAGCCACTGGACATCAGTCCCTACCCCGGATCACATCCCTGCACCTGATGCTCTTGCTTTGAAGTTGGAGGCGGAGGGAGGATGTAAATGATAATTATTTCCTTTAAAAGGGATGCAAATGAGATGCTCTCAGGTTTAGCCAACCGGCTTGAAATACTGAATACAAAAGATGAGATTTATAGGGTGAAAAAAGGAATCCTCACAGGCTTAATCTGTTGGACAAAAAAGCCTCTGATCTCACTGTTTTCTTAGCCAGAAAGAGATGCCTGTGTAATCTATGGAAGGAGGCAGTAAATACCTCCTCACATAAATAAACCACTTTAAAAAAGAACAAATAGGAACCCCACATTGTTGAGGTTATTTGTTGGTTTTTTTCCCCAGTCGGTCTTCCTTTTTTCTTTAGAGATATCTTGTCAATAAGCTTAGAATCAAAAGGAGGGGAGAAGGAAGCCTGCTTTCCTAGTCAGGGCAATGCAAATGTATTAGCACAGCATCTCTTTGCTGGATGAACTGAAAAGCTTTTCAGTCTCAAAAATAAAAACCACACCAAAAAAAAATCCCTGAATTCCAGATCATTATAAAATGTGTGCTTCCCGCTGAGTTTTCTGCTCTCTCTGGGAGACTTAGAGAGGTGATAATCTCTTTCTGTATTGCTCCAGCTTTAAGATCACTTGGCATCTTGCATATAATGCTGGGCACCTCAATATGGAAAGACACATTAGGAATTTGGAAGGAGTTCAGTGGCAACCCAGAGGGAAGGGGTCATGTGTGCTGAATCATGTGGAAAGACTGTAATAATTAAGTATGCAGCAGAAATCCCAGCTGACCAGAAACAAAGAATGGATGAAACTGTACTGTGGAAGGGCTGGCAATAAGACTTGAGAGAGAATTTTTAAGCAGGTACAAAGATGTGTAGCAAGTGCAGCATTTGTTAAGGGAGAACTTGAGTCAAAAATGAGGAGAAGTGCCTTGAAATTGAAAATCCAAGTTGTCTTTCCTGGAGGGTGAATGTGAAAAGGCGCTTGTGGTTACTAGAGGCTCCCTCTAGCTTTGGCTGAGCTTTTGGGACTCTGTACTGGGAAAAACAACCTTTATGGGATTTACTTGCTAAATGGCAGGTTTAGAGGCTTGAGGCAGTTCGGAAAGGGCAGCCCTTGAACTGGAGAGGAGAAAGCTGAAGTGGGACTGCAGGGATGTGGCAGAGAGCAGGGCGAAGGCAGAGCACGTTGTGAGACCTGCAGGTGCAGGAGGAAGGGTGGAAGGCAGAATCCATCCCTTCCTCCTTGAGATGAATTAGTGGGAGTCCTGTTCCCAATCCAGCAGGTGCTGGGTTGTGAGTCTTCAGCAGTCTTATACATGATGTCCAGAATAATGACTTAGTCCCCTTCTGCCAAAAAAAAAAATAATTGTGGCAGTGTCATTAGGGAAGGTGCTCATTTTCTGTTGCTGGGCACGTCCTTTCTCTGCCTCCTCCACTGCCAGGAGAACCAGTCCATCCTTTGGGGCTCATTACCAGAGGTGCAGCCACAGCTCATTAGTGGTGGAGGGATGGGGAGGAGGCACTGGAGGGGAGCTCACCACTGCTCTCTGCCATGCAGCTCAGAATACAAGTGTCCCTGTTTGCAAGGGAGAAGATGGAAGGAAAAGTGACACAGGTGTGAAATCGAAGAGTTTTCCAAATAGGTGTGTTCTCTTTGCTCTGATCCTTCAGGAGACTCAACCAACCATGTGGGCTGTGCAGGGCTTGGGAACAGGGTAAATGAAAGTGTCTATTTTATTTTCCACTGGGAAAATGATGCTTTTAGGCTTCCATTTAATGAGCAGTCCATGATGCAAGAGCCTCCTGAGGTATCTCAAACATGCTTCATGCATCAATTCCAAGGCAGCCTGTTTTCTGTGGAGCTGTATCAAATCCATGGATGTGTGTCACTCAGCAGTAAGCAGGGAGCCAGCAGCCAGGTTTGCTGCTTATCCCAGCCATGAATCCAGGGAACAGTTTGTTACCAGCTCATCCAGGAATTGAGGTTTGGTCAATAGTGCACAGGACTCATTAAAATGCCCCCCCCAGGGGACCTTCAGCATGTCCCTGGGCAGTGTCCTCACCATGGCTGCTGGGAGTGGTGCCAGTGAAGGTGGCTGTGTCCCACACCAAAAACCCCTTGAAAGTTTTGGCATAAACAGTGGTATTGGAAGCCTCTTCTAAAGCTCCAACACGTGGCAGGAGGATGAGGCAACATCCAAGGTGTGATTCTGGGGGCTGGCAGAGGACACAGGGACCTGGCTCACAGGGCTGAGCCCTCAGGGCTGGGGAGAGTCCTGCTCCCCCCCTCCCCTGGTGCCTGATGCTGTGACAGTGCTCCCCTGTGTCACAAATGTCCCTCTGCTTTCTCTTACAGAGTGACCTGTGGTCTCTGGGAATAACAGCCATCGAGATGGCAGAAGGTGCTCCCCGTAAGTAGAGTCATTCCTGTCTTCACTAACCTTGAATTTGGATGTGCTGGGGTTTGCTGAGCACCAGCCAGCACTTGGTTCTGTGCAAGAAACACCATGCCAAGGTTTGCCCAAGCAACCTGGGCTCACTGAGATGGAGCTCGCAGCATCCACGGGGACAAAGCTGCCAGGGCAGCATGGCCTAGGGGACAGGATAGGCAGTGAGCAAAAGCACATGGCCCTGTATGACTTACTTGAGCACTTAGGGACTCAGTTTCCTCAAATAAAATATGGATGAAGGAGGGGTGGAGGACTGGAAGCAGGTGAAACACTGCTCCTCAGAGCTGCTGTTTTACTGTTCTCTTCAGTGCCACCAGTAGTGACACACTGGGTTCACCTGATGTACCTGCACAGGTCATGCTGCCATGGTTTTCAGCATTGCTGATAAATGTAGGTAAATAAGGCAGAGCATCATGGCACACGGTGCAGCCATCCCATGCTCCAGGCCCTTTGCTGTCAGCACATGGGGGGATGCTGAGAGCCCGGAGCTGCAGGAGCACAGGTGTCCCCAGCCCTTCCCTGCCACTGAGCCTGACAGTGCTGGGGACACACACACCACTTGGAGGGGAATGTCAGCTCTCACATGCTCTGCGGGTCTTGTAGCTTCAGAGTAAATTTGTGTCTCCCCAGCTGGATGTCCATGCCATGTTTAATGCCTCTTCTTGCAAATCTGCAGCTCTGTGTGACATGCATCCCATGAGAGCCCTCTTCCTCATCCCCCGCAACCCAGCCCCGAGGTTGAAATCAAAGAAATGGTGAGTCCCTTTCTCAATCTTCAGTGACTGTCAAACATTTCTGGAGCAACTTGTTTCTGCAGCCCAGGCTGGGTATTTGGTGTTAACACTTCTATACCTTCAGGGGTTGGTGATGGTCTCCAGCATCGCCCTAGTGAGTGTGGGTTTGGGTCTTGATCTCCTATGGAGGGGAAATTCGGGCTGAAGGATCCACCGTGGGATGGACGGTGTCCTTGGAAGGCAGAGAGAGCAAAACTCTCACACTGCCATTTCACAGCACGGTGTTGGCTTTTCCAGGGCAGTTCGTGCTGCCTGAAGTCTGATGACACTTTGCTTGGCTCCTGTTTCTTTCCAGTCAGGTTCTGTTTTCAAGTGGAAATGTGTATCCAGGCCAAAAAAAAGGATAGTTTATCTTGAAAGCCCAAGAATGCGGAGATTTGTACGTAGTTTGGGCTTTATTTTAAAATTTTGCAGGAAAAGATGCATCACTGTTTTGGAAAAAAAGAAAAGGAGAGGCATGCCAATAAAAACCCGCAGGAAAAATATTCCTGAAGCCCAGCAGATGTTGTTTTGTTACTGTATGTTCTGTATTGATGGAAGTGGAGTTCTTAAAAACACTTGTCTTTGGTTTGTGCTGTTTGCCTGCCTCCAGTTCAGGAGTGGTTTGGTCAGGAAAGATCTGTCAGAGACTGGAAAGACATCCCTGTGCTCCCAGATAGGCTGAGCTCCCAGAGGGCAGTTAAGCCTTAATCCTTGAAATTTTGCTTATTATCTTAATGAAAACACACACACACACACACAAAGAAGAGCACATGATAAGTATGGAAAACACTTGGTGCCACAGCAGCATGTACTTTGTTGCTGGGACAGGAACAAGAGGGTCTTGGAGTCCTCTGCATGCAATGTATGATGGGGTTTTAGGACCAACCCCGAAAAACTCATCCAGGCTTTGGCAGGCGGTATTTCAATTTTCTAAGCCTGATCAGCAGCTGCTCCAGTACCAAACCAGGAGGAGAGGGACCATTCCCAGCTGACTCTGCAGAGGATGTCAGAGATTCTCACTCTCCTCACAAGATCTCTTGAGTGTAGCGTTAGTCAGCTGAGAATATTGTGTAGATGCTTGTTTTCTGCCAGATCACCAGCTCCTTCATTATCCTCACTGCTACAGCTCAACATGGATTGTGAGACTTCAAAGCTTATTTTTCATACCAAAGTGCTGTTTGTTCAGCAAAGGCTTCCTCAGCCTCCAGGCAGAGGGGACCTGATGAAAGCAGGTTTGGAGCAGGACATTTCACCATCTCCTAAAGGTAAAAACGGAGCTGGGATGGAAGTTGTATTTTAGTCCCTGCCCTGACATACCAGGATGTGCTTTGGGCAAGGTGGGGTGTTCCTTGGCACCACCTGCCCCGTGCGTGTCCAGTGGCTGCCTCAGGTTTGCACACCTTGTGGTGTTTGCCCAGGGTCAGCTGGTCAGTCTGGGACTGTGCTCTGCCCATGCCAGGGGTGGCATCCTGGGTCCTTTTGAGAGAAGGATCTCCTGGGAGGTCACAGTGTAAAGAAATTCCAGCTTTGAGGGGAAGCTTGGTGCCCACCTGGCCTCTGCTACCCCTCCATGGGCAAGCATGAGATCCCTGTTCTCCATCAGACCTGGGACAGGTACCTCAGGCAGCTCAAACCCATATCCATCTTCCAAACTTCCATTGCAATGGGAAGCTCCAAAGAATCCAGGTGAAACTCCACCAACTCCCCCAATTCCTTACAGGCAAATTTTTTCAGCCTTTTCAATGTGGCTCTGGGCAGGTTTACTGTCCTTGGTTCATTGCCTGGAGGTTTTGGGCCTGGCCAGGATGTGTCCTGTAATTCTGCATGCCCATCCCAAGAAGTGTGGAGATGTTTGACCAGGTGGATCCCTGGCATTCAGTGAGCTGGTTTTCACAAGCCCAGGTCACAAGAGCAAAGCGAAGTGAAGAAAGGTTCGACCTGAACCTTGAGTTTGTCCTTGCTTTTGTCCATAGCAACACATAAATAAAAGTACACCAGGTGAGCAGACCATCGTTTTCCTTACTTAAAAATAATAGCAAAGACCCTCCAGGACCTTTGAGGGTAAGTCAGGGAAAGCAAAGAGGCAATGCTGGCATGGGAGCCTGCCTGACTTGAAAATTGCAGAGGAAAATAATTTTGTTGCTCACTAAATAGTGCTGTGTTCCTATGAAATTAAGTCTTTGGTGTATCATTTTCTTTCCTAATTAAAGTCAGCCCGCAATGAAACTTTATTTTCTTCTTCCCATGTTTCTCAGGCAAAATGAACTCAAACTTCAGTGATTTAGTTCCCATAAACCTTCCCTAGACCTGCCTTGTAAGAGACACAAAACCTCTTTGTTAATGAGGTGATATTTGCACTGCAATACCACTTTTCATCCAAGCAGCTGCAAAGACTTTGCAAACATTGATTTAAGCTTTGCAAACCCCAGGAGCTGGAGGAGCAGCGTTTCAGAGAGGTGGGCTGACCTGTGTCTGGGGAAGGGATGAGATGTGTGATGTTTTGAATCAGAGCCAGGAAGAAAGCCCTTGTCTTATGCTCCAACTCCAGTGAGGGCTGAACTGTGTGACTGGACAGGCTTGCCTATTGCAGAGAGGAAGATTTTGGGAGATCCAGAGGCCTGAGCTGGTCCCTGTCCATTGCTGCTCAGCCAGCTCAAGGATGCAAAGGTGTCCTAGTGCATCGCAGGGCACTGGGACCCCCATCCTCAAGAGATGGGGAAACCCATCACTTACTGGAGGATAACTTCTTAGCTCCTTCACCTTGACTGTGTTTGCACATGCTCTGGACCACACATCCAGGACTGGAGCCTCTCCAGTTTCACACCAGCAAGAGAGAATCATATTTTAGAAGCGGATTTTTTTTGAGCATCTCATGGATTGTTCCTTCTGAATACTCTGAGACACTGGGCTTCCAGAAGCAAGGTGGGGAAGGAAGATTTGGTTGTTAATAAAGCTGGAGGGAGGATTTAATTGGATCCAGTAGTGTATTTTATTTTTGCATCTCAATTTGTATGGATTAGCACTTAAAAGATAAATCACTTTTAGCCTGACAGCTTAAAAGTAAAATCCCTGAAAGCTTATTGTTTTACTTCTAATGCAATTCCATAGTATCTGTTGGCTTCTGACATTAATTTATATTCATTTTCTTATTTGCTAAAGCAACCTAGGCTATAGTAGCCTGTCAACATCTTCCTTTCTTGTAAATCCCTGTTCTCTTGGGTTTATAATGTGGTGAAATTAGTTCCAGTTCAAAACTTTTGATATGCAGCACTTGAGACTAAGAGAAATTTGTTTATTAAAGATTTGTCTGAAACTGTTTTAGCTGAGATTGAATGGAACTCTTGTGGGCAGACAGGCTGTTAGGAGGGCAGGGCTCTGACACCCACAACCACGTTCCCACCTCTGCCCAAGCTGTGCTGTCCAAAGGGCACATCCCATTCACTTGGATCCATGATCAGGATCCATGATCCACCAGGGCATGGTGGCCCCCTGGATCTGGTGCCTTAGTGGTGCTGCTGAGAGAGCAGAGAAGGGCTACAGGCAGCAGCATCGCCCAGAGGTTGCCTGAGCTTTAACAAGCCATGTAATGTTGGGAGGTTAAACCTAAAAAAAAAACAAACAAACAAACAAACAAAAAAAAAACCCTCAACCTAGCTTGTTCTCCCCATCCTCAGAAAGATTCATCTCTTGAAACACTGCCTGGGGCCATCAAATATGAGAAACAATCTATAAGGAATTTTGTTTGTATCTGTATGTGTTGTCTCTTGTCCCTACCTGCAGTTTCAGAGTGAAGGAAGGAGGAACACTCTTTTGCTTTTGTCTTGGTTGCTATTGGTGACATCTGGCTTTGGTGATCCCATAGTCTTCCTGATGGTTCCCAGCTTGCTCCAGACTCAGCAGAATGGTGGTTTTTCCTAATTGCACTGGGAATTTTTAGATAGGAGCATGCATGGGAAGAGCAGGAGAGGATGAAGTGATACAGGGCACGTGTGATGGTGCAGCTTTGAGACAGTGCTGAGCACTGAGAGACCATGGGAATCCTTTTGGAAGGCTGCATGTGAGCAGGAGCTGTGTAGCAGCAAAAAAAATCTTCTCAAATACCCACAGGCTTTTCATTTTCTAACACGAGAATTTATAGATTTGCCTATTTTTTCCTGTCCTTGCCCAGGTCTAAAAAGTTTCAGTCCTTCATTGAGAGCTGCCTAGTGAAGAACCACAGCCAGAGACCCACCACGGAGCAGCTGATGAAGCACCCCTTCATCCGAGACCAGCCCAACGAGAGGCAGGTCCGCATCCAGCTCAAGGACCACATCGACAGGACTAAAAAGAAGCGAGGAGAGAAAGGTGAGTGGAGAAGAGAGGAGGGTTAGTGGAGGAGCAGCACTCTGGGCAGTCCTTGACCTCTGCCACGTGCTCAGACATCCCTGTCTGGGCAATCCGTGACCTCTGCCACACGCTTGAGGATCCCAAGTGTAGAGCAAGGCACATGCATGTGGGTAAAAGAAGGAGAACAGAGAGGACTGGGTTGCTCATGGTCTCAGTATCAGTTCCCCTCATTCAGATGGCTGAGTTTGTTTGCAATCTGGTTGAGTTCAGTGGGTGTGATCCCCTGTGTGACCACGCTTCCTATGGTTTTGAGGTCAGGTTGTTGTGTTTGATTTGATTCTTGTCAGTCACCGAAATGAACATAAATATTCATAACAATCCAATGGGTGTTCATACAAAGCAGACAGATGACTGCTGTTAGAGCTAATCAGTGTTTTTAAACAGTTTTTTTCCTGATGAAAAATGGTCCTTTTTTTTGTGTCCAGGTGGTAATTTTCACGTGGAGGATCTAAGCTTTGATTCATTAAAGTGTGTGTATAAAATTTACGTTTGCATAGATACGTCCTGGTGTGTGGGAGGGTGAAGCTGCTAAGCTGAGTTTTCCCCAGCTCACATATTTCATGCCCAGTCTGTTAATCTATGTGACATCCACACTGCACCAGCAATTGCAGAGTTGTGCAAATGAACATTGAGATAAGGCCCTTGCCCCAGAGCAATTCCACTGACTAGGAATAACCTATTAAACTGAATGTTTTCAGTGAACTCTCCAGGCCCTATCAAAGTCCTCTGCAAGAAAGATCAGATAGCAGAAGAAACTTGTTACAGTATTCAGCAGCTTGTGAACTGAATTTTAATTTGAAATCTCATTTGTAGAATCCAGCAAATTAATACATCTCTATTTCTCTTCTTATTGGTAGCAGAATTAATTTTTCATGCATACCTTCCAGCCCCTTGTAATAGATTTCACTACAATCAAAACAATAAAATGGGATCCCAGTGAAGTATTAAATGTGTTTAGTCTGGTAAATGAAGGTTGGACCCTAGAGATGGAGAGTAATTGGATAAATGAGAGCCTTTCTTTTACTATAATTCCCTTCATCCGATAGAGATGATATCCCAACAGAAATTGCAGTATGTAGCACAACATGGCAGTGGGCTTTTATGTAGATATCTTCATGCTTGGAAATTACATTGATTTGCATAGGAAGAGCATATGTTTAGGGAAAGGGGAGTTGGTGCCTTCTGAGCCATGGTTAAATCCCACCCTCCAGTGACTGTGGCTTCAACAGCCTGTGGTGCAGCTCCCTTTGCAGAAGCCTCTTGAAGAAGGGGGTCACTCACTGTCATATGGGAATAAATTCTAATTTCATGGGCACTCCCATCTTTGCTTTGAGGGGCTGTAGTTGTTGGGGTGGTTTCCCACTGTGCTGGTGCTGCCTGTGGTGCTCCAGCCAGAGCTGCAGCCCTTGTCCCAGCTGGCATGGGCGTGTGAGGTGCCAGCACCCAGGGAGACCACCTCTGCTTCCCTGGCCTTGTAGCCCCCCATAAAACCAGGAAATGCAGAGCAGTAATGCTGCTTATTCTTGGTCATGCGAGAAGAAGAGAGTTGTCTGTTCTGCCTTCAGAGCCCTGGGGTTTTCAGCCACTGGAAAAACAAATGAGTCCAGCAAAGGGCACTGATGAGCTATTCTGTTCCTAGATGAGACAGAGTATGAGTACAGTGGAAGTGAGGAGGAGGAGGAGGAAAATGACTCTGGAGAGCCCAGGTAAGAATCAGCATTTCATTGCTGCCCTTATGCCCTTTAGCTCTGTATAAAATCAGCTTGGATTACAGGCTCATATGAACTGGAAATGGAAAAAGGACAGTTTGAGCACTGAGTCCTGTTCCCTGGCAGAACAGAGGATATTCTCACTGCCGGGTGGTGCGTGGGTATAAACTGATGCTCCCAATCACCTCAGCCAAAAACTGGGGAAGAGGACCTGGGTACCCCATCTCCAGTGGGACCTACATCACAGCAGGGTGCTGTCATGGGAATGTGGGTGTTGAGATACGGAAAATCGTGAGATGAAATTAAAGAAGACTTTAAAATGTGATTCCCTACATCCAAGTGTAATTCCTTGTTTCCGTGTAACTTTTCACCAGGAAAGCTCCCCAGTGCTGCTGCAAACGCTGTGGGGCTGGAACTTTTCTTTGGTGACATTTTTCAGAGCCCTTGTAATTAGTATCAGGTTATTCCATTATTTCACTGAGATAATGTAATATTTTAATAGCTGGCAATGATTCATGCTATGTGTGCTTAGTGCACAGCTAAATATAGCATGTGCCACTGCAGCACCAGAGGCTTTGGTTAGGAACTTAATGTAAAGGAAACCTTTAGCAAATAAATGAGTGGTGAGCCATGGGCAGAGCACTGTGTCTGCCACCCTGCCCTGCCACTTGCCATCCCCCCATCCCTCCATCTGCTGCTGCCCAAGCTCTGTCAGGCATTCAGATGCTGTTGGGATGGAGGCAGACAGGGGTCATGTAGAAAACCCACGCAGAACCTCCCCTGGGAAGGGGTTTAAGGATGCAGGGAGGGGATCATCCCTGCTGCTTCTCTCCTGTGCAGCTCCATCCTGAACCTGCCCGGGGAGTCGACGCTGAGACGGGATTTCCTGCGGCTGCAGCTGGCGAACAAGGAGCGCTCGGAGGCTCTGCGGAGGCAGCAGCTGGAGCAGCAGCAGCGGGAGAACGAGGAGCACAAGAGGCAGCTGCTGGCCGAGAGGCAGAAGCGGATCGAGGAGCAGAAGGAGCAGAGGAGAAGGCTGGAGGAGGTAACTGGCCAGAGCCGAGCAGTGGGCTGGCACATGGCACAGGCTGGCTTGGGGTGGAGCAGTGGGACTTCTGGTAGCAGGTCCCAAGTGACTGTCCTGTTAAGAAGACCATGTCCTGAGTTCTCTAGTCAGTAATGCCAAACATTTTGGTACACTGGTCAAACTGCCCTGTTCATCCCTCTGGCATACCCACCTCCAGCCACTCTCCTTACCATCATAAGTGTTGCCAACTCTTTTGAAGGTAGTAGAACTAATTTGATATAAATAAACCCTTGAAATAAGAAACTTAAAGGGATCCCTGGAACTACTGAGCAGAGTTAACCTGTTATTGGGGTGACAATTGTGTTCAGTCAAGGTGAGCAAAAGTCTTACTGGTCCAGGCATCTGTCAAGTTCATTATCATTATTTGCTGCTGTGGACTTTACAGTTGAGAAGAGGCTGAAAAGCTCCATTTGCCTTTTCCCCAGATCCATGTGCCATTTGTGTCCCATTTAATCCCTAATTTCAACTTCAGTCCTTATGGTCCCTGCCAATTACAATTTCTCTTGCAGGGGAGGGGCAGATGCGTGCCTCACTTGTGCAATGATCCATACGTGCCCCGAAGGATAAGATTTCATTACCCTTGTCTTAACATACCAGCTACAAATGCGATCGGTCATAAATTATCCACCCCATTTAAAATCCAGCTGCAGGATTTGACTGTGTGACTTTGGGTGTCCCTGAGCTGCTCAGCCTGGCCACGTGCTCTGCAGGAAGTGCTTGCTTTTGCTTTAGCTCCTCGTTCTTGGATTGCACAAGTTCACCAGAAAATAAAGAGGCTTTTCCCCATCTCTTGGGTTTTTGATGGGTTTTTGCACAAAGACACCCATTGCCTCACACTGAAGTCATTCAGAGAGACTGATTGAAGGGTTCATATGTTAAGGGTCATTAATTTAGCTTTCTGAAGAGGTCACCAATATGTCTGAAAAAAGGATTTGTAAATGGACTGGTAGAGCAGCCACCCCCTTAAATTGCACAAGCCAGAGGTCTATTAGTCTGGTCACCAGACTCTCCCTGTGCTGGTTAATGCCTCCAGGCCAGGGGCACAGACAGGAAGGAATTTCAGGCAGCTGATGGTGATGATGATGGTGATGGTATGGGCCCTCTTCGAGGTGGTCCTCTGAGCCCCTCCAGGGCAAAAATCAACACAGGCAAATCCCAGGCATAGCATTTTTTCAGTCTGGTAAATATGTAGGTCTGTCCTTTTGTAGCAGAGCGCAGAGCATGGAGTGTTCAATACTTTGTAGGTCAGGCTTTGCTTGTGCCCTGCTCCCTTCCCAAGGCTGGTGAGCTGCTTTGAGAGAGGACAAGGTTTGCCCAGAGATGCACCCTGAAATCCCCTGCCCCAATGGGTGTTTATCTGAGGACTGTTGTAAGGAAGCTCTGCCTTTGTCCCAGCCTGCTTGCTGCAAGCAGTACAGGAGCAGAACAACAGCAGAATAAAAGCAGACACCAGATTAGCTGCAATCCTGTAATGAACACAATGCTTGCTGCTCTATTAATATGTTCTCTTCACATAGAAGAAAATTGTTCTCTCTTTGCTGCTTCCCAGGCAGGTTTTGAATGGAGAACTAATCCCCTTGCTAAGCTGGTGAGCTCTGCCCTGAGCTGCAGTCACTGCCTTGCTGGGCTGGGCTTGTGCAGCCCCCTGGGCTTTGCCAGTTCCCCTGGTTCTTTCCCCAAGTCATTAAAAACTAATGCCACCATAGCCAGGATTTAAAAGCAATGCCTCTGTTTGTGGTGGCTCTAACAGCTGCCTTACACCTTTCAGGCCTAATTTGAAAGGGAGTTGTGTGCTCCTGCCCTGTCAGAGAAGTGGGGATAGACAGGCTGTAGTTAAAGGGCACCCTTCTTTGTCCACAGCTGACCAATTCCCTTCTCTAAGGCTGAATCTTCCAGGCAGCCAAGGAGATTTAGATTTGCAGCTGTCTTTAATTGCAGTGGAGATAAAAATGCCCAAACTGGCTTTGAAACAGGGACCTTCATGGGAATACAGTTGAAGTTTTGTTTTCCCTTGTGCAGAAAGTTGGTCTCATGAATTCAAAATGTGCACCAGAATTAACCCTCAAATTAGAGAGCTAAATATCAATAGATCTAATAGCACCAAGGAAGATGTTTGTGTAATGCAGAATGATGAATAAGCTTGAGTATATTTTAATTTTTCCCTGTATATACCTGTATCAGATATATATAGTTCCCTAATCAGCCCTCCATTTGTTGCTGGCACAGAAGGAGCCTTGATGCACTGCTTTAACCATCAAAACTCCAGCTGAGCTGTAGGAATAACACATCATGGGGTCAGGAGCCTTAGGGATCCTGCAAGACAAATCCCTGTGCAGACCCCTTGGCAGCAGTGGGCAGATGGTGTCAGGGAGGGCTTTACATAACCTCATTTTTCTGCCACATTGTGGATCTTTTTTCCTTTCTGCATGTAAAACAAAGGTCAGATCTTTACAGGGAGTGTAGAAGGCAAATCTGAGCATCTTGCTCTTTGTATGTGAGGTTTCCTTTAGTGCACTTATAGAACTGGATGTTCAAGGGATAAAAAATTGCAGAAGTTCCTGTATATTAATCACCAGAAGACCATTGATTGGAAGCTCTTACGAAGCAATGCCAAAAAAATCATGCAATTAATGATAGATAAATTTAGGTTAGCTAAAATGGTGGTTGTTATTTTCTTCTGCATGTGCAGGTGTCATATAGCTTGTAGGAACATTGTTATTCAGATGACGGCCCCCTCACAGTCATATGGTACATGGGGCACTGCAGTGGTCCCAGCACCATTCCTGTACCCATTCCCAAAGAGAGCTGCATTACAGCAGCTCCTGTAGAACAGGTATGTGCTAAGCTTTACATCTGTCTGGTTTTTATTTGGTTAGGAGGCATGTAGAGCTCATAGTTCCTGGAGCACGAGCTTTTCCCTTTACGGAGCATCCTTTGATGATGATCCTAACTAAAAGCTCCTGTGATGGTTTGGAGCATTTCAGATCCCCATTTGCCATGGTGGGAAGTTCTGACCCAGTTTCTCTACCAGTGGAAAACACCTCTCCATGCTCCAGTGCTTGGTGTGTCAGGAAAGATGATATTCCATCCACAGTCACTCTTTCCCTGGTGGCTCAGATAAATGAGCCTGTCACAGCAATGCAACCACCTAGAATATTTGTTTTCATTTGTTGCCTGGAATTCCCCTTCCACTTCTTTCCTGGCTCATGCTGGTGTTTGGGAGCAGCAGCCAAGGTTTCCAGGAGCCTCTTCTTGCAAGTGTAGGTGCCTCTGTGAGCTCACTGGGTTTGTGGGGCGGCTGCAGCTCTGTGATCGCTCGTAGCCCTGAATGTGTCTGATATAGCAAAGTGAGCTTGCTCCTTTGAAGTCCTTGTTTCATGCCAGGCCTCCAAGGGCCTTCCCACCAGAGGTTTTGCCTTTGTGTGTCTTCTCTCATCAATATTTAAAACCTGTCATATCTAGTGCAGCGCAAATAAGATCCCGTTCTGGCTTACAAGTGGCTACATATAGCTTTACCTGCAGAGTTATATAAATGCAGTCCTAATTAATTGGTGCTCTTGCCTTGCATGAATAATGGATCTGGATAGTGTAAATACACACAGTAGTTTCAGGTCTGGAGAAATGTGGGAAGTGTGCACTCGCAGTGGGAGAGAGAGGGCAGAAAACAGAGGGAGAAAAGGAGGCAAGAAAAGGGAGATATTTGTATGTTCCCCCTTTTTTTCTTTAAACATTTCTACATGCAGTTGTTTTCAGCTGCATCTCCCTGAGCTCAGTCCCTACTTGCAACAAGGTCCCCATCATCCCATGCTGGAGGCTTTTCCCACTGCAGTGCCAGGTCCTCTCCAGATGTTTGCCAGCTGCTGAAGTGGGGCTGTGCTGGGAAGGCAGTGCCATGCTTGATGCAGCCCCGCTCTGCTGGGCTGCAGTGTTTAGCTGAAGGTGCTGGTAATGGGACTGTGACAAATGACTTGCTCATAATGTGACCTGACAAATTCACCGTGGAGCTGGAGGGAACTGCTGTACTCCTGGCCTTCATAAATGTGTGTATTGCATCTCACTCACAGCCTCAGCCTAAAGAACCCAGCTGTGGCAGGTGCAGAGGTCCTTTAAATATACAGAGGAACCTGTCTTTGAAAGAAAACTGTGCCTGTGGGGCTCAGTTCACAGCTCCTGGAGTTAAATAGGCTTTTAGGTGTGGAGGAGGCTGGTGATTAGATGGAGAGAGACCAGAAACAGGCCAAGCTCCCTGCGGCCACTGGGCACATGGTACCCTGGAAGGGTTGTGGTCTGCTGTTCCCTCCCTGGGAAAAACACTTTTGTCTCCTTCTTTGAAAGGGTTTGGATTTTTTGCCTGCTGGATTGGAAATAAAGACCATTTGGGCGATTTTTATTTAAGAAATAGCTGTGGCATTCAGGGCCTTGCCTCCTGCCAGCCAAGCCCAGCCTACACAAACATTATGTGCTTTATTCAGTACTGAGATAAAATTCAGCATTTTAACTAAAAATTCAACAGTTAAGTAAAAAAACCCCAAACCATTAAAACCCACCCCAAAACCAGTGTGATACAACTGTCAGTGGAAGTTCAGGGTAAGACTTATTCAACCCAATAGTCTAAAGATCTGTGCTGTAGAGACCATGGGAGCAGTGACCATCATCCAGGGAGATCAGGGAGCACTGGTGAAGCCAAGAAATCCCACGTGATACCATAACTGCTGGTGAGTGACCATGTCCTGGCAGTGTATCTGAAGTTTCTAACTCTTAGAAACTCTGAAGTTTCTAATTCCAAAAGCTACATCCATCTCTGTGCTCGGCGAGGCTGGCGTACACATGGAGTAACACATTCATCCCCTGCTTACGTGGGCAGTGAGAGTGACTGTGCCTGGCGTGGGACACGCCGGAGTCTGGAGCTGGCAGGTTATTTCAGGTTGGATGCGATTTTTCCTTCCCCGAGGCGAGTGGAACAGGATTGATAAGTGTGGCTATAGGTGGCACTAAAGCTGTGCTAGAGCTCAAGGAAATCATTGGAGTCCCTCTGTAGATGTTACCTGGGAGAGAGGAGGCAGTGGCTCCTCCTGGGGTTAAAATGTTGGGTTGTCTTTAAATGTTTGTTAAAATATCTGTAAATATATCTATAGACAGATCTATCTTTATGGGTATCTATCTATAAAGATATCTATAGATATCTGTCTCAACAGAGACAGATATATAGTAGAAAATACAGAATATATATAGAATTATAGTAGCTATAATGGATATGTATCTAACAGAGCAGATCTATCTATTTGGTATCAATTATATATATTAGATCTATTGAAGAGATCTATATAATATATATAGCATTTCTATAGACAGATACCTGTAATGGGTATCTGTACCTATAATGGGTATAATGGGGATGGTTATCTATATAGAAGATATCTATAAAGGTATCTTTAGATAGATACAGGTTTCAAATCCTTCTGTGCAGTGCAGTTTCCTGCATAGCAACAGTTTCAAGTGGATATATCTTGGTCTTTGATTGCTCAGCCAGCTCCTCAGCTGCTGGCTCCAGCCCTCCCCATGATTTAGTGGCATTGCCAGCTTCTCCAGTGCTGGCATTCCCACTGCAGTCTGCTCTGTCAATGTGTGCCAGTGACAGGGAAAGAAAAATAGGGGAAAAAAGGGCCACTTTCTGCTTCAGTGGGCGCCTCCCTGCTCCGTGTGGCTGCACCCAGGAGATGATGGAGTCGTGGCAGGTTGCAGAGCCCCAGCAGCCAGTGTTGGCATTTGAGTGCCCTCTGCTGATGCGGGATGTGGGGAGGGGCTGCCCTGCAGAGCCCCATGGCCCTGCTGCTGCTGCCAGCCCCTGCTCCCTGGGGCATCCAAAAAACCATCCTGGCATGGAGTTAGGCTTTGTTAACAGCAGGGGAGTGTGGGGCCAGGGCCCCCAGGATGACTCACAGCAGACTGTCATGACCCCAAAATTCCCTGGATCGCGCTCAGCAAAGATGCTACAGAGTGGAGCAGGCAGGGATGAGACCCAGGAGGGTCAGCAGGCAAGGGTGGCCTGAGGATGGTAAGGGAAGCCCCCACCCTGCTCATTTTGTGTTTCAGAAAGGAAAACCCCTTGGATTTTGGGGCCTCTTTGTTAGTTTCTGGTCTCAGCAAGCATTAAGAGGGATTCGTTCCCCTCTCAATGGGCAGTAACTCCCCTGGCTCCCTCCCTCATCCTCATGGGTGGGTTTGGGGCTGGGATGTGAGTTCCCCATAAGGGATGGGCTCATGCAGCTCCCGGGTGTTCGAGACCTGATTAACCCACTGATCAGCCACGCCAATATGTGGGGACCATGTGCTGTCCACGTGCCTTCATCTGCAGGTGGGAGAAGAAATCATCATCTGGTACTGGCTGGGAGGATGCTCTGGGTTCTCCATAGCTAGTGCTGGGCATTGGAGTGCATGAGGATGGGGTGGGATCAAGAAGGTGGGATCAAGAAGGTGGGATCAAGAAGCTCCTCTGCCACCCAAAATGGACCACCCTGCTGGCAAGGCATCTCCTTGGGTGAGCGGGAGCATCCTGGTTCTCTGGGTGCGGTGACACCCCAAAAACGGTGAGAAAAAAGACTTTGAGGTGCCGGGGAAGGGCGTGGGGGTGCTGACGTGTGCCTGCTGACCCCACAGCAGCAGAGGCGGGAGAAGGAGCTGCGGAAGCAGCAGGAGCGGGAGCAGCGCCGGCACTACGAGGAGCAGATGCGGCGCGAGGAGGAGCGGCGGCGCGCGGAGCACGAGCAGGTACCCTGGGGGAGCAGGGAGGTCGCCTTCAGCCTGGATTCCTCCTCCCCTAATCAAAGGTTTTCTTGTAAACACTCACTTTTCGCTACTGGAGAGCAAATTGCTTAATTGTTAACACCGCGTGTGTTGCTTTCACTGCTGTTGTTTGTTGCCGTGTGGATCCACTTGCTGGCCCGCAGGTGTGGAGACACTTGGCGCAGGTTTTCCCCCCCTTGACTTGTTCCTGGGGTCAGATTTTTTTGTGTTCTGGGACACGTTTGCCATCTCCCAGTGGTTTCCATTCTTCACCCCACCTTGCAGGGTGGTGGACGCCCCTGGGCTCTCTGGGCAGGGACTGAGGGTGCCTGTGCTGACCCTGGGCGGGGTGGATGTGGGTGCCCACCTCATTCTCCTGCCTCTTGGGAAACGCTGGCTCTTTCACCTTCTCTCTCTTTTTCCTTCGATCCTTGCTGCCCATGGCTCCAGGAGTACATCAGGCGACAGTTAGAGGAGGAGCAGAGACAGTTAGAGATCCTGCAGCAGCAGTTGTTGCAGGAGCAAGCACTACTTCTGGTAAATGGGAGGCCCCGGCCACGCTGCCTGCCCGTGTCGCGTCCGCATGTGCCCCCGTGCACCCACGTCCCCCCCAGGTGCCTCCTGCCATGCCGAGACATGGGGGACACCGCTCACCACCTGACCCTGAGCCTGTGGCTGCCAGCATGCCTTGATCCCCTGCTGCTGCTTTGGGCTGGGCTCCCTCATGGTGCTCTGGTTGCATCCCTTCCACGGCGCTGGCATGTATGTGTCTCCATGAGAGGAGCAACATTGGTACCTCCATGAGAGGAGCAGCCCTGGTGCCTCCATGAGAGGAGAAACCTTGGTGCCTCCATGAGAGGAGCAACGTTGGTACCTCCCTGAGAGGAGCAACCTTGGTACCTCCAGGAGAGGAGCAACCTTGG
>JAWWEE010000010.1:4140770-4196412 GCA_035221455.1 Xenops minutus | reverse complement strand
AACGTTGGTACCTCCATGAGAGGAGCAACCTTGGAACCTCCATGAGAGGAGAAACCTTAGAACCTCCATGAGAGGAGCAACCTTGGTGGCTCCCTGAGAGGAGCAGCCCCTGTGTTGTTTTGAAGGCTGTCTGCAGCATGCTGGGGTGAGCTCGAGCTGTCGCGTGCCTGTGCCCATCAAACCCACCCTGCCGTGCTGGTCTTCATGTTCCAAATGAAGGCTTTTCTTTTAATTCCCTCTCAGGAATGCTATGTGTTCACTCATGTGCTGTTTGCATTGTAGATGGCTTCCTTTTTTTATTTAATTTGGTTCTGAGTTATCCTTTTTAATGCGGGTGGCTGTTACTCTCACTGCATTTTCTTTTAATCCACAGGGATTATCCTTTTTCCTCTGGCTATTAATTTTATTTAGGGAAAAGAAAAATCTTCACACAAGCCCTTGTCTTGTAAAAAGGCCCTTTCAAAGTGATTTACTCCTTAAACCTCATAGAGCCATAGAGATTCAGAAAGATGACACAGTTGGCTCTGCTGTGTGGCCCTTCCCAGCATCAGTTATTTGGTCCTACAGAGGAGTTGGTTTTGGTTGGGTTCTATCTGACCACAGAATCATGAAATGGTTTGGGTTGGAAGGGACCTTAAAGACCCATCTCCTTCCAACACCCCTGCTATGGGAGGGTCACCTTCCACTAGACCAGGTTACTCAGAGCCCCACTTTCACCAGGCGATGTTTGGCACCTCATTGGATTTATCCTTTACTCCTCCCACCCAGAAAAATCTGGGCAAAGTCAATGGTAACTCCTAAGCAAATGTTAGCCCTTGGGGGGTCTCACAGGGTTTCCGTGTCAGGGGACTGTCACCCCCCATTCCCATCAGACAGGGCAGTTCAGCAGCTGCACCAGCATTGATGCCAGAGTCACAACTCTGAATTTGTTGGCTCGGTCTTCCCAGTGGTCTCTCCTCAGGGATGCTTTATAGCTCAGTCCCCAAAGTCTTTCAAACCAATGAGCTCTTCCAGAAAAGAGCCTTTCAGATACTCAGGCCCTGTTTTCCACCCAAACAGATAAATCTGCAGTTTGCAGGCTGGCCGGGCACCTTGTCACTGTGCTTTCTTCTGGGTAGGAGTACAAGCGCAAGCAGCTGGAGGAGCAGCGGCAGGCGGAGAGGCTGCAGAGGCAGCTCCAGCAGGAGAGGGACTACCTGGTGTCCCTGCAGCAGCAGCAGCAGCAGCAGCGGCAGGACCAGAGGCCGGCAGAGAAGAAACCCCTCTACCATTACAAAGAAGGGATAAATGCCAGCGAGAAGCCAGCGTGGGCCAAGGAGGTAGGCGAGAGCAAGGAGCGTGGTGGTGCCCAGCTGCATCTACAGGGCTGGGCGTGTGGTTTGGTCCAGAACACACACAGCAGATTGTGCTCCACAGGGTTGGGATCCAGCAGGTGCCATCAGCTGTGCTGGAAACACTCCCAGTTCAGTGCAGAGCGTGTGTCTCTGCATGTATGTGCAAGCAGAGGGGAGGAAGGAGATTCTTCCATGAGGGCATGCAGGGAGGAGGATGGATCCCTCCTGGAGAGCTTGTGGACATAGAATCATAGAATATTAAAGGATTGGAATGGACTTTAAAGATTATCTTCTCATTCTCCTTCCTGGCAAGTCCACAGTGGGTCAGGGGTGAATGCAGAGGACGATGGTCGTGGGGTTCTTTGCTGAGCCCTAATTCCACATAGTCAGGTATTGGTTAGCTGTTCTTCTTAGGGTCAGAGCTCTATCTCTTGGAGTTGCTCTTTCATGATTTTTTTTCTCTCAAGCAAAAAGAGGGAATTGTTGAACAGTTGTGAAATCTTGAATATTAATTATTGCCTGGTTGAATAGTCTTGAAAAGATAAAGACATGCATTGTCTGCAATGCGGATTCTGGATCATATGCAAGCTCGCTCTCATTAATTTGTCTGTGGTGGCTCCAGTAAGATGGGTACCTGCTCTTGCTATTAATTTTCTGAAAGTTCTGTGTGTTTAGTTGGTTTAAGTTTGTAACCCTACTCCTGGGCAGAAAGATCTCTTAATAACTCACTTATTCTTCCTACTAAGCAAGATCTCTGCATTGCTGCCAGATGTCTGGCACTCCTTAGTCCTGGCAGAGATGTGCTGTACATCCAGCACGTAGCTATCTCCTGGTTTTTCCTCTTGACAGTCCTCAGCTGCATCCACAATACCTGCAAGCTCAAGGAATTCAGCCAGCTGTCCATTGCTAAGCAAAGGCCAATGATAAGAACAGTTCTTGGCTTTTCTAAACCATCACAGAGATAAATGTGGGTGTCAAAAATTCTTTTCACCTCTTCATATACTCCCTTGGGTTTTTCCTTTGTTGCCTTCCAGTTTAATCTGCAGTCTCTTTTGGTGGCAATGCACCAGATGATATATTTTCATGGAGTTGCAGAATCATTCTCCAGCCTTTCCAGTGGAAAAAGAGCTTTGGTAAGGGGGATTTGTAGATGAGACATTCCAGGTGTGCTGAGCTGCCTCTGACAGGAGAAGCTTCCACCTGGGTGGCGCCTTTCCTTTCCCTCTTTGTGCAGAACTGGGTCTCTCTTGTCCATCTGCAGAAGTGCTGAGGGTAGGTAGCAGGCAGGAAAAAGGGAGTAAACTCTTCCATTGCCTGGCTTTAAGTAAATCCACTAAAGTACCTCTGGCACTGTGTTCAAAACTTTAACGAAAATACATAAAAAGGAATGTTATGCTTTATCTGGGGTGGAGGAGGAAAGTGCTGGGTTTAGCTTTCCCTTTCAAACACAAAGGCCCATTTCTTCTATTCTGTGGGGGAGGTGTCTTCTTGTTGCCATCACTGGAAGCAGGACCTTGGGAACTGCACAGTGTGAATAAGAGTAGCAGAATGTGCTCTCATAGCCTTTGCTGAAATCACAGGGAAGTTAAGGTTTCCTGTTGCTGGGGAACATCTCTGGCTTCCACCAATTAGCTGTCCAAACCATTTATTCCTCACCTGTGTCACTATCCAGTTTCTAATTAAATGCTCAAAGCAGTGGCTGTGGCACCTTTCTGCTCTTGAGAGCAGTGGTTTGATGTACTGCCTGGACACAGTACCCTTGGGAGCTTCCCAGAATGACTCCTCTCACCTCCATCCCCTGTTTTTGTCTACTGCAAAATCCCACTTTTAGCAATTCAGGTACTTTGCAGCACATGGTGAAGAACCACCCTTTCCAGCTATACAGACAGACTTGTGCTGAGACTTAATCAGTGGTTCTGGCTATAGTTTAGCAATTTCCATACCCAACCCATTCATGCTAATTTAACAGAGATACTGAGACTTTGTTTTCCTTTGGGAACAATAGAAAGACAAGTCTGGTGCTCAGCCTACAATTTCTGGAGGCTCTGCAAAGCTTATTTGGATATTTCCTGAGGATTTTGCATAATAGCCAATGCTGTCCTTGTTTTTGTGCTTTCTGATCTCAAGTCTTCTCTCTCAGGAGCTTTATCACCACAGCTGAGCTCTCCTCATGCTGTGCCCCTCTTTGCTTTTCACACCTCTCCTTTATGCATGTGTTTTCCCACATCACTTGTCTTCACATCGTCACTCCAAGACCCTGCAGACAAAGCATAAAGCATTGAGGTGAGGCTGTGGCCACTCACCTTGTGGTTGTGTCCCTGCATTCCCTTATTGGGACTGCCCTGTTGGTGACAACAAAGCTCTGGGTGAGGAACCAGGCTGTGCTGCATCTCTCACAGCTTCCCTAAGCACAGTCAAGAACTTCTGTTGATTCTGAACAGAACAGTCTGATCAGAAAGTCCTGCCAGCACACATGGAGGCACGTTCCCATCTGCTGCCCCTTCTACTCATCTTCTAGTGAGTGAAGGGTTGTCCACTGGAAGTTAACTTGGGATGTAGCTTGGGTGCTGTCCCAGACCTGCCCTCTTTGCCAAAGGACATATCTTCTTATAATCAAAGACTAGCTGGGCCTTTTTGGAGACCATGTTGGGACCCTCTGATGATCCAGCCAGGGAGATGGAATTAGCTCTCTGAGCAGTAGTCCTGTAATGAGCAGCTCCCTTTGATACTGACTCTTCTGTTATGGAACAGTATTTGCCAAACAGGGTGTTGCAGGTAGCCAGATGAAACTTGGTCAGCTGAAGGATGGGTTTGGGCAGGTATATGTGGTATATGACCATGCAGAAAGGAAGAGACAGCTTTAATCAGGCATTTCCCACATTATGGGTGACCCCTGTGGTGCTTTCCTGCACCTTGGAGCTTCCCGGGAACTTGGGGCTCGGCTGTGCCTCACAAGTTGTTCTGTTCTCTGCATCAGCCAACGCCCACATCAGCTCCTCCTGGCTTTTTTCCTCCTCTCACTTTGAAGTGGTGTATTAAAACATTAGCAGCCTTCCACTGGGACCGCACAGACGCTGCTGAGGATGTTTCCTGTTTGATGGAAGTATTTGAGTTCAATTAGAGATGGCCTGGGCTTGAGCAATGTTGAATTTCTGAAGAGTTTTGCTGCTTTTTCCCCTCTCTCTGCCTAATGGTCGTATCAGTAGGGCCCCACAAAGTGCATCTGGAGATTCCCAAGAGCATCCTCTGCCGTGCTGGTGCCACCAGGTGCAAGCAAGGAGGTGCCAGCAGTGGGAAACCAAGCACCTTTCTCCTTCCCAGTACCCAGACGTCCCCATTTCCTCGCTCTCCTGCCTTCTCCTGCACACAAGCTCTGACATCCATAATTAGCTGCACATTGTGGGTTGGCAGCGTGCCGGGGAGCGCCTGCAAACAGCCGGAGGACTCGGCGGCGGCGGCACCGTCTCTGCCTCTCGCTGTTCCTGCCAAGGCTTGGCTGATAAGGACATGTGCTGGACCAGCCTGTGACCCACGACTTGCTTCTGTTCCCTTGTTCAGAGGGAGTTCTCCTTCCCCACTCTGCTCTCCTTCCCATCCTCGTGTCCACTTCCGTGGGCATTGCTGAACTGAGCTCTGCACAGGCTCTGCTGGTCGGTGGGCAGTGGCTGGGGAGGTTGTGGTCACCTCTTAGGACACAGCAGTAGCCCAGGTGGTCCCTCACGAACTGAAAAAGTCCATAACACAAATTTCTTACTTATTTTGCTCTGTCTCCTGCTCAGTCTCTGAAAAAGATTCATTTTTATTCATGTGGTGGCTCTTTTGTTCCATGAGTATTTTTTTACTTAAAGAAGTGCTGTGGTTCCTTCCAAGCAAACCTGTTTTTAAGATTGCCATTTCACACAGCATCGTCCATGGTGGAATTGAGATATGCTAAGAGTATTTAAGACGTTAGCAATACGTAAATGAAAATATTCATCAGATCTCGAGGTATCAGAACTCCTGCATAGCATATGCTGCCTGAATATCAATGCACAGCCTAACTGCAGGGTGGCATGTAAGGCTGGGTTAGCTGAAACCACCATGTTCCCAGCCAGGGTAGCTGAAAGCAGTGGGCTTTGGGTCGATTTCTCTCTCAGAAATAGAAGTTTTTCCCCTCCCATACATGACAAGGTGCCAGACTCACTAAATCCAGATCAAAGACAGCCATATTCTAGCTGCCATGTTTATTATTTTATCCAGATCAAACAAAACCACTCATCATGCTGTTTGTAATAGTGAAGGAAAAGGGTTTCCTTGCTTAAAGATACATTTGAGAAGAAACAAGAGCTTCTCAGGAGTCATCTTCTAGAAACATCTCTCTAAAGCATGTTGCCTTTTCTTTATTTTTTCCTTTTAGTTCCTTTATTTTTCCATTTCATACTCAGAAATTAATTAAGCGCATCAGTACAAATAGTCCTTCTGGTGCCTTTAAAATGCATTTATTGCACAGTCTTCTGGGTAACTTGGATTCCATGACCACAGAATCATTCAGGTTGGAAAAATACCTCCAAGATAATCGAGTCCGACCTTTGACTGATCGCCACCCTGGTCAAGCATTAGTTGTGATACACCTGAAGAGAAGAGAGCTTCCCATATGTGTGCATGCATGCCTTGGTTTTCCACTGGAAATGGCCTTTTGTGAGGCTCTGACCCGCTCTGCCCATCTCCCTGCAGGTGGAGGAGCGCTCCAGGCTCAATCGCCAGAGCTCGCCGGCCATGCCCCATAAGGTGGCCAACAGGATCTCTGACCCCAACCTGCCTCCTCGGTCAGAGTCCTTCAGCATCAGTGGTGTGCAGCCAGCACGGACCCCACCCCTGCTCCGACCCGTGGACCCACAGGTAACGGTGCTCCCCCAGAGCCAGGATGCTGGGGGTGCTGGTAAGGTAACAAGAGAAAGAGTGGATTAAAGGGGAACAGTGTCTGGCTCCCTGGTTCCTCAGCCTTAAGCATATTCATGAGTAAGAGCAGCATCTACATTCATGAGTATTCCGCTTGTCACCTCCATGTGTTAGCAACATCACACTGGTTTATACCTTCCTTTGAAGCATCATGGACTGGTTACTGCTAGAAACAAGCTGGAGGACCGAGAGGAACTGCTGCTCTGGTCCAGTGCAGCAGTTGCTCTGATCCTCTTTGTGTGTGGTTTGTGTAAAGGACTAAAACCACAGCACCTGGTACAAATGACCCAGGACGCCTTGATGCTGAGGATCATCAGAAAGAGGTTTTGCTTTCTTTGCCGCTTTGATTCAAGGTTTTGTTTTGGTTTTCCATTGAGTTGGCATCAGTCACAAACACATCTGGAGAGGGCATAGATCACCATGACTGTCACAGAGGAGGGGCATCGTTATTTTAAAAGTTTCCCCAAGCCTCGAGGTCTGCAAGTACTCTGCCACTGGAAGCTGTAGGTGTGTTAGTGCTGGTTTTGGTCCAGGCTCTGGAATTGCTCTCACAGATCCACAGACTCCAGCAGGGATTTCAGAGGGAAGCACAAAGCCTTTGCTCCAAGTTCAGCTGTGCTTTCCATGGGAAAATGTGCCAACTAAGTGCCATCCATATGTCCTGTGTGCACCTCCAGTACAATGCCAGGTTTAAACAAGAACATGCAGGAAAGCCCTTAAACATGCAATTCTTTTCTGCCCAACATACATGGTCTGCATGCCTTGGGAAGTGGGCAAACCCCACATCACTGTCATCATTCTGATTTCACCACATTTTTTTCAGTGACCTTTTTAGCGACCTGTATTATCAACAGCTACAAAAACTTCAGCTTGGCAGTAAATATCAATGAAAATGTTGCTTGAAGCCCGGAGCCCCATGTTAGCATGTGTGTGCATGCACTCATACCTGTGAGCCATGGACATGGACAGACATGTATGTAGAAATGTCAAATAAAAGCCACAACCCCGCTATAGCAAAGAAGTGCAGCCTCACAGGGAGCTGGGAAGAAGCTCTGACTTCACAAACTATAACTTAGTGATTTTCTCAGATTTCCCACAACAGGTATCAGTATTCCTTTCAGTTGTATCCTGTAGGGCTGATCCATGGGATAGGGGCTACTGAGACCTATAAAAACCCATGCCTCAAGAGATTTTTTTTTTAAGCCATCTATGCCTCAGAATTCCTGATGATTTTTTTTTTAATCAATTATTATTTGCTATCGTTTCCTTCTCTTTTTTTTTTCATTTTTAACATGGAAAATCCATGCCAAACCTCATTAGCACAGCTGTAGAGGTGCAAGCATGGGCTCTGGAATTTCAGGCAGCAGCAGGCAGAGCCTGGGGTGGGCATGGTGTGTGTGGGAGCTGGCAGGAGGGAGCAGCATGTCCCTGCACACGCAGGAATGGGCAGGACTGAGCGTGGCATTCCCTGATTTTAAAAGGCTGAGCTGTGCAGGTGTAATTTTTAACAGAGCTAAGCGATTTAAGTCAGAAGTTCCTGAAACCACAGCAGTGCTGATCTCAGACCGAGGGGGCTTTTCAGTGCATCCAAAGTGCTAATCAATTTTTTATTTTTTTTTAAATTAAATCAAATTTTCAAATTTTTTTTAATTCCTTTTTTTTTTTTTGGTTTTCCTATTTTGACTGATAGTTCTGTTTTGACTTGGTGCTTAGATTCCACATCTGGTCACTGTGAAATCCCAAGGAAGCTCCTTGTCTGGGTCTCAGTCACTGCATGAACAGCCTGCAAAGGGACTGGCTGGGTTTCAGGAGGCTCTGACGGTGACCTCTCACCGCACTGAGATGCCAAGGCAGAACTCGGACCCCACCTCAGAAAACCCTCCTCTGCCCCCTCGCATTGAAAAGTTTGACCGAAGTTCTTGGTTACGGCAGGAGGAAGACATTCCACCAAAGGTAACACTGTCGCTCCTCGCTTTCGGCACGTCCAGGAGGCAATCCCAGAGCTGAGTCCCTGCGGCAGAGCAGAGTGGGCAGCACTGAGCCCATCCCCGTGGCTCTGTGGGTACCACCCTGCCCGGGGGCTGCGTTTCCTCAGGCAGGTTTTGCACAAGATACTGGGAGCTGCTCTTGGGTGCACACACAGCGCTGCAAAATAGCGTTGCCCTCCAGCAAAGAAAGTTCTAGAGCCCGGACAGAGGCCAAAACAAATTAATCTCTCCTTTCCCTCGGATAAAAAACAACCTTCTGTTTAAATAGAATTATAGGAACATAAAATTTGTCATACTCAATAAGACGGGTCCTTTTTAGTCTGGTACCGTGCCTCCAGTTGCAATCAATATTTGATGGAAGACTTGTAAGGGCTCCAGCAGCGTTATACATTCATTGACATTTTGGCAGTGTCTGGCAGTACCTCTTTAATTAGGATTCTTCTGGACCAGTATTTCGATCGTGTTGTTTATACACCTTCATTTTGGAAGAATTATAACTTCGCCATTAAAGTTCCCTTAGAGTGAATCAGAGCTCAGCCTGGGAGGATTTTTACAGAGAAAAAATGATTATAAATTGATTGGTGACAGCGAGGCAGTATTTGTCCCTGATTGAGAGCCAATTTTTCTGTGTTAACAAAGTAAGTGACTTGCTTCTTTAAGAACAAAATCCTAGTTATCAAGTAAGCCTCCCTGTGCAAGGGATCTATGGTGGTGTCATGAGTGTTAATAATGTTCCTATTTTTGCTGTCACCAAGTGAGAGGAGGCAGCAGTGCTCAGCTGAGGAGAGCAGCAAGCCAGCAGCTCTGGAGCTGTTCATGTGCTTGGCTCCTCTGTAGGCCAGGAGGGGTGGCTGCTTGGTTTTAACCTAATTAAGAAAAAAACCCTTCCAATTTAATGTTGGCTTTTGCCATGAGTCCTTTGAGAAGGACATTCAAATGCAGTGATGCTCTACATGGTGAGACCACGGCACCTGCTCCTGGGAGAAAAGCTGTTCTCCAGCACTGTGGAGTATATTCCCCCTGGGCTGAGGGATCCTGAGTTGTGGAAGGGATCGCCACCAGATCACGTTTAGGGCTGTTGTGTTAGCAGTAATACCCATGAGGAGTCTGACTTCACAATTAACTGCCCAGAGTGGATTTGCTGTGTTTGCAAGCCACGAAAGGACTGCCCTGTGAGGCAGGGCTGGCTGTCTCTGTGGTCAAGGGTCTTGTTTCTGCCAGTGCTTATGGCTGGATGCTTCAGAGGAAGGTGAAAAATTCTCCAAGTCCTGACTGCAGAGTACCCTACCCAGAGGGGAGACTGCTTTGTAATAAGACAAACTGCAGCTGGTGATGCTGCAGAGCAGAAGGCGTGCTCACTCTCTAAATCTTTTTATCTTGTCTGATACAACTGTCAAAAAAAAAGTCTAATCCTTTTTTGCTAATCCCACGGAGCCCTTGGCCTCTCTGTTACCTGGTGCAAGGTATTGCACGGTGAGTATTGTCATGCCTGTCCACACAGGCACTGCTGGGGGATGAGAGCACTGTGCCTGTGGCCATGGAGCAATGCCTGTGCTCCCACGGGGTGGGGCAGGGCTCTGGGGTTACCTGTCCTAGCACCTGTAGGCTGCAGTTGGCTTTGGGTGCTCGTGGTTTTGGCAGCATCTGAAACTCAGCAAAGGTCACAGTGTGTAATCCAAGCATTAGGTGGATCAGTCTGGATCTTACCACTATCAGCCTTCTTGTTTGTCCACGGGTCAGCACCTTCTGTCTGCTGGTTTGTGTCATATCTGAACTAGAGGTGCTAAAAAATTCATTGTGGCTTCTGGAATGCACTTGAGGATGAATTTTATCTTAAAAATTACTTTTTTGGGTTTTTTAGATTTAAAATATATAAATTTGTGTATGTGTGCATACATTCCTTTTTGAAGAAGTGCCCTGTTTGGGTGTAGCTGGGCTGCTCTGTGTGCTGCTGGGGACTCCTGTGCCAGGAGCATCCCTGACAGCACCTCTGCAGCTCCTGCTGTCTCACACTCCAGCGATTCCTTCGAAAAACCAAGAGCTTCTTTTATAATTGCCCTCAATATTGCCTTTCTCTCAGTGGGCAATCAGTTGTAAATCAGCCCTGAGGCAGTGCTGAGAGGTGATCTCGTGATCTCTTGGGTGCTGGTCCAGCCTGGGTGACCGCAGATGTCTCTGTTGTGTTGCAGGTGCCTCAAAGAACCACTTCCATATCCCCTGCTCTGGCAAGGAAGAACTCCCCGGGCAATGGCAGCGCCCTGGGGCCCCGGCTGGGCTCCCAGCCCATTCGGGCGAGGTATGGACATGGAGGGGACAAGCAGGAGAGGTCCCAGCGTGCCACTCACACTGCTCCTGGCATTGCCCCGGAGCCCAAACACGGGCTGGGGTTTAGCCCTGCTTTTGCTGCCTGGAACACCATGACATTTGCAAGGCTGCTCTTGTCTCTGGGGTGAATTTTTGCATCCGTTAGTGTTTTGTAGTGACACCAAATGCTGTGAGTGCTGGGATTGCTGGAGGTTTTGTGCCCTGGGCTGAATACATTCTTGGCCATCACAGGGTTTGGAGGTGGATGCTGCATATGCTGCTGTGGGATCAAATGGGAATTGGGACACTCCCTTTAGTGGAATTAGGTTCTGGTTCTCCCAGTGTAACCTCTTGCATTTAAGGGGATCCATGTAAGCCAGTGGGAGGCCTTGGTGGTACATTCCATACATTTCCTGTTCATCAGAGCAGCTTTTCACAGATAATGACTGAGGAATGTGCTGCAGGACAGACACTCATACAGCTTGCTGAGATCTCTAGGTGTAGATCAAGGATTAAATTCCTTTTGGCTTCCTAGGACCAGGGCCTTTAGCTTAGGCAGATCCAGCTCTCTGGGACTGGGATGTGAGGAAGGGGCTGCACTGCTGCTGCAGTCTGATCTGTGCCATGTCACAGCCATCCCTGGGCATGTTTAAAACGAGCAGGGAAGCTGACAGGCTCTGCTCAGAGCTGGATGGAAAACACACGGCTTAGTCATGCGAGAGCTTGTCTCTGCTTTGCAGAGCGAGGCCTCTGTCGGGCACATCTCAGGGGAAACACGAGTTCCAATTAGCTTTGCGTGATGGAGCTCCTTGGCTGCCTCTTCCTGCCGTGTCCTCTCGGGGTGAGGTCAAAAAGTGAGCGCTGGGATGTTCATAGCGTGTGCTGTCACTGGTTTGAGCATACGCCTTCCTTTCCAGCTCAGTGCCCCGTCCATGCAGCAGCAAACTCACAGGCAGCAGCCTCGAGTCGCTGGCAGGGGCAGCAGTAGGAGGAAGAGTATTTTTTGTAGTTCTTCTTTTTAATTAGAGAAAAAAAACGCATCATGGTTTGTTGCTCTGCTTTGCTGAAGGCTGAAATATTTTGAATTCTTGAAAATGTCGTTCTTTTAATTGGCTGTTGCTAGAAGGACAGTTTTGAATTCAGAGGGGTATTGGTCTGTGTAGACATTGTAAGTGATGGTATTGGAAACAAAAAGGATAATGGGAGTCTGGGATTCAAATTCAAGACTGCCCAGTGTTTCTCACAGCCTGATGAGCCCAGTCCTGGTCAGTACAGGTAAATGCATCAGTTGTCGAAGTTTTCAAACACATCTTGTGAGTTAATTTATCTAGAGACACGTGAACCATATAGCATGAGAAAGAAGCCTTTAGTTTGATGAAAACTGGAAATTATTTGGTTGCTACCATGTCCATTAAACTTAAGTATTCAGTGGAATTATTTCATACTTCATTTCTCTCACAGTAATCTAACATTTCTCCAGTTTTCCTTTTTAGCCAGCTCTCCTAGTGGTTCTCAATTCTCCCCATGCATAAATGTAAATATTACAAAAATATTCTTTTTTTTATTTGTCACTCTGTTGTAGCAAATGAGAGGATATTTACTATACATTTTTAACAGGACTTTAAATAAGATCACTTACAGAGACATTGTATAAAACCAAATTGCTAACTCTGCATGAACATCTCTTCTGATGTCATTTCAATGCCAAGTAAGAATTAATTTCCTAAAGGCATCTGATACCCAGAGATATATTAGTCATTCCTTGTGTATCAAGGGCACTTTTTATTCTAGATTTATGTATGTTCACAAGGGTGAGAGAAATCAAGGAAGAAAAGTGGATATCTGATGCAAGTTTGAAGCGAAGCCATGAAAATTGGGGAGTGTGAGTAAGTGGTTCAAATGATCTGCAGCCTTGGTGCAAACTTGAAATACTTGTTCACTGAAATCTTTCTCTGTCTATAGCACTTTGCAAATTCCTGCTTTTATGATGAATATTAATGGTTCATTGGGTAACTCCAGCACTGCAAATCCACAGACCAAAAGGGAGTTCTGAGTAAAGAATCTTTTAATTGTTGCCAAATTCAACAAAATATGAGTAGAAAGCTTCTCTAGGCAATTTTTTTGTTGTGGCTGTAGTGCACCCCAAATTGGTGACCTCAGCCCTGTCTTCTTCAGCTGAGGAGGTTTCTCCTCACCTTTGCTGCAGTCTGATCTGTGCTCAGATTGACTCCCTGTCAATGTGGGAAGGGTCTGGAGCCCTGGAGGTGTGATACCAGCTGATTTTGTCTTCCTGCAGCAACCCGGACCTGAGGAGGACAGAGACTATCGTGGAGAGCCCACTGCAGAGGACCAGCAGTGGCAGCTCCTCCAGCTCCAGCACTCCCAGCTCCCAGCCCAGCTCCCAGGGTGGATCCCAGCCTGGCTCCCAGGCTGGCTCCAGTGAGCGCAACAGAGTCAGAGGTGAGCTTGGGAACAGCCCTTGGCACAGGGCACGTACTCTGAGGCTTCCTGATAAGGTGGAAGGGCAAGAGGTCTGTGATCTTGTGTTTAGCTTTAAAAAAATTTAAAAATCCAGGGGTCCATCATTTCTCTAGCCTGCTGGCCTCCTTGCAAACAGAGATGCCACCACTCCCTTTGGCTTGGAGGCTGATGTAGGATGCCCACAGCAGCTTGTGCTGTTCCTGGGCTTGGCATGGCAGTGCCAAGTAACCTCTACAAAAGGAGATGGGGGTTATGCTTTAGGGTGAACAGAAAACAATGCCTGTGTGCTTCCTGTCTCCATCAACCTCAGCTCACTTATTCTGACATGGTTTCCTTGGGTGTGTGTTCAACTTTTAGTGGGTATATAATAACCTTTTAAGAGCTTCATCTTTATGTGAAGCCTGAGATGGGAGCAGAGGAGTGACTTAGCCTGGAAGAAGCTTTCTCTCAAATGTTTTTGCCAGGCAGCCATGCTGACATGGGGTTTATATTCCCAGCCAAATTGTTTCCTCTCATCCTAGAGCCCCTCTTAAAGATATTCTATTCCCCTGTTTAATAGCAGAGGAGTTGCCAAAGCACATACACCCCACACATCTGCATTCTGGCACAGCCTCGTGGTCCCAGTCACCAGGGCTGAAGAGCATTAAAACAAATGCTGCCTCCATGCTTTGAATCTTTTATGACTTGGCCTTAAGATGACTTATCTGTTGTTGAAACCATCACTCCTCTAGGTAGTCAATAAAAGGAGTTTGTCACCAATTGTCATTTTGGGTTTGGTTTTGTTTTTACTAATGAGGAATCCTGTGACAAATAATGTCCTAGCAATGTCAGATGCTGCAGAGCTTTTAATTTATCACATGCCCTGCTCTTCTGCAAAGTAAATTTGTTTCTTTAGTAAAAAAAAGGGCAGTAACTCTGCAAGAGGACTGTCATTGGAGGCTGGGCTGGATTATGGCTTCTCTTGCTCTTGGTGGAGAATTGCAGTGACAGTCGAGCAGAAAGGAGCAGGAGGGTTTTTCAAGACAGCAGAAGCAAAGTGATGATGAAGCCTCTGTGCCCACTTGTCCCAGGTGACAGGATGCAGCAATGTTTCTCAGCAGCATTTTAATTCCTGCTCTCTCCACTTGCCCTTCACGCAGGGAATGCCAAGCCTGAAGGGTCCCCTGTGCTCTCCCACGAGCCTGCCAAGGTCAAGCAGGAAGACAACAGGGACGTGACGCGACCGAGCCGACCCGCTGTGAGTCTCAAATTATTTCCCATGGGAATGCTGTCAGCCAGCTTGGCCACGTTTCCCTTCGGTGCGGGAGCATAACCGTGGGGACCCCAAAAAAGAGGCTGGTACTGGTGCTTCTCCAGCAGAGAGCCTGGAAAGCAGCAGTACGGCGAGAGCCCCTGGGAGATCTGAATGCTTAAGAGAGTGCATGAGTTTTTACCAGGAGCCCAAGCCTAGTGGAAAGCACTTAAGCCTGTGTGTTGAGGTGAAGCAGATGCTTAAGGGCTTTGCTAGCTTGGGCGTGGCGGTTGCCGATGGCACATCCTTGTGTTCCGTGCTGCATGTGCCCCGCAGCAGCCCGGCAGAGGGATGCTCTGCTCAGGAAGGCTGGACAACCAGCCCCTGACAGCCTTCACAGCTTAAACCCCAACCTGGTAGTGCTCTCTGTACACTCCTGTCCTACTATTCTGAGCAAAATCTCATCCGAAGTGTTTCCTCCTGGTTTAATGCTCTTGACATTTGTATCTTAAAACTGCAGAGTCGGCCTAATAATGAAATGAATTTCCACTGCTTCTCTATTTTAATGTATATTAATGTTTTGTTGATGATGTTTTTTTTTCTCTACACTCCACAGCGTTGAGCTAACAATTCTAATTTTATTTCTAACCTGCTTGCCCTTCCTCTGGCTTTTTCCTGTCCCGATCTGTTTCCTCTGATGCTGATTATTCTTCCTTTACCCACAGAGCTATAAGAAAGCTATAGATGAGGTTAGTGATATCTTTTCTCAGTGGGTCATGCCTATGCAAGGTTGACTAGTTAGCGCTTAATACCGAGCCGGGTTTTCTTGGTGCTGATGTTGGTAAAGATGGTGATGCATTCTCAGGTCGTGTTCTGGTGTTGGGAGCACACCTGTGGGGAGGGGAGTGGCACTGCTGGTGTGCTCTGCTCAGCCTTGGGCTGCCCAAAATCTGCTGGCCACACCACTTGCATGAAGGCCAGGGCAGAGACACCCCGAGGTCCACGTGCGGAGCACGCAATGCTGCCGTTGTTTGGTGTGTTTGACAGAGAAGGAGTGAGGGCAGAGGTTTCCTGTGCCCATGGAGGTGGTCCAGGCACCCCTCACCACATTCTGCTCTCAGCCACAGCCCCTGGCCACCCACTGATTTCAGTGGGGCCATCAAGTGCTGCTTGAAATGTGTTTTAAGCCTAATTCGAATGAAGGCACTTGGAAGATAAAGGAAAACAGAGCAGTGGTATAATTCATTTTCATGGACCAGCATCGGCTGCAAAGCCAGAGTCAGCAGTGCCATCCTGGGTGTTGATGGTCAACGCTAGTCTTCACCCATCCTCTTAAAAAAACAAAAGTTCTGAATTACACCTTTTTCACATATGACAATATTTTAAATGTATCTGCATCTGGCAATGGCGAACTTTTAAATATTCATGGGGAAAGACCCAGCATTCCTGATTTAACATTTAACTTGCCTCACATGTGCATCAGTGTGCACACACTGCTGATACTGGTAACTGCAGGGCTGTAATGGAAAGCACCAATATCAGCAGCCCCTCCTGCAGCCTCTTTCCTCTAAAAATAGAAGATATGAAAGCAGGAAGATGTGCTGGTTAGTTAACTTGTTCTCTTGGATAAAATATGAGCAATACATTTTGTTTAATGAGGTGCTTTGTTAGGAAAAAAGCACATAAATCAGTGTCTAAATAGAGGCAGCCTGTGTGCTAAATTCAAGTGCGATGAGTGATGTGATTTTGGAAACCAAGTTGACTTGATTCCAGCAAATATTAAATCTAAAAAAGGCTTTGTAATTAAAAGTAATTAAAGAGCACTGACACTGCTAACTTAGGTATTATGTCACCCTCAGTAATAACACTTTGAACATATATGGAACTACAGAGCACTTTCTTTCTAGTTGTCAGATTGTTTTTGGTCCAACAGCAACTTGTTGAAGGTGTTTAATCCTACAAAGTGCTTATTACTTGCAGAAAATGATATCATCAAAGGATTAACCATCCTGAGGCAAAGCTTTAACTAGGAAATAAGAGTTATCTGATTATATTGTCTGGGACTATTATTGCTGTTATAACTTCCAAATTAGTTATTAAAAACTAATTAAGCTGATTTTTAAACTACTTGACTATCTTCTAGCAATGACCAAAAAAGGCTGATAGGGTGCCCTGAAGCACGTTAGAAATGGAAGGTGGAAAACATAAGTAATTTTCACAGTCTGTGATAGGGAAGGGTTCAATCCTAGTCCTGCAGTGCAGAAGTCCAGTTGCAGTTTTCAGAGGCTCTTACACAGTCCTAAAGCCCTTTTTAAAGTGAGAGGCTCTAATCCAATTTAAAGGCTCAATAAAGAGCATGTTTGATACTCTAAATGGAAAGCATTGTTAAGCTGCTGAAATTGTCACTGATTCTTATTTAGGAAAAGAAACAATCATATCATAGAAGCTGCTAAAGTGCTAATTAAAATAATTAGTTGTCATGACTGCAGATTTGACTGTATTTCAGTCCCAAACATGTTGGCAACAAAAATAAACTCTTGGAATACCACATTCTCTCTTTAATCTTGATAAAGAGCCCTTTTTAAAGGTACAGAGAGCATTTGGAGAGGAGTATAGAATCCTGGAATGGTTCTGATTGGAAGGACCCTTACAGCTCATCTCATTCCCACCTCTCTACCAAGGACAGGGACACTTTTCACTAGCCCAGGTTGCTCCAAGCCCAGTCCAACCTGGCCTGGAACAATTCCAGGGATGGGGCAGCCACAACTTCTCTGGGCAACCTGTGCCAGGGCCTGCCCACCCTCACAGAGGAGAATTTCTTGTTAATATCTAATATAAACCTACTCTCTGTCAGTTTGAAGCCATTCCCTTTTGTCCTGTCACTCCAGGCCCTTGTCAAAAGTCCCTCTCCAGCTCTCTGAGCATCCCTTTAGATACTGGAAGATGCTCCAAGGTCTCTCCAGAGCCTTCCCTTCTCCATGTTGAACAACCCATATAAAACCCATCACAAGTGTCTTGCTGTGAAACAGGAATTGACAATTTAAAAAAAAAACCACAAACCTAGACTTTCATTAGTATCCTAATACTTCTGAGTCTGATGCAAAGCTCTCCAATATCCATGGGAGTCTCTCCTCTCCATCAGAGGCCAGGCAGGGCAGACCTGGGAGCAGAATGTGTGGCTGTCACCGGTGGGAGCCCGCCGGGAGGTGTGGGTCATCAGGAACCAAAGTGCAGATTGCTTGCAAAACATTCCTACTTCACAATTAAAAACAAACTGGGTTTGCATCTCAGCCATAGAGGTTTTCCATCGTTTTCTTCACGTGTCGACAGGATAGATTTTAAGAGCTCTCTTTGCAACCCTAATTAATATTGCCGTAGTCGCCCTGCTGGAACGGTAAACTGGAAATGCAGTAAATGAGAGTATGGCCGTAAGACTATTGTGGAATTTAGTCTTTTTCAATGAGTTTCTTTCTCCCTAATCCTTTATCTCTGACCGAATGCACTGATGCCTACCTCGGTCACTAATATAGGGAGAAATGGTAAGACTGACAATTGCGATGCTTTGTTCGTCATGTGCATGTCTTGTGCAACAGAGTTCTCTAACCCATTCTAATTCGAGCTCTCATGCTTTTCTGCCCTACTGCTTCCCCCTGCATTGCTATAAAAGCATGTAAGATAACAAAAAGTCTCTTTTCTACACGGTGCCTGCCATGTTCCTTGTTTTGAAATAGCAGTGTCTATTTTATATGACTGTCGGGTCTGAGACCTCATCAAAGTCATGGTAAACTGAAAAATTTTGACTAGGCTTTGGGACTGCTCCGATCTTTTTTCTTGTTTCAAGGCTTCCTTTTTTATTTTCTTTTTCCCTTAGCTTGTAGGCTGCCACATTTCACATAAAGTGCTTAATGGGTCCCGCTGAGGGATGGGGTTTTTTTTTTTAATTACTATTATTTTTTGATCGTGTGGCTGACTCAGAGCTGTGACTCCAAAGTCTGGCTGAGCTGGGCGCTTCCCCTCGTGCTCCTCACCGCCTCTCGGCAGCCGCCCGGCAGCGGACACTCACCATGGAAGCAGCTCTTGACGTGGGGATTGCACCACTCCATGGGAGATGCTGTCATTGCTTCCTTCCCAAATGCATTTATTACAGAATAAATACCATTACGGGGTCTCTCTGAGAAGTTTGAAAGAAGAGAAAACCCTGCAGGAGAAATTCTCCGAGCCAATCTTTGAAGTGACGTTGTTTTCCAGTTTACTATGATGGTGACTGAACTTCACCTTTTCCAACAAATATAATTTTGTCGTGTATATACATATAAGTGTGTGTATATATATGCACATACACGTTCCAAAGAGAAAAAGAAGAGGTTGGCTATTGATTTTTCAGTGAGCGTAAATCAGTTTTGTTTTGTTTAATAAATGCTACATGCTACAAACATTGTCTTACGTTTGTCTCATGTTTGTAACGACTCTGTAAAGCTATTTCTTGTTGCTCGTGCTGTTAGCATTGGCTTTTGGAGAGATGTATGTGACATTCTCCTTGCTCTGAATATAATAGCCATCGCTCTCTTGTTTTCTTGCCCCCATCCCCTTTAGGATCTGACGGCCTTAGCCAAAGAGTTGAGGGAGCTGCGCATCGAAGAAACCAATCGCCCCCTGAAGAAGGTGACAGACTATTCCTCCTCCAGTGAGGAGTCCGAGAGCAGTGAGGAGGAGGAGGAGGACGGGGAGAACGAGACACATGATGGGACCGTGCCTGTCAGTGACATCCCACGGCTTATGTGAGAAGTGCTTTCTTTTGAGGGGGGCAAACCATGAAACCCTGGTGTCTTTTCCAACCTAAACAGTTCTTTGATTCTCTGATTCATAGTGGTGGGGCATGGAGCAGCATGGAAGCACTCCAGGTGGCAAAGACCATGTCTCCTTGGGGTCCATGTTATTCAAAGTGCCAGGCTCCCAGACTGGAGCTTGCTGACAGCAGAGGAATCAAAAACAGAGCTCTTGGAATTTGTTGGAGCAAGTCAGGAGATGGAGGAAGAGCTCTGAATCTGCAGCAGTCGGGTGGGCAGTCACGCGTGCACAGAGGGGCCCCAAGCTGCTTTCGGAAGAGGAATTTAATCAGGAGTGGTTAATCTGTGCTGACATCCTTCTCCAAACACCTTGGGTTTGACACAGCACTTTTCAGTGGATAAAATGTCTCTCTGAATGCCTTGCAGACAGATGTGTGGGATGACAGGCACGGCAGTGAGATGGATGATTCCAACTTGCTGCCAGCCAAATGCCACTTGTCCCACAATGGCCAGTGGATGAATGTGCCCCAGAGATGGGAAGGTGGAGGTGCAGGGGTACCTGCAGGCAGGGCTGCACTAAGCTGTGTCTGGGGAAGGAGAAAGCAAATTCTCTGAGTTACACCCTTATTTTACAGAAGGGATCTTAATTTCAGATTTGATGTTGTTGGCTATTTTGCTATCACAGCTTTGTTTTTCTGTGTTCAGTGTTTGTCATTAGAAACTGGAGCTGAGAGAGATCATCTCATGTTTTCTTGCACTTTCCAACTCATCTTTGTATAACCCATTTTTCAACTTCCCTGGGCATCCTCCCTGAGCACTTTAGCTGCTCTTCATTCCAGCTCTATCTAGGTCTGTCCAGCTGTAGGATAATGCCATCCATCACTTTGTGTCTCAGTGGATAGGAAGGACTGTTTACTCTATGCACCTCTGCAGATACCATTTCTCCATCTGAAGACTGTGATGACTCCCTTCAGCTCCCTCTTCTTTGAGTTGTGCAAGCTACCTCTTGCACATGTCCAGGGATTTCTCGCAGGATGATGTGGCAACTGAAGAAACCTGAGACCTCAGGGCTACCACAGCCATGCATTTAGTCACTGTGCAGACTCAAAATTAACATAACCTCCTCTGTCTCTGCTTTCTTGTTTTAGAACTGGAATAACTGTGCTTTTTGCTCATCCTTTGGCAGTGGTGAGAAGCTAATGGCAGGGAGGTGTGAGCTCCTTATGTGCCTGCTCAGCACCTGCAACACCCACTCTCAGGCAGTCCTAAGATTTAATGTGTGTGAGACTAAATTCCAGCCTCTCTCTTGAGATAGGAGCATGAAAATAATCTCAAGGTGCAACCATGGGTTAGGGCTGCATTTTCACTTGGAAAACTGCAGAGATCTACAGGACATAACTTGTCCTCCTACCCACACCTTCTCCAAACCCCATCCCCACCCTTGGTTTCTTTTGCCATCAGGTGTTGTGATGCACTGGTCCCTTTTCAGTGATTGAAATGAAGAATAAAGGGAGTAAATTGTATTTTTTAAAACTTTCTTAAGTAGAAAAAATGATGTAAGGTAGAGCAGGAGTGCCACGCCTCATTACCTCTTCACCATTGCTCCTCTTGGGACACCTTGGGATGAGAAAGGTCCTTCTCTTTGGTCTCTGTGTTGTATCTGTAGTTTATCAACCTCCCCCTGGTCCAGTATTTCTGACAACATCAATCATTTCCCCACACATTACATGGATATATTTTCTAATTTTTCTTCCTGAGAGATACAGACCCTTACCCTCACTGAAATAATACTATACTAGAGGATTTTTTAATCTATTTTAGCAAAGGAAATATTAGTAATTAATGCTTTTCCATTCTCTCCTCAGACCAACTGGAATTCCTGGAAGCAATGAGTCGTACAACCTGGGAATGGTGACAACCCACGGGCTAGAGACTTCCCACGCAGATACGTTTAGCAATATTTCAAGGGAAGGGACTTTAATGGTGAGGGAGGTAAGTTGTAAAACAAATATTTCCATGGAGCATCTTCAGGAGGTTTTGCCCATGTAAGCACAACAACTAACAGTGCTGTGTGTCCGGAACACAAAATGATGGAGTAAATTGTGCTCGTCAGCGCTCTTGTTAATGCAATTTACACTCGGAGCAAATGTGACAAGTGCAAATGTTTCTCAGAACTACAAACAGCAGTGAATAGCAGTGCCAGGGCATGGTGGGAGGAGGCTCCTGCAAATGGCCCTGCTGTAACCCCACAATTGCTCCAGGCAACAGAAGTTGCCTTCCATTTACAGCATTTAGTTAAACACTTGGAATGGGTGAAAGTTCTCCCTCTTCTTCCCAGCCTCTACCACCACGTGATTGTTAGAGCTGTGCAGTGTCTGCAGAACGTTTGGAGGCTTTTAGCAGGGACTGGTTCTGCTAAGAGCCAGCTTTGGGGGCACTGGGCATCCCACAGAGATGTGAAACCCCGTCCTCAGCTCCAGCATTGCAGAGCTGAGGCTGCAGTGGGAGCAATCCTGATGGATGGTACTGCAGTAATGAGGCAGAGGAGGCACCTTTGTTGGCTGGGAGAGATCTCCCTCAGTGTTGTTCAGTTTCTCAGTTCAGGGAATGTTCTGGTGATGCTGCTGGAAACACAGATGGAGGGCAGGAGGCCCTGGTAGTGAACAGGAGAGTCACTCTCCTACTGGCATGTAAAGGAGGTGGATGGGAGGGTAGAAGAGTTTGGAGTCAGCAATGGTGAAGGAGGGATATTTAGATCAAATGCCAACTAGACCCCTTTCTGAGGAGAGAGCATGATAAAACCCCCAAACTGTAGCCTTGTGCTGGGTGTTTACTGTTTTCTCCCCACCACCACCACCAAAGCCATCAGAGGATGGACTCCCTGAGGTCAGTGGGCTTTGTGCAAAGGGCTTTTCACTCTTTATTGCGATGGCAAGGTGTGGTTGAAGGTGATGGTAATGAGCAACCAAAAGATAAATGTTGTTAGGCCTGGTCAGAAGCTTGGTGAGCCAATCCCAGTAAATGAGCAAATCCCTGTAACAGTCTCATTGATGTGCTCCAGGTAGGTGAGATTCATCAAAATGGCAAAAGAAGTAAGGAAGGGAGAAAAGTCCCAGCACCTGCCTCACACAGGGAGGGAATGGAGCAGGAGGGGAACCCCAGGGAAACCCAAGGAGTGTTGTGTGTAGAGTGAGCTGCTGGTTCTGTCACTCTTGGCCACTGCTGCCGCTGTTCACTGCTGGTTTGGGTTACAGAAACATGGATGGGGCTGTGTTGGCATTTGCAGTCAGGCTGCTCGCTGCCACAGCTGTGCAAAGCTGTCCAGGCCAGTGCTGATCAAGGGGTCAGATTCTGCTGTCACTGATGGCCAGTGGCCATGTGGGAGGAGAGCTGGCCATGGGGTTTGTGCCCATGGTGGCAAGTGCAGAATCTGCTCTGCGTTCCTTGTCTCCAGACGACAGTGATCAGGCTTCTCTCGCTGTAACGTGGCTAATTACTCTGTATTGACTTTGTTATTAATCCTGTCTTTATTTCTCCTGGAAGGGGGGGTTGATCTGCTGCTTGCCAGATTGCATGGGGATGGAACAGAGAGGGTCCTTCTCCTGCGCTTGCTCTGGGAACTGGGGGACAGCCGACGACTTAGTTTTGTTTGGTTTTTTTCTCCCCTTTTTCTCTTCCCACCCCCCCTCCCCTTCTCTTTCTTCCTCATGCCTTGTGTCTCTGCAGACCTCTGGTGAAAAAAAGCGTTCTGGCCACGCAGCCAGCAATGGCTTTGCAGGTCACATCAATCTCCCTGACCTGGTGCAGCAAAGCCACTCGCCGGCAGGCACGCCGACCGAGGCCCTGGGGCGAGTCTCCACGCATGCACAGGACATGGACTCGGTGCCTGAAGTAGGTGCTGGGGGGCTCCTCTTTCTCCTTTGCATCGCATTAAACAAGTATTAACCTCTCTGCCCTGCCAAGGGGCTTTCCTGCTCTCCTCCCTGGCTTTCTTGGCTCTTCTTTCTCTCTCTTTCTGGTCCACGGGGGTGAGTGTAGTGGAAACACGAGGGAGTCAGATGGGGCATTGCTGTGTGGGTCTGTGGCTCATGGTAGAAATGTGTGTTAGGTCTCTCAAGTCCCCCAGCTGGAGTTTTGGTGGTGATGGCTTCAGTGCTGCCAACTGATGTGAAAGCCTCTTTATCTTTTTTTTTTTTATTCTTGGATATAAAAGGAAGTTATGAGAGCCAGTGATGCCATTAACTTCAACTGGGCCCAGCTTCCTCCTGTGCAATCTCTGATAATTAACATGACTCAGAAGGTCAGCAAAAACCAAAGCCAACAAAATTCTAGATACTTCTTCAGACAAGAAAAAAGTCTGCAGAACTTTAAAATCAGGTGTTTCCTGTCATGGCTGAGTATGTTTCCCTGGCAGCTGTTTTACAGGGACATGATTGAATATTAATGTTGTATAAGGTGTAAAAAGTCTAAGAAAGTACAAGATGTGACAATAAACCAAGGGAATTGCTGTTCCCTGCTTACCATCCTCAGCTGTGGGAACAAGGCACAGTTCTCTTTTCCCATGAGCAATCAACCCATTTGGTGCTAAATAAGATATTGTATTTAATGTTTTCATTTCATTTTGTGGGTTATGCATCAGAGGTTTTGCCATACTATGTTCTTTCATAGAAATTATGTACTCATGGTGTACTTTTACTAGCAGTATAAAAATAAAAATGGCTTGGAATTGGGCATTGCTAAAACATAAGAACAGATGGTGCCTGACTTGACCTCCAGTTTTTATCCATTTCCTCATTGGTATTAAAAGCAGCAAGGAGAGAGTTGGTTCTGAAAGTAACACCTTCCACAGTCATCCTGGGACTGCTGAAATGCAGGCTGGGATTGGGTTTAAATATATTCATTTATAGAGTATCAACCAAAAAGATCTTTTCCATTTCTAAAACTGCATTTTTAGGGTTGACTGAGCTGGGAGTGGGTGTGAGTGGAAACTTGGGGGTTTAGTTTGCGGGCTTCCAGGTGACTCATGGTGCTGTGAGAAGAAAGAAGGGACTGAGCACAACCTCAGCCTGCAGTTTGGTGTTCTTTGTCAGCCACCACAGAGGTGTATAGGCAGTGGAACAGGACCTGGAGGAAGATGAAGCCTTAATATTTTAATAACAGACTTAGAAGTTATTAAAATGTCAGCTTCTGTGGGGAATGACTGAATCTGAGCAAGGAAAAATGCATTGGGATGAGGGGTTTCTTCATAATTCATTTGTCGGAAAGCACTTCGCTCCCAGCTGGAAAGCATCTCTGTGAATACTGGATTTTTCTCCTTCTTGAATTGTTAGTGGTTTTGGAAAAGACATCCAGCACAGGGAAAAAAAATTGTGTATTTCTTGGATTTGAGAGAAGCAGGAAGTAGCTAAAATACATGTGCACACAAATGTGGACGAGCTGTGTATGCAAATGTGGTATCTGTGCCCGCAGCCTTGCCTGCCGCAGGCTGTTAACTCCTTCCATGGGTCTTGTACTGTTGAAAATCCATCCTGTTTCTATGGAAACAGCCAGACTGTCAGGGGAATAGAGCTGGGAGGGAAGCAGGATGCACACTGTGATTTTGGTATGGATGCTGGCTCACACGAGGATGCCAGCCCCAAAATGCTCGGGAAATCCACGAGCCACGAGGATGCTCCTACACCTGATGGGATTTTGCCCCTAAATCTTTTTGTGGCCCACTGGAGGACAAGTACAGGCCCAGCCCAGTTGGGTTAGGATGTGCCAGGGCAGTGCTGTTCCCATGGCACATCTCCCCATGGCACAGGCTTCTCCCCATGGCAGCTGTCAGCAAAGGGTGGGCATGGGGAGCAGCCTGTGCTTGGTAGCTGAGTGACATGAAAGCTGAGGAAGATTTATTTCGTGGAAGAACAATGTCCCAAGATAAAAAAAACTGTGAGCAGTAGTGCTGCTGCAGAGTGACTTGGGGTTTGCTGCTGTTACAGCTCTAAATGGAGCTCATCCATAAAGCATGTCCTCGGTAAATGTTGGAAAGGATAAGCTGCTTAACAAGGGGGGGAATCACATCATTTTGACTCCCAAGGCAAGGATTTCCTTTTCCTGGAAAGAAGGTCTTAGCCCCATTTTCTGTCTTAAGAAAACAATGGTTTTAAAAAGAAAGCAACGTGTTCTTGCAGTTTGTTCATTCCCTCAGCAAAGTACTGCTCTGACACTCCCTGCAATACCCTCAGGCTGAGTTTTGTTAGCTTAGGAGTGGCTCTCTCTGCAGTGCCACCTGAAATGCTGGGGACAGTTGTGTCAGCTGCCCCATGCCAAGGCTTCCCAGGGTCCCACCAACCTCGGCTGCATGATGGGAAAAGCAAACCCTCATCTGCCTGATGTCCCAGAGTGCATTATAAGGCAGGTGTGTTGGTGTAGACAATTGAACCTGATGATCTTAAAGGTCTGCTCCAACCTAAACAATTCTGTTATTCTCGATTGGTTTTTGCCTGTGTTGGTTTTTGCCTGTGGCCCTGTGGCTTCTCCCTAACCACTGTCATGGCTGTGCTTCTGCCTGTGAGGAGAGAGCAGAGCCAGGCCCTGTTGCTCACAGACATTTAGAAATCCAATTTAATGTTTTCCCTGATTAGTTATGGGAAGGAGGAGAAGATGTTTATAGAGGGCTTGAAAAGGGCACCTCAGGGGCAGGCACTGTATTTGCTAATTAGAAAGTCTTGCATGTACACAGAGGCACAAAATTACTGTTATTTCTGTGCTGTGAGCTCCCCCTTTGCTGTTTATTTTCCAGTATGGTATGGGAAGTAGCACCAAAGCCTCTTTCACCCCGTTTGTGGACACCAGAGTGTATCAGACCTCACCTACTGACGAAGATGAAGATGAGGATGAAGAATCATCTGCTACTGGTAGGAGGCAATGTGGCTTGTTTGAGAGAGGAGGGAAACCAGGTTGGGAGCCTGAATAACCCTACTGAAAATCTTTTACATTTTACTCACCCTTGTCCAAACATTACTCCTGTCTGCATCATTGCCCTCTCCAGCTTCCATCCAACTTCTCCCCCACCAGTGAAATGCCACCAGAAAGGTCTGTGAGGAAACAGGGAGCAGCAGAAATCACCCCCCCCATCTGCCTGGGCAAACTAATATGTGTTTATATAGTGATGCCTCCCCCATCAGGAAATGAAATACATCTTGCCTTTCTCTCCCCAAAAAGAGGCAGCAGAACAGTTCACCCATCACAGCTCCCTGTCTTCTTGTGTTCCCTCACAAGCCCTGTTCACCAGCGAGCTGCTCAGGCAGGAGCAGGCCAAGCTGAACGAAGCCCGTAAGATCTCGGTGGTGAACGTCAACCCCACCAACATCCGTCCCCACAGCGACACCCCGGAGATCCGCAAGTACAAGAAGCGCTTCAACTCGGAGATACTCTGTGCTGCCTTGTGGGGTAAGCCCTGTGCCCTTGGGATGCTCCCTGCAGCCTGTGGCTGCTGCTGAAATGGGGTTGTGTCATCACACACACGAGCCCCTTCTCCATCCTGGGCAAGGCTAATGTGCCCCAGCACTGTCAGAGTGGTCCTTCCTGCTGTTGGGAAGATCCCAGCCTTAGCTGGGTCAGTTATGCTCAAAGTGGTAGAGATGAGCTTGGGGTGTCTTCTTTGGGAGCAGCTGTAGCTCCTGGTGGTGCCCATTGCCTGCCCTCTCCTCTTCAGGTGTGAATCTGCTGGTGGGCACAGAAAATGGCCTGATGCTGCTGGATCGAAGTGGGCAAGGGAAGGTCTACAACCTCATCAACAGGCGGCGATTCCAACAGATGGACGTCCTGGAGGGCCTCAATGTCCTCGTGACAATATCAGGTGCTCCTCTCGTGCTCTCCCCTGCTCGGCCATAAGCCCTGATGGTCCTAGCTCAGACAAAACCTGCCTGCCAGTGTCCAAGGGAAGCTCCCAGGGGAGCTGGAGGTGGTTTATTTCAGAATCAAATGTGTTAAATCTGGAAGAATTGCCTCCAGGAGCAGTTGGTTTCCTTCGCCTGCTGGCTCCATCAGACAGAGCTCCAAACCTGCTGCTCCATCATTTACCTTGGTCTGCAGCTCCCCTGCGGTTTTGGGGATGCAGCTGTAGCAATACAGGGTTTAGTACAGCTGGAAGTTGAATGGGGGAAGGACCAAACCCCAAGGTGAAGCTGAGAATGAGTCCTGGGGACTTGGGGAAACCAGTGAGCAGACAGCCCTTGATTTATGGTTTAGGTCCTGTCCCAGTGGGCTCGGTGTGAGCTCTGTCCTGTCCCTGTAGCAGGGGCTCTGCAGCCACAGGGAGGTTTGCAGCCTGGTCACAGCCATCCAAGAGCAGGCAGGCGTGCAGGAATTTGGCAGCCCCTCAGCACTGCAGAGCCCAGCATTGGGCTTGTTGGCAAGCAGTGGTGCCTGTCGCAGGCCAAGGAGCTCATGTCTCAGCTCCAGGGTGGAATTAATGTTGTATGAAGGAGAGAAAAGGAGAGAAACCAGGTAGGTGAGTGGTTGGATGAGCCTTGAGCTGTAAGAGAACCGCAGTCACCACCCCGCTGTGCCCCACCATCTCACTGTGAACACTGATTTATAGGAAAAGGAACATTTCCAGCCTGCAGGAAGCAAAAGCCCAGCTTTTCCAGTGTCCGCTTGCAGTCTGGGAGACAGAGGTCTGGGCTTTGCTTTCCATATGTTTCTTCCCAAAAAAACCCTAACACAATAACTAAATTACTATTTTCAGCTTCATCATAAAACAAACTTGAATTTTATCATTTCATGAGTGAAAATAAGCACTGAAACCTCAAGATTCCCCCTGCCCATGGGCTCTGCTGTGACAGGGACATTTCCTTTGCCAACAGGAAAGAAGAACAAGCTGCGGGTGTATTATCTGTCATGGCTGAGAAACAGGATTTTACACAATGACCCTGAGGTGGAGAAGAAGCAGGGCTGGATCACAGTTGGGGACCTGGAGGGATGCATCCACTACAAAGTTGGTGAGTGGCCTCTCTGGAAATAAACGTCTGAAGAGATGCATTCTTGTTCTCTAGTTTTAGGTCTGACCTGACAGTTTTATCTTAAAACTATGGGTAGACCACAGCCACAAATAAATCTGGAATTCATCTATATGTATTCGGTGGACACTTTACGTAATGAGAACCAACAGACAGATGGCCAGAGAAGTAGTTCCTGGAGATGAGTTGTTCAGTCTTGTTGGAAAGAAAGTGAATGTTTTTAAAATTGGTTTTATTTTTATTTTAGTGAAATATGAAAGAATCAAGTTCTTGGTGATTGCCTTAAAGAACGCTGTAGAGATCTATGCTTGGGCTCCAAAACCATATCACAAGTTTATGGCATTTAAGGTATGTCTGCCTTTTAACCAAAATTCACTCAGTAATTGTAAATACATGAGATTTCTGTGTGCTGCAGAGCAGCAAAGCTTCTTGCTTATGTAGCTGAGCTCCTCAGGATGCTTGGCAGGCATAAGAGACAGAATCCATGCTGGCTGAAGAGATTGGATATGTTCTGTTTATGGCCAACAATGAAGTGTTAATATTAGCTTATGCTGGCAGGCTTCACTTGGGGAGTTTGCAGAAAGCTGATCAAATGCATATGAGTAAAATTGAGCTGGAGATTTTGATGGGTGTTTTTTGTGGGATTTTTTTGTGGATTTTTTAGGGTTTTTTTTTTTAAGCTCTGACTAAATTTTCACATACCATACAAAAATACGTTGGCATGATTTTCCATTTTTATTTTGCAAGGTCCTCTCTCCTTCCACAATGTGGATTCTGTTTCAAGACAAAGTATGGGAGAATGACCCACTCTTTCTCCCTCTTTTTTTTTCTCCCTTTTCCTTGGTTTCCTCAGTGAAACCTTTCTTCTCTACAACCTGCCAATGGGTAATTTGTACTTAGTCCTTCAGAGCACTTTTCATCCTAAGCTCTGTGCAGAGACAAGTCACAAGGGGCAATGCCTTGTGGACATGTTCATGCTGAGTAATCTCATTTTGCGTCCTTCTAGCAGAAATGGGCTTATTCAGTATTAGGTCACATTTGCTTTTTCTGAACAAAAGCCAGAATAAATGGGCTCAGTGACACAGAGAGCTCAGCAGCATCAGTATGGCCTGGGATCCAGCCTCCACAGTGCTCCTGGTGCTGCTTCTCCAGCCTGTGGGCCTGAACGTCCTTTCCTGGCCATGTAGGCAGGGATCTCTTGGGAGAGAGGGAAATACCACCCACTGATTTTCCCTGTCAGGAGTCAGAGTGGTCCTTGCACAGAGAGCCAGGAGCCCTTTGCTCTTTCTGGGGGTGTTTCATCCTCCTGCTCAGCACCTAAGTCATGGAGGGATACTCTGCCCTGGATGGATCCATGGCTGGGAGCTGGTGCCAGCCTGCATCCAGCAGGTTAGATTGAGCTGAGGAAAGTAGGTCTTTGCTAAAGTGACTCATTTTAGCTGCCCAGACCAGAGTGGTGCTCCCTGCCAACAGGGGAGGTGGGTGGTCACAGATCTCTGCTGACTGAACAAGCAGTCACGCAAAATTGAGCTGTTGCATTCCTTTAGGGACCAAATCCTTGTGCTGGCCTCAGGCTCCTGTGGGAAAGAGGTGTGGTTGGCAAGGATGGGCACTTACCTGCTGGGATGCCTGGAGTGAGTGGGTAATACCCTCTGAGACATCTGACATAGGAAAGAGAGGCAGGAATAGAAATAACCACATATTTAGCAGGAAACACAGTCAAACAAATACGATTTTGAAACCATATCAGGCTGCTGCAACAAGGATTTGTTGGTTTTCTGTGGTACTCACGGAAGGGATTATAAAAGTCTTTTGCAGATCTCCAGCACAAGCCATTGCTTGTGGATCTCACTGTGGAAGAGGGTCAGAGGCTCAAGGTTATCTTTGGATCACACACTGGTTTCCATGTGATTGATGTGGATTCTGGGAACTCCTATGATATCTATATACCATCTCACGTGAGTACATGGCAAAGTGCTGCTGCATGAGTAACATGGGTCACCAGGGAGGTTTGGAGAGGCTCTTGGTGGCTCAGAAATCGTGACCAGTGATGGGTGTGACATTCTCCAGTGCTGTCCTTATTGTTAAAGAGGACTCGGAACTATCACCTACTTCATTATTTTCATGGGTTATTTCTGTCCTCATTCCCAAGCAGTCAGGTTTGAGGTCGCCATGTCCCACAGAAAGGAGAACCTGTCTGTGCACTGCATGGACCAATAATGGAGCTCTCTGTAGGATTTTCTTGTTGGCTTATTTAAGCTGTATCCATGCTGCTGGCCCAGGATTAACCAGTGTAGGAGAAACTGGCACTAAACAAATCCAGGAACTGCTGAATCTGATCCAAGCAGCAGATCCTCCTCTGTGAGAGCTGGCAAGAGCATAGGGAGAAACATCAGGGTAGTTTGGGATGGTTTTGGGTTGTCTTAGCTTTGGAAGGGCAGACGTGGATGAAAAGTCACTGTAGCTGCCCTTGGAACTAGAGGCTGATTGCTAAAAAGTAGTATTTCCTCCCTAGGGCTGCCTTTAAAATTCTGGGTTTATTTACCTTGATTTGAACAGGACTGAGATTCATTGACTCAGTCACTTATTTGTGTTCCAGCCAAGTGTCAGCCATCAGTCTTGGGGGCGTATGTGTTGTGATCTGTCTGTAATTACTGAACCTGTTTATCCTTGCCATGTCAGACAGCTTTGATGGTCGGGTAAACATGACAGTTTATTCCCCTTCAAGCTTATCTCTGAAAGCCAGGGCCTGTTTGGTGAATTGAGGGAGGGCTTTGTTCTCAGGTTGGTTTGGGCCCTTTTCTCCCCAAGGCTCTGCTCCCCTCCCCCTTTCTCCACTCAGTGTAATTCTGACTTTCAGGGTTTCTTTTACCTGCAGATTCAGGGCAATATTACTCCTCACGCCATTGTCATCCTGCCTAAAACAGATGGGATGGAGATGCTCGTGTGCTATGAGGATGAAGGTGTATATGTGAACACCTATGGACGGATAACTAAAGATGTGGTGCTCCAGTGGGGAGAAATGCCTACTTCTGTGGGTAGGTCAACCCTTCCTCTTCACCTGCTTAAAATATAAGTGACAAGTAAGATGAGGAGTCAAGAATGCTGAGATGGAGTCATTTGGGCTTTTGCTTATTAAAGGAGATTTCCCTCTGCCAACTACAAGATGCAGTTGCTTAATTTCTACAGTTTGGTCCTCCATAGTAAAAGCAAGGGACTTCTTGAAGATTTGAGCTCTGGTTTATCTTGAGTAAAAGATCAGATAATACAAGCCATTGCACTGGTGGGATACTGTGTTGAGTGGAAGAGTGGTTGGATGTTGAGCTGGGAGTGCTTGGGTTGCTATTCTGCTGTTGCTCAGCTCCACAACCCATGAAGGCAAACCACTGCCCAGCTCCTCACTCCCTGAAACTGGAAGAAGTGATGCTTCTTCTGTTTAAGTCCTTCTGTTTAAGTTAAGCAATTTCTGGATGAGAAGTGCTCTGAGAGGCTGCTGTCCCTGTGGGCACCTGCCTGGCCATCAGAGCTGTGGCATTGATCCACATAGGCTTTGAGTAACAGCTGATGAGAGCTTTTTTGCCCATTGCGTAATATTTAACTCAACACAAGTTGTAACACCTGCCAAACGCTTCCTTTTGACAGCCTACATTCATTCCAATCAAATAATGGGCTGGGGAGAGAAAGCTATTGAAATCCGGTCAGTGGAGACAGGACATTTGGATGGAGTATTTATGCACAAGCGAGCTCAAAGGTTAAAGTTTCTATGTGAAAGAAATGATAAGGTAAGTCCACTTCAAAGCTTGTATCCGTGCTGTAAGCTGCAGGGTGCTTTTAGACTTTTAAGTCTGGTTTATCTTGAGGTTAATAATTAATCTGAAGGTCCTGTTTAATAAGCAGTGCCCATAAACCTACTCCAAATTAATTTTCTCCAGTGGATGGAGACCTCTGCCTGCAAAATCTCTTCTACCACTAGCTGAGATCTGCATTCCCTTGGCTTGACTTTGTCCCAATTCTTTCATCTGAACATTAAATTGAGCCTGGCAAGTAAACTCTCAAAGTTGAGAAATGGTAGCAGTGGGGGTGTGTAAGTGACCCTGATTTGAACTCTGGTACAGAAACATTTTGATGCATCTTAAAATTATTTTCTCTATGGAGCCTCATCTTTTCCTGTGGGCAGCACTGATAAATACTGCCCTGGAGGGTCACCAGAGTTGCATGGCTGTCATGTAGATGACCCTGCCACGGGTGTTGTAAGGGGAACAGGGAATGAGGAAAAGGCATATTTGCATGGAAGAGATGACTGAATGCCAAGATCTGTTTCTGCTGGTGGTGTTTCCTCATCTCACAAGGTTTCATTGAGATAAATCAGGACCATGCAGCAGGGAGGTTTTTCATAATGAACATGATCACGAAAGCGGTGAGGAAACCAATTGCTCTGTCCCCAGAGCAGGGTTTAGTAATGTGCAATAAATTGGTTTTGAGGCTACAAACAGCTGCTCATTATTTGAGCACTGCCCTACCTGTGGCATGGAATTACCCTGGAACTCTGCAGGAAAACATATCCTAACCTTGCAGTTGGCTCTCTCATGGGAAGCTGCCCAAGAAGCTGAATTTGTTTGATTGAAGTGTAATTTAATTCTTACAAATCTGGAAAAAACACACCTTGATCTTTCTAAAATACTGGAACCAACTGATCACTGATGGGTTTGAAATACTAAAACCAAACATTCCTCTTTCTGGAGAACTGGTGAGATTGGGTAATTTCTGGTTTTAACAAGGACAGAGGATTCAGATCATCCCCTTCAGTATTTGCATGTTATAACTTCTGATTTTTTAAGACTTCCCTTGGGATCAGATGCTGGTGGATCTTGCCAGAAGCACCAAAAACTGTGTTTACATACAGAGAGTTGATATGTTTCTGTGCTTTGACCATATTGAAGGGAAGTCATTTTCCTTTCAGAAACAGCTGAAGATAGCAGGACTAACTTTTCCAAAGAAAACCACTTCAGACCAAGGCAGAAATGTGAACATTTAGCAAGATTTGACTGGTTTTATTAATTCTATGTAATAAATGGTGCTGTGGCAGTAAAATGGGATAAATTGAGTATTTTTAAGGCATTCTAAACTTTCCTCTTTTTGGTAATTGTAGAGAGGGAGGTTTAATTACTACATTTACTAATAAGTAGTTCAGTTCTGTATGGGTTAGCTCCAGCCCCTCAACTCCATGGAGAACTAGGCAAAGGGTCTGTGTAAAATTTGCTGTCAGCTGGAGAAAAGGAGCAGGAAGGTTTAGGCAGAGGAAACCAATTGTGTGAGGCAGCTCCTGCTTTCCTCACTCACTGAATCAACAGACTTAATAATAATAATAATAATAATAATGGGGTTTTTCCTTCCAAATAGGTATTTTTTGCATCGGTGAGATCTGGAGGAAGCAGCCAAGTGTTTTTCATGACCCTCAACAGAAACTCCATGATGAACTGGTAACAGAGGAGCACTTGGCACTCCCCGCCATGGCATTATTTCTAATTTAAAGGACATTAAACACGTGGACTAACACTGTAGAGGCAGGTGTGGAGGGCGCCGAGGAACCCCCTCCCCACACTCCCCCGGCGCCGCCAGCCCCGGGGCAGGGACTGCGGCCAGGGATGGACTTTCACGCTTGGACCCCCCGAGGTCTCCTGATTACGCTGTGTTATAGTGGGTTATGAGTTTTCCTTTGTTTTTTGTTTTATTTTTTTTAGTTTTACTTTTTTTCTTTGTCCCCTACTTTGTAAGAACGGGGAGAGAAAACAGTGTCAAAAAGTCTGTTTTTAATTCTGTCTGCCTGCTAGCATCAAATATATAGTATGTTGTAAAGTTACCAATTAAATCTGGTGAGAGACAGCACAATAAATGTACCTTTTATCTTTGTGATGAAGGCCATAACCATATAGCTGGGTAATTTTAGAAATCTTTTGCCTTCACCAACATTTTCATGTTGCTTTTGGCAGCAACGGCTTAACAGATTTTTAAAGAAGAGAAAAAATAATAGGTTTTTTTCCCCTCTTTTGGGAAATGGATTTTAAATGGCTAAACTACTAGCCTTAGACTAATAAAAATCAGCTACCATTTTTGTCAAGTCTGTCAATCCATATTTCTATATGGATCTTCACATAATGGTGTGTGTTGGTAGGGGCAGAGGTGCCATTTCTTGTTGCTCCGGAGGTGCCCTCCTGCCCCGGGGGCGCCGGGACAGGGGGTCGGAGGAGGAGAGGATGGCAGAGTGGTCAGAGGAGCCCCCTGAGGGGGGATTTGTGGCCACAGACGGCTCCTGGGATGCCGTGGGTGCCGGATCTGATGTCGAAGCCGGCACAAGCCGTGGGTTGTTGTGCCCCCCTCCAAGCCCAGAGCCGGGCACTGGCGTGCGGGAGCAGCCGGCACAGGGGTGGGGACCACAAAACAAGCTGCCTGTCCCCCACGCTGCTGGATTGGGCTTGTAAAGAGCTTAAAAAAATATATATATGTGTGGTTTCTTCGGCCAAGGGTCTGAAGCTACTCGTTTTCCACCCCCTCCACTCCCTAGGAATTACCCAACATACAGTGAAAGACAACATCTGTGCCGAACCGTGTGTGTGTGTTTAGTTCAGGTTGAATCGTGTCCTTATAAACTCTGCTCAGTTGATTTCCGTTTTCGGTGCGTATCTGGGGTTTTCTTTCTCAGTAGCTGCAAGCATGGCCGCCTGTGGTGTTGGGGTGTCGCATAACAAGGTCTGTGTTGCTGGTTTTAACCTACCTCGTTTTGGTTGGGGTTTGTTTTTTTTGGTTTGGTTTCGTTTTGTTTTGGTTTTTTTCCGTTCCGCTGTCGATCACAGCGCTGTTACCTCCAGCGACATATAGAGAGCTTAACTGGCAATCTTGGTGTACTCAGTAACGATGGCTTTATTAAAAAATGATTAAATCAACAGGACTTGGTCAAACTCGAATCTTTATCAAGGGTAAGAGGTGATGGATGCGGGGTGGTGGGGATGGGACGGGATGGGCCACCCTCACCTGAAGCATCCCATGGGAAGGGTGTCACTGCAGGGAGTGCTGGTGCTGGGGCTTCCAGCAGGATGTGGAGTGCAGGGGAGCACAGGTGAGAGAGATGGGCTTTGGGGGTGCCTCCTTCAGGCATCCTCCTGCTGGGCCAGTGCAGCCTGCAGAGCGTAGGGATGGCCATAGGACCACAATACTCATATTCAGACCCCATACAAGTCCCATCATGGACACTCTTTGCCACCAGCTCTTTATGTTTTCATTGTGGTTAAAATATAAATCACATAAAGCCCAGAGCTTTTATTATGTTGCAAACTGATAACTAGTTTTGAGGGTTTTTTGGTCTCCCTTCAAGTGACAAATAAACAACCTTGGATGATTATTTATTTTTTTATTGTGGGGTTTTGGGTACAGTGATGAAATAGAAGGAAGTAATGTCTAAATATAAGGTAGTTTGTGAATGTTTGTTTTTTTTAAAAATCCTAGAATAATTTGAAACAAAAATCACGAGAAACCAATATTACCACAGTCTTGTCTATGGCATGTGTGTATGGAGATGCCACAGAGTAAACATTTTTCTGGTGCCAACCACAATAAAAGAAAAAACTTCAGCATTAAACAATGCCTTTTATGTTTGGGTAAATAAAACGTGGGGTGTTGGAGGACATGGAGGTAAAGAGGATATTCAGGTTTCCCAGTCGCAATGTTCTTTTCTGGGAGGTTCTTGGGAGAGCAGCATTCTGGAGCAGGATGAGTGCAGGGAGATGGGACATGTCCCCTGTACTGATGCCCAGCACTCAGCAGTGGCCAAGGGATGTCCTGACAGCCCATGACCACCTGAAAACTTCTGCTCTTCTACAAAATCAATCCATGATTATTATAAAGACCTGCTTTCTCCTTCAAATATTCCTAGCTTTGATTTGATTGTCTTTTGCTGTAAGTACACTCAGTGCTCTCCAAAACTACTTAATATTAGTGTTTAAAGAAATAAAACCTGGGGCTCCTTTCAAAACCCTGTGTCAGGGATTTTTTACCTGGGAAAGAAAATTTATTTGTTCATCTGAGCAGCGCTGCAGGAGGAAAAAGCAGTAATGCCTGTGCATGCAGGAATCACTTGGGCCTGTTGCAGATTTAGTTATTTACAGAGTTGCTGTGAAATGTTGCATGAACTTCAGGGACGAGTCCTGGTAAATGGAAGAACAGCCTCAAGAGCTGGCACGAGGCTGTGTGAGGCCCCTGGTTACCCCCAGCACCCCAGGGAGGTATTGGGTACCACTCCCAGGGGAAGGATGCTCAGAGGTAAGGCTGTTGCAGCTACTCCTGGGAACTGAATGTTTTCAAACCTGTTTGTTATCAAGTGGGATTTTTCTTGTTGCGAGATGGTTTGGAGGTTGATAGTAGGTGACATTTTTGTAGCAGAAAGGGGATATTCAAGGTGCCCTGACTGGCCCCAGAGCTGGGCTGACTGCTGGAAATGGTTGAAGTAATTGTTCTGCAATTCCTTCTCAACATGAGCCCATGTAAGGTCCTTTCCTGCTCAGGCAACAATTTGATGCTGCATAATTGGGGCCAGTGTGAGCATCACGTAGTGACGGAATCTGCCTGTTCCTTAAGGGGTGGGGTGGACCTCCCTTCCATACTCTGCCTGTGCCTAGGATAAGCCACCCAGCAAGGCACAGCTTCTCTGAGGAGATCCAGCAGAGATGTTCTCAGCAGCAAGGATGTGGTTCCAGGTGTTGGATGCCTGTCACAATCACTGCTGCCCTGTGGCATCCATGTCCTGCCCTGTGTTCCCTGCAGAGCTGCCTCTTTCCACTTCCCATCCAGGTGCCGTGACCTGCTGCAGAAAAGCTTTGCTGGGTTTGCTTTCATTTTTGTTTTGGGAGATGCTGCACGACCCAGACCTGGGGGTGGGAAAGGGCCCATTAACCTTCCCTGTTTCAATGCCACCTGTTTTTGCTGGGAGGTTGCAAGGCCACCACTCTGGTATCTTTACAGCGGTGCTGTAAATGCACCAAATTCTCTCCTAAATGTGTTTTATCAGCCTGAAACCACCATCCCGTGGGTGGCCCCAGCACCAGTGCCTGCCCTGGCTGCTGTGCTTAAACAGGAAAAATGAACATGTGTCGTCTTCTTTCTGTGCCAGCTGGTGTGCCACATCAGTCTGCTCTTACCTGGAGAGCCAGAGATTTATGGACTTGATCTTGCTTTTTTTTCTTTCTTGTTTTGTTTCAGTTTATGGCACATTTTTCCTTTTTTTTTTTTAACATCAAAGCTGCCCCTGAATGACCCAGAGGCAGTAAAATGGGTGTGTAAATTAACCTGGCCACAGAGAAAGCCTCACTGTGCTGGAATCTTTAAATTCCTTCCACTGAGGTGACAAGCATGTTCAGCTGTTCAAAAGCAAAGCCCAACCATAAACTTTATCCCATTGCTTTTATCGCAGAGCATTAGATTATCACCACCAATTCTTCACACAACACAGAATAGGCAGTAGGCATGGCAATTACGCATCATACACAGTTCTTACACTTTACTATTTAAGTAAAGCATTAGCAATATTGTGGGTACTGTTGTTTGCCAATCACTTAACCACAGCCTGGCCAGGCTCACCAGCCGTGGGATGGGTCAGTGTTGCTTTGCTCTGTGCTGTGCTGTGCCACTCAGGACTGCAGTCACAACCTGCTGTCAGACATGCAAGAGATTTGCTGGGCTGCTCATTCACCCTGGTGGAACCTGGCCCGGTGCTCTATCCTGTAGGAATGTCAGTTCTAAGCTATCAGACAGCCCCTTTGGGAAGTGGCTCCCATGGGAGGCAGATTTACACACAGCCCTTTTCCACCTGTGAGCCTGTGGACCAGCCTCGAGGTAATCCTTGTTAATCAGCACATCCACTTCCAGCCCCCGGTTCAGAAAAACACAGGGTCTGGAGTCTTAGTGCCACCAAGAGCTAAGTATGTGCTTGAATTAGCCCGGGCCAGGCTGCAAAAGAGTGTGCCACAGCCCAGCTGGCATCAGCCAGGATCTCAAGGGGAGAGGTGGCACCAGCTCACAGCCTGGCAGCAGGGAGTGTAAGAGGGGCTGGTGAGGATGGGAAAACCCCAGGATAACTTCATGCCTTTTGCCAGCAGACCTGGTTAAGGGATACATGTTGCTGTGGAGCTTCCAGCCTTTGGCATCCAAAGTTTCCATGGATGTCACCAGGGCACTCCTGGGGAGGTGACCAGTGCTCACCCACACCACCCCACTGCTGCTACCCCAGCTGCTCTACACCCTCTCCCTGGGAAGTGGAATTGCAGGAGCAGGGAAGACCTGGAAAGGCCACCCTGCTCTCTCCTTTCAGTATGTTGCTGGCCGTCCACCCCTCTAACTCCAATAGGCTGGGAAGAATAGGCGTGGGAAGCATTACCCTCTTGGCCAGGCACCTGTGATGGGATGGGGATCCCAGCGGGGTTACATGGGGATCCTGGAGGGGAATATCGATCCTCACCAGGAATCTCCCAGTATCCAAGGGTTTCCTTTTGGAATCCTGGGTGTCAGAACTCCCATTGGTTTTCTGATTCAAGCCTATTAATTATCAAATCCTGCCAGAACCACTGCAGAGGCATTTGACTGCAATGCAAAGAAACAGTGCTTGTAAATGCCTGGGTATCCACACACAGCGAGCAAACAAACACCATCAGCAAAGATCTCAGCTGGAAGGACAAATATTGGGGAAAACAAAAGCTCAGCCTCGGGTCCTTCCCCTCACAGCTATGCCAGCCCAGGAGGGGAATGCAGGTGTTGTGGCTGGAATCAACACCTGCTTAATGCAATGAACTTTTCTCCTCCAGTTAAAGTTTTACTCTACTGGAGGAGCCCAGTGCAAAGATTAGTGGGTTTACACTCATCTTTGTTTTTTTAATCTCTTGCTCTTCCTCTGTAGAAAGTACATTTTGTGCCTGTGTGAAGCCTGGAGGGCTGAGAGCATCATCCAGTGAGTCGCTGTAACTTGGCTGTGGGACCCATCAGGGGCTGATCTGGGAGGTAATGGCTTTAATCAGCATTAATTACCTTCCAGTCTGACTCAGACTTTGGCACGTCTCTACTTACGGATGCCACTGTCCACCAGGCCCTGCAGCTCCTCTCGCTGACCACGTCAAGGACAGCAAAGCCTGAGCCAGAGTAAGACCAGCTCAGACCAGCTTGTGCAGATGTGCAAAGTTCATGAAAAACGAGTGAGCCAAGCCAAAGATATTTGGCAGCATCGGTAGTATTTGCAGCACTGGCCATAGTTCACAGAATCAGTGATGTTTGACAGTGCAGAGATCAGCTGGTGATGCTGAAAGGCTCAGTGTTCATGCTGTCCTGGGCTTTTTCTAACGAAAACCTCTGTTATTGTAATATTCTGGGTAATTTTGCTGTGTTATATCTCCATAGACCCACATAGATGTCTCCTCTGACCGCTCAGGCTGCACATACAGGTGTGTACTGGCACTGCAGCTGGGTGCTGAAGGGGTTCTGTGCATGCAGGTGTCTGTGTATGGATACACAGAGAGGCCTTTATACATCTGTGTTTATATATGTTTTGCCATGTATATGATATACACACTTAAATATATTTTAAAGCAGGTGCTAAGTGCTATCTAAATAAAACACTTAGTCATTTTCTATCTGCTTTGCTACATATGCCGGGGAGGTTTCTTCTCCCTAATTCAGAAAGAGGTTTGTGATGTGGCATGTACACCCAGCACAGAAGCTGAGGAAGGTGTTGAGCATCTCGAAACAGGCTGTAGCATATTCCCAAGTCCCTGTCATGTCACATTCCCGAGTGTTGAGCTGAGGGACAGCCCCAAACCAGACCTGCAGCTGGATCATTTGAATTTCCCAGGTCCACTCTTATGCCTTTGTGGGTCTCCTGTTGTTTTGTGCATGTCCCCAGACACGGGGATTGGTGGTGACTGCTCTGAGCCGAGCAGTAGCCAAATAACGCATGGAAGGCTTGGGTTTCTCATTAACTCCAGAGCTGATATAGTCCCATCTCTCGGAGCATCAGCCAGTTTTCCTGCCTCCATCCCAGCCTGGCTGTCCCTCCTTCCCTCCCAAACCCTCACCTCACTCCACAGCCCAGGACAGTGATCGTTCCTGGGAGGACAGTGGAGGAGCTGCGGGATGGAAGAGAAAAGCAAAATGCACACGGAGAAGGTAACCATGCCTCGCTGGTATTTTTGCACTAGGATTTCTTCAGGAGCCCAGCATTGACCAAGACCAAAGCTCTGTGCCAGGACCAAAATCAAGCAAAAAAAGAAAAAAATCCCCTTCATTAATTAACTGCTCTCTGATGTCTGGACACTGAGCACAGGAGCAAAGGAGCCAAGGAGTTATTTTTTTATTTTTAAGAGCTCTGTTGGCTCATTGGATAACTTTAATTGTGATTGAAGGAAATAATGCTTGAAACAGCACTGCTGAAAACTAACATTTTGGTGGGTTTTTTTCTCAGCTGTTGTGCTCCGGGGATGGGGATGGGGATGGAGATGGGGCAGGGTACGCTGCTGCTGCCTGTGCTGCCATACGGGGCAGAGTTTGGCTCCTGTGAGCTCCAGGACCAGGATGGGCAGTGCAGCAAGAGCTGGACTGCTCCTTGTGGGGTAACACTGCTCTGCCCCAGGGGCCTTGTTTTTTCCCATCCCCAGGGCCTTTCCTTCTCCTTTGGAGCCAGCCAAACCACCTGTGCTGCTGCAGCAGCGTCCCTGGATGCTAGCTGGGCATTAGGGTGCCTTGGGACAGGGAATGGGTGCAGCCCCCACAGATTTGGGCAGGGTTACTACAGCAGAGTGAGGCTGTTCTCTGCTTCCTCCCCCAGCACCTCACAGGAACCCTGGTCCTCTCTGTCTTCACTGCAGTGTTGGGCTTCTTCCAGTACGGCTACAGCCTGGGCGTCATTAATGCCCCCCAAAGGGTAAGTCAAGACCCCAGACCACGCACAGACAAGGGACAAGGGCTTCAGGGCAGGCAGGGCTTGTCTGTCCCTTGCAGAAGCCCCCAGGAGAGCCCTGTCCCTTCCCCAGGCACTTTGCAGCACAGAGGGAGAGGGGTGAGAACACAGCCAGGACCCCCTGCTGCCACTCTCCCAGGGAAAGGAGCAGGACTCTGCAGTCATGGAGCCATCCCCACTGCAACGTGGTCCCTGTGCCCAGGCTGAGGGACAGCACCTCTGCCAGTGCTGAATGGGACACCACGCTCACCCCTGCCCAAGGAGGGGGGATGCTCTGTGCCTTCCTTGCAGCCCCTCCCCACTGGGCTCTGGGTGTTGGGGAGCTGGGGGGGACCCCAAGATTTCAACCTTGCAGACCCTGCAATGGAAAGATTGTCTTGCAGCAGAAAAAGAAAAACAACCTGGGTTTGGGGTGGTTATAGGTCTGAGCTGACAGCATTTTCCCTGTTTGCCTGTCACAGGTGATAGAAGCACACTATGGGCGCGTGCTGGGCATCATCCCCCTGGAGGGACACATGGCCAACACCTCTGGGGGGGATGGCACGGACCCCCAGGCTGGCACTGAGGGCACACTCGCACCCCTGGCTGACAGTGGTGAGGACCTGGCCAGCTCCCCACACATCCTCACCATGTACTGGTCCCTCTCTGTCTCCGTGTTTGCCATCGGTGGCATGGTCTCCTCCTTCACCGTGGGCTGGATCGGCGACCGGCTCGGCAGGTGAGAACGCCGGGTCTGCTGTGACTCTGTGCCACAGCCCAAGGCTTTCTGTTTCATTTTTCCCAGAGAACCATTTGCTTCCTGTAGAAATAAAATTTCTGTTATTTCCACAATTTAGGAAAAGAAAAACCCTCCAACTTCCAAAATACTGTTCCAACCATCACAGAGGTTGCGTTTATTAAAATCCTCTTTTATAAATCAGATGTTTTATTGCAACTTTAGCACTTCAGACAGCAGCTGATGAGCAGTCTTGATTAACTTCTGAATTCCCCCTTGTCTTTCCATGGCAAGTGGGACAGGAGGGCATCGGAACAGTGTTTGCACAGGATGTAAAATCTAATTTATGATATAATTTTAACTACTCTGATTGCACCCGGGCCCTATATTTTGCAGTGCCCATGATCATTATTTTTCCCTCTGTAGTGCTGATTATGTCACTTATTAGCTCCACTTGCATGTCGCAAGGGCTGCTTTGGCCGAGCGAGGTGCCAGAAGGAGCTGTGGTGCTGCTGCCTTGCAGGGTGAAAGCCATGCTGGTGGTGAACATCCTCTCCATCGCTGGGAACCTCCTCATGGGGCTGGCGAAATTTGGGCCATCTCACATCCTCATCATCGCCGGGAGAGCAGTCACGGGGCTGTACTGTGGTGAGTCCAGGCTGGGCCAAGCAGGGTGCGGGGTGCTCGCTCCAGGGCTGCAGTTCAGAGTTTCCTATAAATCTTTTTTAAGTTCAGAAGGAGTTTCACAGGTGGGAGTTTTCTTCTTCTTCCTCTGCCTGTCCTTCTCAATCCAGGGTATTCCCAGAAGTATCTGGGTTGGCTCTATCAAGAAATTAGCTGATTTTACATATGCTAGAAAGGAACGAGTCCCTCTGTATCCCTCTGTGCCAGTACAAGGCTGGATCTTGCTGGTGGCTGCTGTAACAGCACATCATTAGCCAGGCTAGTTAACAGGTTCCCTAGACAGCAGTACTGTCTAGCAGAGAGCACAGAAGCACTGTACATGGAGAGGATAAGACAGTCAGCAAATAATATGGAATTACATTAGAGTTAGCTTAGAAATAACAACTCATTATCACTGTTACTGGTATGCAAACACAATGCTCCACTCTTAGGTTTCAAGGCAAGTTTTAAGAAAGCTCATGGCCCTGTGATAACTCCTCCCAGTGGACGATGTCTGCTCTGTGCTCTTATATGTGTGTTTAAGTATAAAGGCTTCCCAGCTTGGGGCTCTGAATCCCAGGATATCCCAGCACCTTTCCAAGACGCAGGTGGACCCTAGCCAGGCACGAGGGGTTTGGTGGGGTGTGGGATGCAGCACACAGGCTCCATCCTCCCTTCCCATTTGGGAAGTGGTTTCTGCTGGTTGCTGAGCTGTGGTCTAAAGGAGGTGACACCCGTGTGTGCTCCCTGCAGGGCTCTCCTCGGGACTAGTGCCCATGTATGTCAGCGAGGTCTCTCCCACGGCCCTTCGAGGAGCGCTGGGGACGCTGCACCAGCTCGCCATCGTCACGGGGATCCTCATCAGCCAGGTAAGAAGGAAAGCTTATGTGTCCAGAGGGTGGCTCAGAGATTAGGGAGACCCCAATGATACGGTGGGGCATTAATCACCATTCCCCCCAAAAACTGAAGGAGCGTGCAGAGCAATCTGCTCTAATGGGGTTAAACTCCTGCCTTGAGTTGGAGGTCTTAATCAAAATGAATTCTCAGGAAATAAAAAGGTGCTTCTGCAAAAAATTTCTCCTCTCATTGAGGAAGTTTTTTCAGCATCTCATCAGCATCAGGCTGGATACTGAGCATGAGACTCCTGACGACCAAATTCTCCAAAATGGCTTCATCAGAGAAGCAGGGAGTTCAAAGTCCCAGTCAGGTGTTCCCCACCATGGCAGGAATTCCAGACATGCAACAGGTGGGCACATAAATGTACTGAGAAAAAACATCCAGAGAAAGAAAAAGAATTGATACTTGCTTCCAGTTTTCTTCCAACTTGTCACTTCAAAACATCATAGTTGTAATTCGTTTTCTTTTCTTAGGGTGCAAAATAACCCACTCAAACATGCCTTGATTATTCCAGGTCCTTGGACTAGACTTTCTCCTGGGCAATGATGAGATGTGGCCCCTGCTCCTCGGTCTGTCTGGCGTGGCTGCCCTCCTGCAGTTCTTCCTGCTCTTGCTGTGCCCCGAGAGCCCCCGATACCTTTATATCAAACTGGGGAAGGTGGAGGAAGCTAAAAAAAGTAAGACACATTCTGGGCTTGTCTAGAGTTGGGTTTATGCTCTATATAGTATTACACACAGAAAGAAAAGTTCAGATGAGGACCCACATGTAACTGTGTGGTTGCTCCTTTGAACACTCTGAGCTGCTGAGGTACAAATTAGATCTGAAACCAAAAACTATTGAGATGTTTGCATGGGACTAAGTGGCACTGCTGAGAGATGAGGCTTGAGCATGGGGTTTCAGGGCTGTTGCAGAATTGAAGTGCTGCTGTCCCTGGCCAAGCAGACACACCTTGGATCCCTGATGTGCCACGGGGATCCTCAGAGCAAGAGGATATGACTGTCCATGTGGTTGACCTACCCTGAGTTTTAGCTAGGGAGATTCTTGTCCTTACTCGCTGCCTTATCTGAAGATAAAATGTCAACCTTTTTTTTCTTTTTTTCCCCATAAGATTTGAAAAGGCTCAGAGGAAACTGTGACCCGATGAAAGAGATTGCAGAGATGGAAAAGGAAAAGCAAGAAGCTGCAAGTGAAAAGAAAGTCTCCATAAGACAGCTTTTCACCTCTTCCAAGTACAAGCAGGCTGTCATCGTGGCACTGATGGTGCAGATATCCCAGCAGTTCTCAGGAATCAATGCGGTGAGTCTCCCTGAAATGCCTGTCTTTAAAGAAATCCATGCTGAGCATGAAAAGGCAGCTCTGGCTCTGTCCAAGCTGTGCAGGGGTGAAAGGTGGCCCTCCCATGGCTGCAGTGGGCTCCTTGGTCACTACCATCAGTGCTGATGGTGGATCTCACTGCCAGGCTGGCTGTGGGAGGGCAGGAGGGGAGAAGAGTGCGAGAGAGTTCAGCACAAAACTAGCTGGCACAGCGGGTCCATGCTGAGCTCTCCTCTGACCCTCCACCTCCCTGAGTTCAACAGCAGTTTGTTCTCTTTAATGACTATATACTCACTCCAGGGACCACAGAATCACTATTTTCTAGCTTTTTGTAACTAAACAGTTTTTGTGTCACCTCCTGGGGATACCAGAAGTCACCATTTTACACCCAGAAGCATAGAGCTTCCTTTTCAAAATCTGCTAATAAATTACAGTTTTGAAAGTCTGGTGAAACTTGAGGCCTCTGTTCCACCAGCTTTCAAAACTCTGGGAGTGTTCCTGCATCCCAAGGCAGAGTGGCATGCAGGGGTGCCCAGCCTGGTGGGGCTGAACTGGCATAAGGATGTCACAGAACCCAGCTGGGGGTCAGTCACCCATTGACCTATTGCCCTTAACTTTCATCAGAAAAGAATCACCTTATTCTTGGAGAGAGGGAAGAAAAAGGAGTCGTTCCAACTCAGGGAGAATATTTTAAAATTCGTGTAAAACTCAGACATGTTAAGATATTTGCCTTCAGTGCTTGGTGCTGGTGATCTGGATTTCAAGATTTAACATGGACTACATGGAAAAAAACAGTTCTAATGTGCAAATGCAATAGCTCAGGAGAGGAATTTCAACAGAATTTTTAACTCCCTCAGGCTCCTTTGAAATTTTCAGCTTTAATTATTATAACCAGCCATTAAAAGTTGAAAAACTAATAATACTTAAATTACTTCACATCTCAACCAAGCAAGTGCAACTCTCCCCTCAACAGAACAAAAAGTTTCAGCAGCCTTGTTGCCTAATCCTTCATCCTGATGTATTTTGATAGATCTTTTACTATTCTACAAACATTTTCGAGAGAGCTGGAGTTGGCCAACCAGTTTACGCAACCATCGGTGTTGGAGTGGTGAACACAGTCTTCACTGTTATCTCTGTAAGTAAATACTTCTGCCACCCAGACTACAAAGACACGTAAGCTACAAGGTGGTTTTGAAACATGATTTCATCCTGGAGCTGGGGCTGGGATTTGCAGTTTTTCAGGGCTGACCTCGAACACCTTATGGGGCAAATTTCATTTGAAAATTCAAGCCTTGACACAGAGCCTGTTGCTATTAATCAGCACTGCTAAATGCCTTATGAGAGGAAATTGTGATCAAGGGAGCTCTGGTGACTCGGTATTTCCCCCAAAAATAAAAGTTGCCTTTGAGACTGCAATTCTGCAGGTCCTATTCCCCCCAGGGAGCAGGCAGAGGCTGGGGGCTGTGATGGAGAAGCCAACAGCTCACAGTCTCCTTCACCTGTTATCTTTCAAACTGTTTTGTGTATGTACATAGCACCTGCACAAGGGATATCCAAAGGCTATTCCACAGTAATAAAAGTAATCCAGCACCTATCCTCATCCTATCTGTGCAGTGCTCTGCAGCAATAAAAGGATGGTTCTGTTTCCACAGACTTTCCCTTTGTTTTTCTCTCTCCTGAGAGGATTAACACAATTCCTATCAACAGGCAATTAGATTTTTAATGTGGCCATTAATATAAGATCAGGAATAGCCAAGCCCATTTCCCTCACATCTCTTGAGAGAGACTTAGGGAGTAAAAGCCTTTTATCCCAAACAAAGCAGGGCTGCAAGGTAGAAATACACAGCTCCAAGAAATTTAGGAATGGCTGGGGAAAGGGGGAATGGCTGTAAAGTGACAGTGGGCAAGTTCAGATTAGATATTAGAAAGAGACTGTGAGGGTGGTGAGGCACTGGAACAGTTTGCACAGAGAAACTGTGGATGCCCCATCCCAGAAGGGTTCAAGGCCAGACTGGACAGGACTTGGAGCACACACTTGGAAGGTGTCCCTGCCCATGGCACGGGAGCTGGAATGAGATGATCTTTAGGGTCCCTTCCAACCCAAACCATTCTTACTCCAGCATGTATGAGGTAGGAGGTGTTGGGAGAACCTGCTTTAGAGAAAATCCATTACAGGCCCCATAGTCAGGAGAAAATGTGATCTTTATTGTGAAATGAGGCTCAGAGGCGGAAGAAGCTGGAAGAAGCCTTTCTCCAGTGTGGAGGGTCTCCTACAGTTCGATCCCCACTCTGAGGCTCTGGTACTTGCAGCCTGGGGCATTTGCTCTTTGCTTCTTTTGGCCGTGAGAACTTAAAAATTAGCTGCCTTTGTCAATAAATGACAGACCCTGATCAAAAGGCAGAAGTGCTGACAGACAGGTGGACCTTGGCAGGGGAGAAGGGAACACAGAGGCTCGTCCTCTGCAACTTCACGAGTCAGCAGGATGAACTGCCTCCAGCAAAAGAGATGGTTTCCTGGAAGCATAAATCACACCTGTAATGGCAGGAAAGGTTGAGCTGCTGGCCAGAGGTGTCCTTCAGAGCAGAGGGGAAGGAGTAGGCAGCCTCAGAGGTTTGTGCACAATTAGGCCAAGCCAGCTACACTGTCCTCTGGAGGTACCTGCACCTTCCCAGTGCTGGTGTCTGGTACAGACTTAGATAAAAGCTGGGTGAGATGACTGGAGTCCACCAAGAGGAGCTGAGAAGAAGAAAACTAAGACTTGTGGATACCAGGGAAAGAAAAGGAGTCAGAGAAATTGGAGGAAAAAACCTGACTCCAGCTGCTACACAACTATCCCTGCCCTGGGACAGGCAAGGTGCAATGGCCCATAATGTGACCTGAATCATGTTACAGTTTGAAGGCTGATTTCAAACTAATGCAGAGCTAGTAAGTTTTTTCTTTCTGCAGAGGAAAAAAAAAAAAGAGAGAGGAAAAGTCCACAGTCAGCAATACATATATGGGAAGTCCTGAGAGCTTGGGAACTCATGAGGTCTGAGTGTATGTGGCTTTGTCTTGCCCTTGGCAAGGTGATTGCTCAGTCTGGCTCCCTAAGAGCCACTGGCAGAGTTTCTGACACTTGGAAACAGCATATAAACCCCTGCCATGAGAGCTAAAAGAGCAGGAGGGCAGTGTGGCAGTGGTAACAGCTTGATTATTGCTGATGGACCTGATCCTGAGAGCAGCAGTGCTGGAGACTGAGCTGTTGCACATGTTTCTACAGGTCTTTCTGGTGGAGAAGGCGGGCAGGCGGTCCCTGTTCCTGGCTGGTTTGATGGGCATGTTAGTGAGTGCTGTGGCCATGACAGTTGGACTCGTGCTCCTGGTAAGAATTTCTCTCCAGTTTTTCTCCCTTGTTTGCAAACAAGAGAAGACACCATCAAAGTGAGTCCAAACCACAGGTGCGAGCCCCTGTCATGATATAAAACCAAATAAGGGATGACCTCCTTTACTGAATGCCCTGGTTATTAAAGACAATACCATTCTCTGTTGTCCTGGCCATGCTGCTGGCAAGGAGAGGGCTCGAAGGAACAGCTGAGCTGATGGCTGTGAGCTCCTGCAAGCAGCAATGCTGGCACCACATGCCCAGCTGGCACCTGGCACAAGAGTGGAGAGTCTTAATTATTCATGTCCAGTCCCCACTTGTCTGAAAGGAAAGCAATTTCTGAAAAAGTCACTTAATTAATGTAATTAGTGATAATTAATAAGACTTGTGTTGGGACTATAACACCAACCTCTTGCAGAGCCAGTTTGCCTGGATGAGCTATGTCAGCATGGTCGCAATCTTCCTCTTCGTCATCTTCTTTGAAGTCGGGCCTGGGCCCATCCCCTGGTTTATTGTGGCTGAACTCTTCAGCCAAGGACCACGTCCTGCTGCCATCGCCGTCGCCGGCTTCTGCAACTGGGCCTGCAACTTCATCGTGGGGATGTGTTTCCAGTACATAGCGGTAAGAAACCCCTCGAACCATACAAGTAAATGACTGGCATGACCCACTGCTGGCTCCCGAAGCAGCCCAGCGGGATGTGGATGTACCTCCATCCCCAAGCCCTCAGTAGGTAGGAAGCCATCCCTGCCGTGCTGATGGTGGTGTCCCCTGTTCCCCCTTCCCCACTGCAGGATCTGTGTGGACCGTACGTGTTTGCCATCTTTGCGGCCCTGCTCCTGCTCTTCTTCCTGTTTGCGTACTTCAAAGTACCGGAGACGAAAGGCAAGTCCTTCGAGGAGATCGCAGCTGTGTTCCGCCGCAAGAAGCTCTCGGCCAAAGCCATGACTGAGCTGCAAGACCTGCGAGCCAGCGAGGAGGCATAGCCATCCCACACACCCAGAAAGGAGGCACTGGGCACGGACCTCCTTCAGGCGCCGTGGGAAGAATCTTGGGCAAACGTTGCATTTCACAAAAACCTCGCAGCTGGCAGACCAGGAGGACCAATCCATGGGATTCCTTCTGGCTGCCACAGTTCACACCTCCCAGATGCCAACCTGGCGTTTCAGTCTGAGACACTTGGTACACCTGTACGGCAGGAAGAGCCAGGGACAGGATGGGAGGAGTAAGTTACCTGTGTGCATCCATGCCCCGCTGTAAGAACCTGACGGGACATGGTCAGGCAGACACATCGCTCAGCTGCAATGAAGGAAAGAGGGGTCAGCTGATGCTGCAGCCTCACATTTTCACCTGTTTGTGCCATGCTTGCTGCTTCCTTCTCCTGAGTGACCTGGTGCCTTGAGAAGCCAACTGCTAGTGCAGTCGTATCACCAGCACACAGCACGTGACTGCCTGAGATGCTAATGAAAACAGGTAGAGCAAACTCCCCCTTACTCTTGTCTGTGCAGAGGAAGAAGGTGGATCCCACCTGAACCAGCTGGGATGCACCTCACTTGCTTTGCTGTCTGTGCATTATGGAAAAGCTGTCCGATCTCATAAGGATTGCCAATCACAGTATTTTTAGGAGAATCTTAGAAACTGTGGCTGGGCTGCTGGGCATTTTTTTCCTTATCTTTCAGCCAGACTATTTAGTCGCCTCTTTCCTTCTAGGAAGCCTCTCCTCCCTCCCTTCTCCCTGCTGCAGCACAAGGCACAGCACAACACTGACCACACAAAGGGCTTGAGTGCTCCTGACCTGTGGGTGAGGATACTCAAGCCCTGCTGCCATCCCTCCCATGGTGTGACCACTGTCAGGTCACCTCTTTCCCCATCCTCTGTGCCTGCCTTCCCTTTCTTTTGTACAGTGCTCAGACACACAGGCTCCAGCCTGAGTCAAGGGCTTGGGCTGCCCATACTGTAACAATTAATGACAATCCACAGGGCGAATGGGTATCAGAGGGTTAACTGGAAGGTGCCCACTGATCTGACTCTCACTTTGCACCACTTAGGATTTTGTTGGCTGGATGTGCTGCAGCCAAGAAGTGCAAGCAGGAGGTCATGCTGTTTCCATAGCCTTGTTTGTGTTTCTTTTGCTTCTTTATAAGACATTTTTATGTGACAGAATCAAACTCCATGGATTTTTCTTCCTTTTTTGGGGGAATATGATGGAACCACTGTAAAAGCCTGCTCTCTGTTTGCTTGACTTTTAAGATTTGCATGTTCCTTGTTGTGATACCAAATTACTTTCTAGCAATTTTCTCAGGATAGAAATCCATTATTTATTCAGAGATGAAACACCAGCATTCCTTGGTCACTGTGAGCTCAGGGTGACTGCTGGTGAAGCAGTGGTCAAAATATAACAGAGGATCAAGCCTAATGAAAAGCACAGGAAGAGATGGGCCAAAGAGGATCATGCTGCTGCTACGGGTTTAGTTTTAGGGAAATGCTCCTTTCCATGTGCCTGAATGTTTTTCCTTTGTAGACTTTACTCTCTTGGTATTAAGACCCTAAAGCAAAATCTGGTCCCTTCCAAGTGACTGGAAGTGCAGCCATGAGGTCCTTAGGGAGAAGTGTCTGGCCCCAGTGTGTGCACTGAAGCAGTAAGACTGCACCAAAGGCTTTCCTGAAGTGACTGCTGGGATTTAACTAGGAGAGAACTGGGTCAATGCTGTCATGAGCTACAGCAGTGGGGGATCCAGGTCTGACAGAGGTCATGCAGGGATCTGGGAACCAGGGCCCAGGCTGGGGTGGAGAAGAATGTGGCAGAGCTGGGGCACAGATTTGGGTTGAACCCTCTGTCCGTGTGCTGCAAACAGGGTCCCCCAGGTGGGACCAGCTGCCACAGCAGGCTCAGAAACTCTCCATGGTGTTTACTGCAGTTAGTTAAATATTACAATGAATTGTCTGAATGTAGAAAAAGGGTGGTGGTGGGAAGAGACGGTTTCTTGCTTTCAGCAATGTTATCCATGTCTGTTAGATAAAAGTTAGACAACGAACAACATCTACGGTGTGTGTTGGCTTGAGCTGTTTTTTCCCTCTGTACATCTCAGATATATGTCCAGCACCAGACAGGACCTATTTTCCTGCCAGGACAATTTGCTCTGTGGGTGGTAAATGCTGTGCAAGCCCTCAGCTAAACCCCTTTAAACGGGTGGTCCAGAGGTGAGACTGTGAGGTGGCCCTGGAGCAGTGGGAGCTGGCTCTGTGTCGGGATGAACCCTCACTGGAGGTGTGTGCTGTCCAGCCTCAGCTGTCCCCACTGCCCACTTCACCCCACTCTGAAGCACCTTTGCTTCATGGCACTGCTGCAGCTTCAGACTTGGTGCTGGGGCCTCTCTTGGCACGACTGGCAGGAGGAGTATTTGGGGAGAGAGGGGGTTCAAAGCAGATTTGCTGCTGCTCTGAGGTAGGACGTAACCAGGCTGGGTTCACAGTCATCATGCAGGTGGTCCAAAACCATTTCACTGAACTTCTGCTAATCTTGGTCCTAATGCATACAAGGCATCAGTGACTGCCAGCAACTCAGCAGTGAGAGGCCATTTATTGAGCAGCATTGAGCAGCCAGTCCTTGTTTTCCTATGTCACTGGTGAATGACAATAGAATTACTGCAGTGCAGCACATAAATGTTTAAAAAAGCCCCACAACACTAACATTACCCATAGCTATACCCCTGACCTTCCGGGAAGATCTGCCTGGGGGTTCAGAGGCACATAAGGAAAATGGAGTTTCAGGTTGTGCTTCCTTGCAGCAGCTGCTGTGTGGAAGGGAAGGGAGTCCTCCCCCTCCAGCCTGGGATAGGATGAGCAGAGCTTGGCTCTGCTGACCCTCTGTCCTCCCCGTGGCTGCAGTGGAAGAATCAAGCTGGGCTGAACTACCTCAAGAGCACTTTTACCATATGACAACGCAGAAGGGGTCACTGGAGTCAGTTAAATCTGCCAATATGTTTACTTTTGTCTTGTCCCATCAGGCCGGTAATTAGAACTGTACACTTTATCTGTCCTTGCTACACGCAAGTTCCAGTTAAAACTTGTTCTTGAGATACAGCTTGTTGAATCATTATTTTTATCTCTCACAGTTTTACTAAGTTGCTAATCATTAAGAAAACTTAAAAGACTTATTAGCTAAATGGTTGTTGCATTTTAGTTAACGTGCAAAATATGTTCTCATACCATGCCTGGCTAATAATGCAATATAATTAATAATCCCTGAGAAAGCATCTTGTCAGCAAGAGCTTTGACTGTGTTTTCCTAATGTGCTGAGATGACAGCCATTAAGACTTTCCTGTTGTGCCAACGATATCTGGTCTCCCACTCTCTGGGCTTAATTTTAAAATTAGTTTGACTTCCCTAATTCAATAAACTCAGGACATTTGGCCCCATTAACACTCTCCACACTAATTTATCACAGATTTTTCTGCCTCACTTCAACTTGTTTTTCATCACTGAAAAGCACTACCCTCCACCTCCAGAGTCAAACAGCTGACAATGATGAAGTGAATCCAAGTACTGTCTATGCAGGGACCAAGTCTTCGAGGCACAATGAATTTTCCAAGGTGTTCAATGTCCTTATCTTTCCCTGAAATCTATGGGACCTGAGGAATTTCAAGGTAGGACATCAGGTCCAGATCCAGCAGAATGTGTAAGCATGAGATGTACTTTAAGGCAGCTGAGTGTGCTCAAGTGTTTCACTAAATCCTGAAACAACACTGGCAAATTTTACCCAGAGGCACGGCCTAAGTAGCTGTGCTGAAAAGGAAGGAATCTCCTCCACAGCAGAGGCAATAAATCCTGGCTGTAGATCAGCAGGCCTTAAATTTACAGGCTGAAGATACAACTGCAGACCTGAGACCTGGGTAGTGCCTGCTGGTTTTGCCTCCCTGTATTCAGTTTGGGCTCACAGTGGCTCTGTGACTGTGGAAAGCATCAGGACTCTCCAGGTCATGGGTGGGATATCACTGCACGAGCACTGCTGCAGTTCCAGCAGGAGGGAACAGCTGGAGTTACTTCAGTGCCTTCCTTCTTCCCAGTGGGGAACTTACAGTTACTGTAGTACCCGCTAGCTCAGTGTCCCTGCACTGTCACTGCTTGCCTTTGATCCCCAGTGTGTACCCAGGGAAATTCCCTGGGTAACTGGGACACAGGCATAGCACTGGAGGCTGACGGTGAATGTCACGAATAAAGCACTGCCTGGAGCAGGGTGGGTGCCTATGGCAAGGTCACTGCAGAGGCTCCTCGACCCAGTTCCTGCCACTCAGAGACTCTGCACAGAGAAGCTCAGAGGGCCTGCTGAGCAGGGCACTGTCCTGTGGCACAGGGAACCACCGATCCCCAACCTCTCATGTCCTCCTACTCGATGCTGCACCCAGAAGCCGGTGTGAACTCTCACCCCAGCACGCAGGACACGGTGAGATCCCAGGGAAGTCAGCTCGGCAGCTGAAGCAGAGGCTGGCTCGGGCTGGAACAGGGCTGTTTGCACTGCTTTGCTCGTGACCTGTTACATTTCTAATCGTGTGACCTGAACCCATGGCTCGGATGGGTGTAAACACCACCTCCTGCCTTCCAGTACGCTGGCTGGAAACAAGGTGGGACGTTTCTGGAAACAAGGAGGGACATTTCTGGAAACAAGCTGGGATGTTTAGCACAGGTCTGGCTGAAATGCATATTCTCAAGGCTGGGCTTTAATGAGGTGCTTTAGGGCATCAGACACTTCTCCAGAACGTAACTGAGAACAGACACAACTCAGTTTAAAACATTCCAAAAGTTTCCTAATCCCTCTTCTTATATATAAAGACATAGATAGGAGAATCAAGCTTGGGTAATATCCTGAGCCTACTCGAAAGAAAAGGTGTGTATGTGATCCAGCTGGGCAACACTGGAAATACCTTTAAATGTGAAAGGCCATGGTATTTCATTTACAAATGTGCTTTCAATCAAATTGCTGTTGTTCCATACAAAAGGGGGATAATCACATTAGTATTATCAAGAAACACACTTTAGAAAATAAATGTTGATCCAGACAAAGGAATGATGCCTTCAGGCAACTACTGATGGATTGGATTTTCAATGTTTTTTATTGAATCTCAAATAAAGGCTGTCTTGGAATATTTGTTTTGTGCCTGAAAAATAAATATTCTCTACAGCTGTACTTCAGTAAAAAGACTTGATTTAGCCCAGAAGATCTCTCAAGTAATCCAAAATGAAACTGTTAATTGTGGAAAATCAACCAAACTTATCAACAGATACTTGGGGTAAAAAAATTATCAGTAGTGCTTAGCCCCAGCCTGCTGCAGTTTGGGTTCAGAGCAGTTGGTCGTTCTCTCACAACGTTTTTTATTAGAAGAAAGCAAGCCCTGGAGCATGTGCAAGTTGTCACACACTTGCAGGTAAACAAACACACTCTGTACATGTAAAACACTTAACAGGATGCCCCAGACTCTGCTTATCAACTGAGTCAGAAGTAAAATGGGCAGGATAAAGGGTATCATCCCCAGAGCAGGCTGGGTGAGGCAGCATCCACGGAAAGCTGTGGTAATGGAAAGAGCCACCATGAAGGCATCATAAAGTGGCCTCGTGTAAATGAGAGCCAAACCTTTCTCCTTGGGTACACGCTGTACGTTTTGGAGCAGGATCTGTGTAACCAAGGGGGGGACCACAGGCAAACAGATCACACAGATTAACACAGATTAAGTAAAACGTCCCATGATGAACCCATTAAAAATGTGACGTTCAAAGCGACTTGTGCAGCTGCCCCATTGGAACGCAGACAAGTTCAGGCTCTCGGGGCAGAAAACGTGGGACAGCACACAGCAGCCTGAGGAGGTGATGGCAGAGGCCAATGCTGACTGACATTGTTGCTACAGAATTTCTGCATTTTCCTATTTCCAATGATGGGACAATCATAGCTTTCCTAGGCAGTTTTTCTAAACTTACCCCCTTTCAATTTAAAACCATTGCCAATTGTCCTGTCACTACAGACCCTAGTAAGAAGGCTCTTTCTTTCTTATGCCCCTACTTATGTATCAGAATACTGCAACGAGGTCTCCCTGGATCCTTCTCCTCTCCAGGCTGAGCACCTCCAACTCTTTCTTTGCAGAGGGTCATCCTCAGGGCACTGCCCTGATCTCCTCATACAAATCCATGTCTTTCCGAGCTGGGGACCCCAGAGCCCGACACAATACTCCAGTACTAATAACTCCGCTATTAATGGACTATCACATCCAGTCACAAGCACAAGCCCTCGCTGTGGATCTTGGCCGCCTCAGGCCCAGTTAGGCCGGTGACTGCGCTTGCAAAACGCGTCATTTCTGATTACTGAGACGGGACACTCGAGGCGGACAGCGGAGCGATGTGCGGGCGGTTCACCAACCCTCACGAGGAGGTGTGGGGACACACATTTCCCCCATAATTCGCGTAGTTCCCCGAACACCCCGCGGTGTGTTCCCTGCGGGGCCGGGGCCGCCCCAGCCGCCCAAGATGGCGGCGGGCCGTGTGGGCCGTGAGGGGGAGGGAGGCGCCCCCTGCCGGCCCAGCCTTGGCGGCACCGCCCCCCCCCCCGCGCGCTGAGCCCGCGCGCGCTCCGTAGGGGCAGCGCCGCCGG